>REGO01000684.1:697600-741805 GCA_010120015.1 Rhombomys opimus | reverse complement strand
AGTTTCCAAGTGTGTGTAGGCTTTTTGTTATTTCTTTTGTCGTAGAGATCCAGTTTTAGTCCATGGTGGTCAGATAGGATACATGGGATTATTTCAATCTTTTTGTATCTGTTGAGACTTGTTTTGTGACCAACTATATGGTCTATTCTGGAGAAGGTTCCATGAGGTGCTTGGAAGAAGGTAAATTCTTTTGTGTTTGGTTGAAAGGTTCTGTAGACATCTGTTATGTCCATTTGATTCATGACCACTGTTAGAGTCATTGTTTCTTTGTTTAACTTTTGGTTTGTTGACCTGTCCTTTGTTGAGAGTGGGGTGTTGACGTCTCCCACTATTCATGTGTGAGAATCTATGTGTGGTTTCAGTTTTATTAATGTTTCTTTTACAAATGTGGGTACGCTTGTGTTTAGGGCATATATGGGTGTCTTCTTGGTTAATTCCTTTGATTAATTTTGGTTGAAAGTCTATTTTATTAGATATTAAAATGGCTGCTCCTGCCTGCTTCTTGGGTCCATTTGCTTGGAAAACCGTCTTCCAGCCCTTAACTCTCAGGTAATGTCTATCTTTGTGACTTAGGTGTGTTTCTTGTATGCAACAGATTGTTGGGTCTTGTTTACATATCCATTCTGTTAGTCTGTGTCTTTTTATCGGAGAGTTGAGTCCATTGATGTTAAGGGAGATTTATGACCAGTGGCCATTAGATGCTTTGATTTTCCTCTGGCTATGGTAGTGTGTTTGTGTGTTTGGCTACTTTTGGCTTTGCTGTAGTGAGGTTATTTATTTCCTGTGTTTTCCTGAATGTAGTTAGTTTTCCTGGCTTCTATTTTTCCTTCTAGTATCTTCTGTAATGCTGGATTTGTGGGTAGGTATTGTTTGAATTTGTTTTTGTCACTGAATATCTTGTTTTCTCCATCTATGATCAATGAGAGTTTTGCTGGATATAATAGCCTGGGCTGACATCTGTGTCCTCTTAGGGTCTGCATCATATTAGTCCAGGCCCTTCTTGCTTTCATAGTCTCTGTTGAGAAGTCAGGTGTGATTCTGATGGGTTTGCCATTATATGTTACTTGGCCTTTTTCTCTTGCAGCTTTCTTTGTTCTGTATACTTATTGTTTTGATTATTATGTGGCAGAAGAATTTTCTTTTCTGGTCTAATTTATTAGGTGTTCTGTAGGCCTCTTGCAATCTTATAGGCCTCTCCTTTAAGTTGGGGAAATTTTCTTCTATGATTTTTTTGAAGATATTTTCTGGGCCTTGGAGCGGGGAATCTTCTTTTTCCTCTATTCCTATTATTCTTAGGTTTTGTCTTTTCATGCTGTCTTGGATTTCTTGGATGGTTTGTGTCAGGAATTTTTTAGATTTAACATTTTCTTTGATGGATACATCAATTTCTTCCATTGTATCTTCCACACCTGAGATTCTTTCTTCCATCTCTTGTAGTCTGTTGATTATGCTTACCTCTGTAGTTCCTGTTTTCTTCCCTAAATTTTTCCTCTCCATGATTTCCTCCATTTGTGTTTTCTTTAATTTTTCCAATTCTATCTTCAGATCTTGAGTTGTTTAATTTACTTCCTTCACCTGTCTGATTGTATTTTCCTGTTTCTTTTAGTTCCTTCAACTCTGTTTGTTTTATTTCTTTCAGTGATTTAATTATTTCTTTTCTGAAGGCCACAAACTGTTTGGCTGCATCTTCCCATATTTCTTCACGGATGGCCATAATCTGCTTGTCTTTAACTTCCTCCATTTCTTCATGGATAGCCATGATCTGTTTGATTTTATCTTCCTCTAATTCTTTATGCAATTCATTTGTTTCCTCTAATATCCTCTTCATCGGCATAGATGTAAGGTCATATTCTTGAATTTCAATTATGCTGGGGTGTCCAGGGCTGCTCACCCCTGGATGGCTGGGTTCTGGAAATGCCATATTGCTCTGTCTTTTGTTGGCTGAGCTTTTATGCTGACCTCTGCCCATTGGGCTGTTTTAGGTTTTGGTTGTTAGTTTCTGGTGCTTCCTGGAATCCTGAGGTAGGGAGAATCCCCTTGGCAAGAAGATTATTTTTCCTGAAGGAGGCCTCCTCTGCTTTTTGGGTATGGTCACTGTATGGCCAGTGTTTTTCAGGAATTGCCACTGCTCACCTCAGGCATATAGACTTGAGTAGTAGCTGTGGTCTTTGTTAGTCTGGGGGCTCTCCTCTCACCCGTAGAAGTCCTCAAGACAACTGCCCCATTGCCGGGTTTCTCGTTCTGAATTTAGTGAGCTGCTGCTGTTGTTACACTGTTTTCCAGGTACAGCCCTCTTGAAAAACGTGCTGAGTCCCTACCTGTGGGGTTTTCTCCCAACAGGGAAACTCAGTCTGGTACCCTGGGGCACACAGTTCTGTCTGGGAAGGTGACAGGAGCGCCCAGCAAGTCTCTGGGCCAGAGGCTGAGTGCTCAGCTCTGGGGGGGGGGGGGAGACTGTGTGCCCAAGTTTGAGATGCTTGCTGGGGGTGCCGCTCTGGTCTGGAGGCTGTGCACCCACAGTCTGGGATGGTGGCTGGGGGCTCCACTCTGGTCCGGAGGCTGTGCACCCCAGTCTAGAATGGCGGCTGGGGGCACCGCTCTGGTCTGGAGGCTCTGCACTCTGATCTGGGCTGGCAGTGTGTGTCCCCTTCTGGGCCAGAGGCTGTGCACACCTCTCTGGGTTGGCAACTAAGGGCTCTGCTCTGCTTTGGAGGCTTGGTGCCTCACTCTGGGCTAGAAGCTGTGCCCCCCCTCCTCCATCTGAGATGGTGGCTGGGGTTGCCTATCTCAGCCCAAGGCTGTGTGCGCAGATCTGGGCCAGCAGCTGTGCATCCAGCTTTGGGCCAGAGGCTATGCATTCAATCTGGGCCGGCAATTGAGGTCTCTGCTCTGGTCCTGAGGCTGAGAGCCTCACTCTGGGCCAGAGGCTGTGTGTTCTCGACCTGGATGGCAGCTGGGGGTGTCACAGGAGGCTGTGTGTGCCCATCTTGGGCGGTGGGTGTGCCCGCCGGTCCCCAGGACCTTTACCAGGTATTGACTGGGTGACCTGAGGTTGGTCCCAATTAATTTCCACACTGTAGGCTTTCCTCTCACCTGGCAATCACAAACACTGGTGTTTTAGGTCCCTGAGTTCAGTCTCCTGGTCGCTGTGCCAACACTGCTGTCCTGCTCCTCAGACACAGTGTCCTCCCAGTGCCGCCATCTTGTCGCTCCCCAGGTGTGTTACATCTTAAAGCCCACAAGTTCTTTTTTCTTTTAAGTCTTGTCCCGTGTCTTTTTTTATCTTTAATTCATTTTTTATTAATTCCAATTTAGTCATTTTGTATCCCAGGTGTAGCTCCCTCCCTCGTCCACCCCGGATCCCACCCTCCCTCCCTCTTCTCCTCCTTTGCCCCTCCCCCAGTCCACAGATAGGGTCAATACTCTTCCCTTTCCATCTGACCCTACCCTATCAGGTCTCATCAGGACTGGCTGCATTGTCTTCCTCTGTGGCCTGGCATGGCTGCTCGCCCTCAGGGGGTAGGTGATCAAAGAGCCAGCCACTGAGTTCATGTCAGAGACACTCCCTGTTTCCCTTACTAGGGAACTCATAGACCACAGGATCTTTACAAAGACCTGTTATTGCTAACAAAGTACCTTCCAATGAGAAATGTTAACATATTCACAATGCTCTGTTATTCTCATTTTGCACATGGAGAAAGGGAATGGTTTTAATTTTAGTGGAACATATTTAAAAACAACTCGTAAAAGTAGCTGCTCAGCAGTGAAGAAAATTCATTACCTTTCTTTAGTTATTGCTTGTTAATTATGTGAAAATTGAGCCACCTTTAAATATTTAGCCACCTTTAAAATATTTCTTCCTTGAAAATTTGCATTTCTTTTTACTTACTTTCAGTTTGATTACTGAGAGGTAGAGACAAATTCTTTGGTGCACCTAACTATCTTGTGTGGATCTAGTGACCTTGATGTTTTTCTATTTATTTTGCCTGAAATAAAATAACCAGAAGAGGTGTCCTGGTAGCTCAGACAACATCCACTCATTGTAAGCTAATCAGTTTTTCATTTATCAATTTAAGAAAGAAATCAGTAATTCTCTTGTGAAAAATAACTAACAATTTAAAAGTAGTAGTTATTGTTTTGTAAGAGGTTTTGTTGTCAAGGTACTTTGTTAGGAACTTTTACTTACACTCACCATTAATCCTCAAAAGACAGTGATATTATTTCTTTTATTAAGTTCTGAAAACTCATATCAAGGAAAGCTAAATAAATTATTAAAAATTAGAAAATTACTGAGCATCAGAGATAAAACTTGATTGTAGTGACCGCAGATGCCAAAAATGAGGTGAAATATCTTTGATTATGAGAGGAGCATAAATTAGATGAGTAATGTACACAGAGGCAGCCTGGGGTAGTCTTACGTGATGAACATTCTCTGTTGGTGAAGAAGCTTTTCCTTTGAGAAATGACAATGGTTAGTACTTACATATTGATTATTGCCTCAAGAGAATTATGTGTGACAAGCATCTTCAGGGCACATGGAAGTAGTGATAAATTGTATACAAGGACCTTAAGTCAAATGCCATCCTCGGGGATCTTAAACATTACTGGGGCCTACTAAGTCTTGGGGAAACTCTATTTGGCTCCTACCATCTCACAATATTTGGTTTACAAAGATCAAGTCCACCTGGTAAGATGTATTTCTGTTTTGAATTTTTATTTTAAAAGTGTAGGAATTTCAAATTGAAATGTATGCTTGAGACCAGCTAGCTTCACCTTTTTGTTATACAGAAGGAGCTCAGTAGCCTAAAGTCGCTGCCTGTGCAGTCTCTCCTTAAATACCCATGTCCACTTACTTTGGGCAGATCAGTGTTGTGTTTCTGTTACAGATGCACTCAAAAAAAAATTATTCAGGTTACCAGTTGTAAAGCACACATCATCCATATAAGATATGACCTGCTGCTGTATAGAGTTTGCTAACAATTGGAGTAACATATAAAAGTTGTCATACTCTTTTTTTAATGACATAAAATATTTGGGCTAATGTCTTTGATTTAATACAAAATACTAAATCACATAATGCCTCATTATATGAATTAAGACCTACCCATCAATGCCATATATGGTTTTAATTTTAAAACATCCAATTTTGCTTCAAGCTGTTATGGAAATTAAAGTGCATTATTTTTCAGTTTTACAGCATTTTCAACTACTCTGTTGTCATGATATGAATATTGCAATCTATCTAGTTTTTTTTATTCATGATGCTATTTAAATAAATATTAGGTTTTGTGCTTCCCAACTTCTCATTATCATACAGCAAAGCTTTTGCCAAATCGCCCAAGGTTAGTGACATTCGTTAGAATCTCAGAGACTGGAATCTATACCCTGAATTATAAGGAAGCTAAGAGACCCGCACTTAAATACACACACGCACACATGTGGGCACACACGCACACACGTGCGTATACCCGCAAAATCTTCACGTCAATGTCATGTCTCCTAATTCAACCCCGGTCAGACTTGTGTGACTAGAGATCATGTTGCTAAATTCAGGGCAGTATCATGTCCCACTCTGTGATAAACTGCTTGCTGCTTCTAGTGCAAAATCACTAGATTTGGAAACGCTCTGGGGCAAAGTGAATATCGGGGGTTATCTGGGTTTATAGGTAATTTAAAAAGAGCATGACTGAAACACACAATGATCTCTTACTTTGAGAGCAAAGGATTCAGAATCGCCTGCTTCCACCCCTGAGCTCGGTACATGCCACTCTGCTCTTGCCTGATCAGAAAGGTTTATGGCTCATTTAGAAGCGACTGTTGCTGATGACTAGAGCTTAGTGAAGGACATTTTGATGATCAGTTTCTAAGCATTAGTTTATCCACTCAGCTTGTAAATGCAGAGAAAATGCTTTGCTGCAGCTGTTCTGCGTGCATCCCAAATGGTTAAGCAAATTATCCCTTCACTCTCCTGGCAATTGTGAATTTGGAAATATGAAAAACTCAACACACTTAATGTGTTAATGAGCTACCACACGTGGCGATTGACCAGGAGAATTTGACCGCTTATCCTTAAGTGACAGCCCACTCACATGCCGCTGGCAGCATGGTAGTCCTTCTCTCTGATTGTTACTAATTATTTTTTTTTGAGACTATAATTCCATTACATCATTTTCCCCATACTGTTCCTGCTCTGAACTCTCTCATATACATACCACTTTTTACTGTTCTTCAAATTTGTGGCCTCTTTTTCTTTCATTATTGCTACATGTACGTAGATACGTACATATACATATCTAAATAGATAAACACACTCTGCCTTCGTATGCCTGCTGACTCATATTCACTGTCACGCTATGAGCTTATAATTCTGAACTATAGTTCAGAAATCTTAAAGACTGGCTGTGTCCAGGAAGTCTGTGTGGTGCCTTCAATTCACATAAGGCCATTTATATTTTATATATTAATTAGTTGTTATTTTACTGGCATCATAGTATGTGAGCTATATCCTCTACCGCGTAATATATTGCTAGGCACAGAGCTGAGCTAAACAGATACAACACTTTGAACCGGTGCTTCAAAGGGATTCTCTTTTAAGCAATCCAATAAGCAGTAGAAGCAGGTATAGATCTGCAAGTCACAGCCTACTTCCATTACTGTAACTCACTGTGTTGTCTTAACAGTTTTGCGCAGTTGTTATGGCTAAGGGAATTAATTTTACACTTAAGCTTGTATATGCTAGTAAGTGCTTTTTCCTCATAAATAGACCCTAGGTGTTAGAAGTCTATTCATTTATTGGACATGAAATCCATGCTCATTGTAGCACAGCAACACTTAAATAGACAGGTTGTAGTTTTCCAGTCTTATTTTGGGCAACCATTGGCAGAAGATGCTCTGTATTACTGCTTTTCTAGTAGGAAGGCAGACACGCTACAGAGAGTGTATAAATCTCAGGCACATATTCATTTATGGATCTAGGGACTTTTTTGTTCAGCTTTAAGATTTTTTTCATTTTTTAATTAATTAATTAAACTATATATTCGCCATAGGCCTCTCCCTCCTCTCCACCCAGTCCCATCCTCTCTCCTTTATACTCCCTCCCCTATTCCTCAGAATTAGAGAATCCCCCTACCCAGTCACCCCAGCTCATATATTCACATGAGTTCTGAGTTCATCTTCCTCCTCTGTAGTCTGGTAGGGCAGTTCCATCAAGGGAAAGTGATCAAAAAACAGGCAACATAGTCTATGTCAGAGATATCCCCATTCCTTAACTTGTGCTTGTTATATGGTGGAGCATCTTTTGGGTGTATGTCCAGGAGTGCTAGAGCTGAATCCTAAGATGCCATTAGCTACTTATAAGTAGAGGACCTAGGTCCAAACCATGCATTGTCTTTGGTTGGTGCTTCAGACTCCAACCTCTGGTCCTGGTTGATTGCTTTAGGGGTCCTTTGGAGGAGCTTTTATCACTTCTAAGTCCATTTATCCTCCCCCATTCTTTTCCAGTAGGCTCCCTATGCTTCACCCAATGTTTGGCTGTGAGTCTTATTCTCTGTTTTGAGCCTTTGCTGGGCAGTGCCTCTAAGAGGACAACTCTGCTTGGCTACTGTCTGCAAGCATATCAGAGTATTGTTAATAGTGATAGGGGTTGGTTTTCTCCCATGGGGTGGGTCTTAAGGTTGTGCCTAGCATTGGTTGGACATTCCCTCTCTTCTCTCTCTGTTCTATATTTGATCCTTCAGGTCTTTTAGGTAGGCTAAGTTTTGGATTGAGGTTTTTTTGTGTGTGTGGACTGGTGATCTCCTTCATCTACTAGGACTCTAGTCTAGATGAAGAGTATCCTCTTCAGTTGCCATAGCCCCTGCTGCTAGGAGTTTTATCTAGAATCTCCCTCATATCTTCCCAGAGACCTATTCTGATTTAGGTCTGCAGGTTTCTCAGAGATGCCTCCCCCTACCATTTATTTTTTCTATGCAAGCCTTCTGCCCTCCCACTCCTACTCTCCTGAGGTCTGATCTCGAGTCTCTGAACTCCATCTTCCACCTTGTTCCCATTCTTCAACCACTACCTTTGTCTATTCTATTTCACCTTCTAAGTGAAATTCAAGCAATCTCCCTTGGGTCCTTTTTCTTATTTATCTTCTTGGATTCTATACATTGTAGTATGTCTATCTTTTACTATATGACTAAAAATCCACTTATAAGTGAGTACATATCATGTGTATTTTTCTGGGTCCGTATTACCTCACTCAGGATGATTTTTTATAGTTCGATCGATTTGACTCAATTTTCATGATTTCCTTGTTTTTAATGGCTGAGTAATATTCCATTGTGTAAATGTACCGCAGTTTCTTTATCCCTTCTTTGATGGAGGGACATCTAGGTTGTTTCCAATTTCTGGCTATTACAAATAAAGCTGCTATGACCATAGTTGAGCAAATGTGCTTGTTATATGGTGGAGCATCTTTTGGGTGTATGTCCAGGAGTGGTATAGCTGAGTCTGGAGGTATGGCTATTCCAGTTTACTGAGAAAGTGCCAGATTGATTTCCAGAGTGGTTGTACAAGTTTGCACTCCCACCAATAATGAAGAAGTGCTCTCCTTTCTCCACATTCTCCCGAGCATGTGCTGCCACTTGATCTTAGCCATTCTGATGGCTATAAGATGGAATCTCAGAGTCATTTTGATATGCATTTCCCTGACTACTAAGGGCAATGAGCATTAGTGTAAGTGCTTTTCCACCATTCGAGATTCTTCTGTTGAGAAATATCTCCTAATCTCTGTATCCAATTTTGAATTGGATTATTTGTTTTGTTTGTGTTTAATTTCTTGAGTTCTTTTTTACAATAATTTTTTATTTTTTATATTAATCACAGGTTATTGACTTTGTATTCCAGCCTTATCCACCTCTCTCATTCTTTCCCAATCCCACCCTCCCTCCCTCATCTCCTCCATGCCCCTTTCCAAGTCCACTGATAGGGGAGGACCTCTTCCCCTTCCATCCGACCATAGGTTATCAGGTCTCTTCAGGAATGGCTGCAATGTCCTCTTCTGTGGCCTAGAAAAGCTGCTGCTCCCTCTGGGGGGCGGGGGTCAAAAAGCTAACCATTGAGTTCAAGTCAGAAATAATGCCTGTTCCCTTTACTAGAGAACCCACTTGGATACTGGACCTACCACAGGCTGTACCCGAGCAGGGGTTCTAGTTCTTTATATATTCTGGACATTAGCCCTTTTTCAGATGTAGGACTGATAAAGATCTTTTCCCAATCTGCAGACTGCCATTTCCTTCTATTGATCATGTCCTTTGCTTTACAGAAGCTTTTTAGTTTCAAAAAATCACATTTATTAATTGTGAATCTTAAAGCCTGAACTCTTGGTGTTCTGTTCAGGAAGCTGACTCCTCTGCCAATGAATTCAAGGCTCTTCCTCACTTTTTCCTGTAGCAGATTTTGTTTATCCGGTTTTATGTTAAAGTCTTTGATCCACTTGGACTGGAGTTTTGTGCAGGGCAATAAATATGTTTCTATTTATATTTTTCTACATGTAGACATTCAGTTAGACCAGCACCATTTGTTGAAGATGCTGTATTTTTTCCCTTATATGGCTTTGGCTTCTTTATAAAAAACCAGGTGTGTATATGTGTATAGGTTTATTTCTATGCCTGTACCATGCAGTTTTTTTAAAATATTTTTCTTTTATTGAAAATAGATTTTTCTTATATAATATATACTGATTATCACTTTCCTTTTATTTCTTTCATTTCTTCCCTATCTCCCTTCTCATCTGAATCAACCCCCTTTCTGACTATCATTATATAAGCAAAAGGTGGTCACTGCTCTGTATGCCTTCCCCAGAAGTCCTATTGGCCCAAGGAACATCAAGGTTACAGCATCAGTGAGCTGCATTCTGTCCCCTGAGGTCCACCATCCAAGCCACTACTCTGCACACCTTCTCGAGAAGGCCTTCCAGCACCAGGAATGTCCAGGATAGACACTGCTCCTGCATTACCAATTCTCTGCACACCAGGTCATTTTGGGGCAAAGTCATCAACAATGAGCACTGTCCCCTGAGATCCATAATCCAGACCACGGATCTGCCTGTCTTTCTGGAGAGCTTTGCCAGCATCAGAAACATCCAGGAGTCATGCAAGAAGCAGGGATATCCAGGTGGACAGCCAGCATCAGGGACAACTGGGTAAATAAAGGGCAGTGTAAGGACAAAATCAACAAGAGCCAGTACAACATGGCACCACCAGAGCCTGATGATCTTTCCACAGCAAGTCGTTGATATCTTGACATAGCCAAAGAGCAAAACTGACCTTGAGTCCAAACTTATGCATATGATAGAGGCTTTTAAAGAGGAAATTAATGAATCCCTTAAAGAAATACAGGAAAATACAATCAAACATGTAAAGGAAATGAATAAAACTGTACAAGACCTGAAAATAAAAATAGAAGCAATTAAAAGGTATGAACACATGAAGATGCAAGTGAACACACACACACACACACACACACACACACACACACACACTGAGGGAATACTGGAGATGTCAAATATGGGGAAAAGGACAGAAACTACAGATGCAAACATCAACAACAGAATACAATTATGAGGAAGAGAGAATCTCAGATATAGGAGATACCATTGAAGAAATTGATACATCAGTCAAAGAAAATGTTAAATCTAAAATACTTCTGACACAAAATATCCAAGAAATCTGGGACACTGTTAAATTATCAAACCTAAGAATAATAGGTATACAAGAAGGAGAAGGTTCCCAGTCCGAAGGCCCACGAAATAATTTCAACAAAATCATAGAAGAATAGTTTCCAAACTTAAAGAAAGATACGCTTGTAAGCATACAAGAAGCCAACAGAGTACCAAGTGATATAGACCAGAAAAGAAAATCCTCCAGTCACATATTTAATAATGAAACTCTAAATATAAAGAACAAGAAAGAATATTAAATGCTCCATGCGAAAAAAGCCAAGGAACATATGAAGGCAGACCTATCACAATTACACCTGACTTCACAAGAGAGACCCTACAAGCCAGATGGGCCTGAGGAAATGTTTTACAGACGCTCAGAGACCACAGATGTCATTCCAGACTATTATACCCAGCAAATCTTTCAATGAACATACATGGAGAATACAAAATATTCCATGACAAAACTGAATTTAAACAATATCTATCCACAAATTCAGCCCTGAAGAGGATTCTAGAAGAAAAACTCCAACCCAAGGAGGCTAAATACAACCAAGAAAACAAAAGACATAAATCACCCCATATCAGCAAAACCAAAAAAAAAGGGATAAACATGCACACACACACACACACACACACACACACACACACACACACCACTACTACTATCACCAACATCAAAATAACAGGAATTAGCAATCATTTGTAATTAATATCTCTTAATGCTAATGGACTCAATTCTCCAATAAAAAGACAGAGGCTAAGAAAATTGATGTGAAAAAAGGATCTATCATTCTGCTGCATACAATAAACACACCTCAGCAACAAAGATAGACATAGCCTCAAAATAAAGGACTGGAAAAGGTTTTTCAAGCAACTGGACCCAAGCAACAAGCTGGAGTAGCTATTATAATAGCCTACAAAAGAGACTTTCAAGCAAAATTAATCAAAAGAGGTGGGAAAGGATATTTCATACTACTTGTTCTTATTTCAAAGAACAAATCCACCAAGTTGACGTTTCAGTTTTCAACATCTATGCACCAAATGCAAGGGCACACACTTTCATAAGATGAACACTATTAAAGACTAAATCACACATTGAACTAATGTGTGGGAGACTTTAACACTCCACTTTCACCAAGGAACAGGTCATTGAGGCAGAAACTAAACAGAGAAATAATGAAACTAACATATGTTATCATTCAAATGAACCTAACATATCTACTCAACATTCTTTTCAAACAAAAGGAATATATCTTATTCTCAGCACCTCACAAGAAGCTTCTCTGAAACTGATCACATAGTGGGACACAAAGCAGCTCTCAAAAGATACAAGAAAATTGAACTAAAACCTTGTATTTTGTCACACCGCCATGGATTAAAGCTGGACTTCAGCAACAACAGAAACAAAAGAAAATGTACAAATTTATGGAAACTGGACAACTCCCTACTCAATGACTACTAGATGAAGGAAGAACTAAATAAAAGAATTAAAAATTTCTAGAGCTCAATAAAAATGAAGTCCCGATATACTCAAGTTTATGGGACATAATGAAAGCAGTTTTAAAAAAAAGTTCATATCACTAAGTGCCTTCATAAAAAAATTAGAGAGATCTCATAATAGCAACTTAACAGCACACTGAGAGTTCTAGACTAAAAGAAGCAAACACACTCAAGAGAAGTAGATGGCAAGAAATAATCAAAAAGAGGGCTAAAATCAATAAATCAGAAACAAAACAACATGGAAACCAACAAAACGAAGAGCCGAGTTTCTGCAAAAATCAACAAGACAGATAAACTCGTAGGCAAACTAACTGAAAGGCAGAGAAAGAATATCCAAATTAAAAAATTAGAAATGAACAAGGATCCTACAATGGATACTGGGGAAATACAAAGAATCATTAGGTCTTATTTCTAAAACCTGTACTCTTATTTCTAAAACCTGTACTCTACAAAATTAGAAAATCTAAAAGAAATGAACAATTTTCTTGATAGATATCACTTATGCAAGTACAATCAGTATCAGGTAAACAGACTAAATATATCTATGACCTTTAAGGAAATAGAAGGAGTAAACAAAAGTTTCCAACTGCCCTTCCTCAAAAAATAACCAGGACCAGATGATTTTAGTCCAGAATTCTATCAGACTTTCAAAAAAGAGTTAATAGCAATATTCCTCAAACTATTTTACAGGTTAGAGACAGAAGGAACATGGCCAAACTCATTCTATGAGGCCACAATCATCCTGACACCAAAATCACACACAGAAAAGAGAATTTCACACCAATTTCCTTTATGAATAATATTACCAAAATACTCAATAAAGTACTCCCAAACTGAAACAAAGAAAACATCAAGACATCATCCACCATGATCAAGAGGACTGCTAAAAAAGTATTTGACAAAAATCTAACACCTGTTCATGTTTAAAGTCTTAGAACTGTCAGGGATACAAGGTGAATACCTATATACAATAAAGCCGATGTACAGTAAACATATAGCCAACATCAAATTAAATGAGTGAAACATGAAGTAGTTATTCTAAAATCATGGACAAAACAAGGTTGCTTACTCTCTCCATATCTATGCAATATAGCACTTAAAATTCTAGCTAGAGCATCAAGACAACAAAAGGATAGCAAGAAGATACAAACTGGAAATGAAGAAGTCAAAGTATTGCTATTTGTATATGATACACAGTTTACATAAGTGACCCCAAAAATCCTACCAGAGAACTTCTACAGATGATAAACACCTTCAGCAAAGGTTACAAAATTAACTTTATGACATCAGTATCCCTTCTATACACAAACAGTAAATGGGCCCTGAGAAAGAAATTAGAGAAAAACACCCTTCACAATAACCATAAATAATATAAAATAGTTTATTGTAACTCTAACCAAGCAAGTGAATGACCTGCCTTTGAAGAAAGAAATTGAATAAAATATCAGAAGATAGAAAGATCTCCCATGCTTATGGATCAGTAGGATTATCATAGTAAAAATGACCATTTTACCAAAAGCAATTGACAGATTAAATGCAATTCCCATTAAAATTCAAACTCAGTTCTTTACAAATCTTGAAAGAGTAATATTAAACTTCATATAGAAAAACAGAAAACTCAGGAAAGCTAAAACAATCCTGTACAAAAACAGAACTTCTGGAGGTTTCACCCTACCTGATTGTAAGCTGTACTACAGAGCACCAGTAATAAAAACCATATGATATTTGCATAAAAACAGAGAGTTTGATCAATGGAACTAAACTGAAGACCCAGAAATAACTCTACACACCTACAGACATTTGATTTTTTGCCACCGACCGGCCCGGGAGGTCAGGGCAAAGTCCGACTCAGGGTCCTTGGAAGATCTCAGGAGGGAAGGATTCGGCGCGACAGACAACACAGACTCAGTGAGTTCTTATGCTGCTGCAAAACTTTACTGTTTCAGTAGTCAATTTATACAGTCAGAAAAAACCATTAAGAGGAATTTGTAAGAGTGCCAAGATAGGTGGCCACGTAGTACAGATAGTCATCAAACATAACTTCTAAGAAAAGACCATAAAAAAGGTCAAAGGTTCAACTAAAAAAGGCTGATATTATCATAACAGGCGTGATCAATTAACCTTGCTTAACTCCTGATCAAGACCATAGCGGGACAAGTTCCAGATCGTTAGGCTCAGTATAGATATTCTTATGTTAATCTTGTCTTTGATTCCAAACGTTCTCAAAATGTTCTTTTCAGGCTTCATAACTTTTACAGATATCTGTCTCTGCTTTCCATCCCCTGTTCCTTTTATGCCATGTACTATCATAAGGTTCACTAACTGCATCAGCTACTTGGAACAGAATACGTTCCTATCCTGGGAAGATAAAGTAAAGCTAAATTTAGTGGTAAACTAGAATTATTTTGCAACTGATTACTTGAAAATATTATCAGAATTGTTACATATAGCATTTCTAAGAGTTGATTCAAGCCCAGTCTCAATGAATTGAATTTCCTCTATTGAGACATAATTTTTGGGAAAGCAGGGCTTCCAAAGATGCCCCCATTTCTTTCCAAGAAGGGTGTGCAATCGCTATGAGACAAAACAAAAATTCAAAAGTGAAACCAAGCCATCCGAGTTACCCCAGCCATTTCCTCATCCCAGGAGGCCCGAGTCTTCGCCTAAACAAATGTCCAGGCTTCAGAGCCTTATCCATCCCCTTGGAGAACTTCATGCTCCTACAGGTTTCACCAAGCTTGTCACAGGGCTGTTGCAGCCTGCGCAGCTGGCGAGACGGACGTGGCAATTTTTGACAAAGAAACCAAAACCATACAATGGCTAAAAGATAGCTGGTATAACTGTATGTCTGCATATATATGAATGCAAATATTCACATTTATCACTCTGCACAAAACTCAAATGGATCAAAGACCTGGACATAAAACCAGATGTACTAAGTCTATCAGAAGAGAATATTGGGAAAAATACTGAACACATTGGCAGAGGGACAACTTCCTAAACAGAACACCAACAGCTCAGGCAATAATACCAACTACTAACAAATGAAATCCCATGAATACTGAAAATCTTCTGTAAGGCAAATGACACCATCAATAGGACAAAATGGCAGCCTACAGAATGGAGAAAGATCTTCACTAATCCTATAGCCTACAAATGACTAATATCTAAAACATATAAAGAACTCAATAAATGAGACACAACAACCAATAACCCAATTAAAATATGGGGTACAGAGCTGACATAGAATTCTCATGGCAGCTCAGCTTCCAAGTGGTTTTCCTAGTAAGGGGAACAGCGACTGTCTCTGACATGAACTTAGTGGCTGGCTCTTTGATCACCTCCCCCTGGGGGGTGGGGTGGATTGCAGCCTTACCAGGTCACAGAGGAAGACAATACAGCTAGTCCTGATGAGACATGATAGACTGGGGTCAGATGGAAAGGGAGGAGGAGCTCTCCTATCAGTGGAATGGGGGAAGGGAATGGGAGTAGAAGAGGGAAGAAGGGTGGAATTGAGATGGGCAAGGGAGTGGGTTACAGGTGGATCTCCAACCAAGGACTATGTATGGATATATCCTAGAACCCCTGCTCGGATGTAGCCCATGGTAGCTTTGTATCCAAGTGGGTACCCTAATAAGGGGAACAAGGACTATTTCTGACATGAACTCAGTGGCTGACTCTTTGATCCCTCACCCCCAAGGGAGGAGTAGCCTTGCTAGGCCACAGAGGAGGACATTACAGCGAGTCCTGAAGATACCTGATAAGCTTGGGTCAGATGGAAGGGGAGGAGTACTTCCCCTATCAGTGGACTTGTAAAAAGATAAAAATTATAAAAAAATAAAATAAAATTTCAACAGAAGAATTCTAATGGCTGAGAAGCACTTGAAGAAATGTCCAATGTCATTAGTCATCAGAGAAATGCAAATCAAAATGACTCTGAGATTTCATCTTACACCTGTCAGAATGGCTAAGAACAAAAGTCAAGTGACTGCACATGCTGATGAGGATGTGGAGGAAGGCAGACACTCCTCCATTGCTGCTCAAAGTGTAAACTTGTAGAACTACTTTGGAAATCAATCTGGCAGTTTGTCAGAAAATTGGGAATATCTTTACCTCAGGACCAAGATATGACCACTCCTGGCCATATGCTCAAAAGATGCTCTACCATTCTAGAAGGAAACTTGCTCAACTATGTTCATAGTAGGTTTATTTATAATAGTCAGAAACTGGACATAACCCAGATGCCCCTCAACTGATGAATGGATAAAGAAATTGTGGTATATTTACACAATGGCACACTACTCAGCTATAAAAAGAAGGACATCATATAATTTGCAGGCAAATGGATGGATCAAGAAAGGATCATCCTGACTGAGGTAACCCAGACCCAAAAAGGACCCATATGGTGTGTCCTTACTTATAAGTGTATATTAGCCATAAAGCAAAGGATGAGCAAGTTACAATTCATAGACCCAGAGAAGCTAAATAACAAGGAGGACCAAAGGAGGATTCTTAAATATCATTCAGAGGGTGAAATAAAAATAGACATCAGAGGTAGATTCTGGGAAGGATCTGGGTGAAAATGGAAATAGGGAGGGGAACAGGGGGAATCAATTGTGGGGAATACTGAAGGAGAGAGAATTGAAATTGGTGGTGGGCGGGCCAGCTCTGGGATGAGCCAGAAACCTAGGGAAACAAGGAAAATGTCTAAGTATCTATGAGGGTGACTGTAGTTAAGACTTCTAGCAATTGAAGATATGGAATCTGAAATTGCCACCTCCTATAACCTGGCAAGACTTCTAATGTAGGAATGGGGACACCAACCCACCCACCAAACATTTATCCCAAAATTATACTTCCTACAAGATATACAGGGGTAAATGTGGAGCAGAAATTTTGGGAATGACAAATCAATGATTGGCTGAACTTGAGACCCATCCTAAGAAAGAGAGCCAACCTGGAACCCATTAATGTATTCTGCTATACTTCCAGACAAGAGCATAGCCTAACTGTTATCTGAGAGGCTTCACCAAAAAAATGATGGAAACAGATGCGTAGAAGCATAGCTAAACATTAGGTAGAGGTCAGGAAATCTTGCAGAAGAGGGGGACAAAGGATTGAAGGAGCCAGAGAGGTCAAGGACCCCACAAAAAACCTACATGGGGGTTCACAGAGACTGAATCACAAACTAAAGAGCATGCATGGGATGGACATAAGGCCTCTGTTCATATGTAACAAATGTGCACCTTGTTCTGCATGTGAGTCCCCTAACAATTGGAGCAGAGGCTGTTTCTGACTCTGTTGCCTGCCTTTGGATCCCTTTCCTCTAACTGGGTTGCTGAGTCTAGCCTCAATAGGAGGCCTAGTTCTACTCATGGCATCTTGATATGCTAAGGCAGGTTGATATACATGGGAGGACTCTCCTTTTCTGAGGAGAAAGGGAGTTAGGAACAGGGGAAGGTCAGGTGAGTGGGAGGGACTGGAGGAAAGGAAGGAAGCTGGGGTTGAGATGTTAATTAGTTAATTAATTAATGGAAAAAATAAAAAAGAGAAAAACAGGCTTCTAAACAATAATAGCAAAATCAAATATAATAACGCAGAACAAAAAGTAACACATCAGAATAGTACAAAACAAGCAAAAAAGATCCCAAGAAAAGCCCCCCCACACACACACACACAAAAGAAAAACAGGTATAGACACAGAGACCCACTCATTTGCACACTCAGAAATCACATAAACACATGAAACTGGAAGCCATAATGACCCATAGAGTTAATAAGAAAAAAGTAAGCAAGAAAGAAAGAAAACATAAAACAAAAAAGCTCTAACAGGACATCAAAAGATGAGGAACATTTAGGATGCCATTAAGTCAATTTTCTGTTGGGCGTGCATTCTACCCTGAAGAGAAGTTTGTTGCCCTCAGATTGTTTGGTTTTATTAGAGCTGGTCCAAAGACATTGTGAACATACCATGTCTGTCTGTCTGTCTGTCTATCTATCTATCTATCTATCTATCTATCTATCTATCTATCTATCATCTATCTTCCTATCGTCTTATCTATAGTTACTCTTTATTTTTATTATTTCAGATTACACATATGTCTGTGCAGGGAGTAGGTACATATGTGTGCAGGTTTTCTTGGAGGTTAGGCAAGAATATTGTTTTCACTGGAGCTGGGGACTAGTTGGTCTGAGCTTCCTGACATGGTTACACAGATATAAACTCATGCCCTCTGCAAAACCGGTACAGCTTTTAACAGCAGAGCTATCTCTCTAGCCCACATTTTACCCACTTATCATATGCACTTCATAAGACAAAAGTTTTTGAATGGACTATGGAGATTCATGATCATTACCATATCCTAAAACAGGAGGAAGGATATTTAAATGGGGTCTAGGGAAGGAGTATGAGGGTGAGGAGGCATTATATTCAGAGGGAAAGGATATAAATGAAAAAGAAAAACAGAATAAATAGTTACTGAGAGACTCCAGATGCCAGAGGATTCAGGAGAAAGGGTACAGACAAGGTTTAGGGAAGAGGGACCCTTATTGCTAAGTAGTGCTGAGACCAATGTAGCTGGCTTTCAGGAAGCCAAATAAAGACAAAGTGAAAGATACAAAGAAACAGTCTTCAGAAAAGCTATCCCTTCACACCTGCCTTGAGTGCTAATTAGTCCAAATGAAGTTTTAAAAATTCATTTGCAAACTTCTTTTTAAATTGTCTATTATTTATTATAACTTTGGATATAAAGTGATTTTTTTATGACCTTGACAGATACTCCATGCCCTGCTCCCATGAAGACAATCACACAATAAGGTCCTTAAAACCCCATACAATTGCTAAGCATATAAGAGCAGTACAATGTTACTTTGGAGATTTTTCTAAACATTTAATCACTTTACAGCTTTAGAAAGCAACTTGGTAACTTAAAAAAATAGAACCATTATACATTTAGGACTCTTTTTTTTTTCTGTTGTAATAATCTATGAAGAATTGTCACAGATTAAAGGGCAAACTCGGTAGACAGAGGGGAATTATTATGATCTTTGTTCAATCACTTCCTCGCTTTGTGACCTTGAATATGTTGCATAACTTCTCTAAATCTTAGTTACTTCATTTATAAACTGGGGAATAATAAAACTACCTACTTCATAACACCACTGTGATAGTTTAATGAAATAATGTTTGTAAATCACTCAATGTGGTGGCTGGCTCATAATTAGTGTTCAATAAATATAGACTCTTATTAAAGTGATGGTACACTTGTGAAGTTGATTTACCTTCCTGAAGTGAACAATGTCACTCTCTTCCTTGTGGGGAGGATAAGCTCACCAATATATCCTCCAAGTGCCGTTGGTATTTTGGCATAAGTGCAGGGACTGGGAAGGAACTGAGACAGAAGATGACTGAATCTACCAAGAGTCCAGTGTTAGACAATGGGTGGGTGGAATGTGAAATACACTCCCCTTCCTTCTTGATGTACAGCTAACTCACTCCTTAATGAATGGGCCCACTGTTCAAAAATGACACATAGTAGCGGAGCATGGATTTGCATAGACCAAATAAATACAGCACCAGATGTCAGTTTGGGATTGAAAACCAATTTACAAAGACGTGTCAGACCTTGTAGAAAACAGCACACATATGGGGGGGGGGTATGGAAAAATTTAAATAGGTGAAATTCTTCGTCAGAAATATCTCAATATCTATTGTATACAGAAAAAGAAAAGTGAGTAAGAATACTTAATATCCAAATGAAGTAAGCAGTTTTAGAGAAAAATAACAAAGAGAAAATGTTTTACTGTTTTCATCTCTTATTTTAATGGACCCACATTTACTTTGTGATTCTGTAGAGGATATGAGACCAACAAGTAATTATTTGTTGAATATTTACATCCTTGGGCTTGATGTGAGCTATTACAATCACTTTATGCCCACAAGCCTTCATCAATTTTATGAACATCATTAATCTTGTCACTTAAACATGTCGGCTTTGCTGTTTGTTCTCTTCTGCTTTGCTTGTCCTTGATGGTGTAGAGAAGGTGTTTTCATCCTCAAAAGGGGTAAGAAGTTCTTTCCTTTCTTAGGGCCTACAGTGTCTAAGGCATCTTCATTTTCTTTGCACAAATATTCTTTCTGTGACAAGTTCTCAAACTTCAGACCTTGGGTTACTTCAAACACTAAGAGATCATGAAGCTCAAAGAAAAAAATAATTTGGGTTGCAGATAATCAGATAATAGACCAAAATGCATTTTATGAGTGAAGGTTAGGGAAATCTGTATGCGGTCAGAAAGTTATCAGATTTATAGCGCTTAAACTTGAATAGTGAGTTTTGCAAAAGAGGAGAGGGCATAATTGCTGGCAAATCTAGACATAGCTGCTTTATCTCTTCTTCATTATGTGTTTGAAGAAACACCGAATATTTCTTGAGTTCCTATTATGTGAACATCTCTATGGACAAAACAGTGAAGAATAAGGTTCTACCTTATAACTGTCTATCTTTATGGATCTTGGCAGAAAAGACAGAGAAAAACATCACTTGTACAATATGATCACATACAACACACAAACACACCATAAACAAAGAATGGAGGGAACTCAAATAGAGGTAGTTCTCACTAGAAGCCCTGAAAGCTTTGGGAGAAGAGAAAGAAAGGATATTATGGTGAAGAGGTAAGGTTGTACTCTACAGCCCAGCCATGGACAGCGGGCTCTTACAGCCTCAGAATCACTAAAAGAACAAGCTGCCCCTTATTAGGTGATCCCATATCTTGTCTTGCCCAGAAGTGTATCTGGTTGGTGATAGTACTATTGTCATAGTTAACCAAGCTTCTTTCCTGTGCCAAGTGGGTAGCCTACGCACCTGAAGCTCTTATGATGTTTTGATACAAGAATCTCCTATCATCTCATCATCTCTTGTTTATTCTCCGGCTCTATCCATGCTGACACCATTATAAAACAGGGATGAAAGTATAGTTTATAAACACAACTCTGAAACCCTAAAAGAAGAGCTAGATCATGACTGAAAAAGAAGTGTGGAATTGAGGTATGGAACTAAAGGATGGCCTTTGAGAAAGGCCTCTCAAGGGTTCCCAGTTTCTGTTAAGAGAAGTACTTATGAAACATATTCATAGAGAGACCTTGAATAAAGAGAGATTTTGGATCATTTATGCTCAAAAATGGAAGGATAAACAGATTGATTCCCTTGTTCGAAATCATATAGCCTTTTAAATATTCAGTTGTTGCACAACTTCTCTAAAGAGCAACCCACAAGCATACTGCATATAGGGGCACAGATACTCATTGTACATACCTACCTTTTTCAAAAAAGTGTTTTTAGGAAGAGGTCATTGTTTCTGAACAACCAGCGCTGGCCTCTAAATTCCCTTTATGCCGTAAGAGAAGGTGAGGAGTTCATAGTATATTTACTGGCTGTCCATTAGTCGTACCTGTCAGACTTCCTAACTGGGATTTCCGTTAGCAGCCCCATGTCTTCACTGTTGGTGCCTTACTTGTCTTATATTGAGTGGTCAACGGATCGGAAATGTACTTGTGTAGGGAATTCCCAAGCTCACTGCCATTTGCTGCTGAAGAAGTAGGGAACAGTGGTAAAGGATCCCCACTCTACGCTCAAATCTAATTAATTCCCGGCCTTATAACGGGAGAAGAGACAACATTTGTGTGTCTCAGTTCCAACTGAACAGGAGTTAGAAGTGGCACAACAAACAGAGCAGTTAGGCTGGAGCCGATTAGAAGCCGGGCTATTTGTGCACTGATTCCTGACACACAACCTACGCCCCGTATGTTTCTGATGTAGGATTTGGGATACAAAGCACTCACCTTGTTGAACTGTTGTTACAGTGAAAAGCAGAATTGCCTGGGCACCATCTATTAAGCTAGCACAGGCTGACAAAGGACAATAGCCATAAGCAAGCAAGTCTATGCTTAAGTTTTTATCTCTGACTTGGGAGATTTCTAATAATATTTATATTTATATGTGATAATACACACATCATACAAATTACTGGGGTCTGAGATGAAGGAATCTTGGTTTTAATGTCATCTTTTTTTTTGCATTGCTATTTTCTACTTTAGGAATAGGACCTCTGTGATAGGAGAGGTTATTTTTTTGTTTGTTTGTTTTTGATTTTGGTCACCAGGGGTGTTCTGTGGACTGTTTGATCTACATGGTCAATGTGGGGCAAAAGAAAGTTCCCCTATAAGGGAGTCCAGACACCTGTCCTTTGGTCTTTCAGAATCCACTGACTATATATGACAGTGAAAACACTAGAGAATATTTTTCTCTCTTATACAATTTTGCCTAATTTGAAAATTTTCATATTTTAATATTGTTTTATTTTATCTCTGCCACATGAAAAAAAAGATTCTGCAACAACAGAGATTTGTGTCTGTGGATGCCAGTGTGTGTGTCTGTGCATGCAGATGTCCAATGACAACAATGGGTATCATTCTGCACGTATGGCGATTTTGTTGTTGTTGCTGCTGCTGCTGTTATTGTTTGACACAGGAGCTCCCATCTGTCCTGCAACTAGCTAAGTATCCTAGGTTGGTTAAGCGGTGAGCTCCAGGATTCTGAGTTACTGTGGCCTCCCTGCAGTGGGATAAAAAGACTCCATCAGGCCAAATGGCTTTTTTGACATGGTTGTGGAGATCAGACTCAGGTCCTCATTCTTGTAAGCTAAGGATTATACAGACTAAGTTCTGAACATCTGAAGATTAAACAGTTTTTTATCTGAAGTAAATGACAAGTCAGGAATAATTGACACCCTAAAAGCTGCATTTCAAGTCTGCTTCTTAGCCCACAATCTCATTTTTTATAGTCCCTCTGTTTTCACGTTGACGTTCCTTTTAATATTCAAAACAATATAAGAACATTGATTTCTCTTACACATGGGTCTCAAATTTTACTGAGGAGAGGAAAGTGCATTTCATAATATCTCAGTGATAACACCTGTGTCCCCAGACCTAACAAATCTGGGCCAAAATGGAATGAGAATCAGTATGAAGCCATTGGGAGGGTGGAGAGGAAAGAGTGATATACTAATGACCACTATCCTCCCTCAAAGCCTCTCCAACAGATCAAGTCAAGGCCTTTAAGTTTAATGAATGACCTCAGAATATATGTAGACAAAGAGATCACACACAGATTCATGAAACACTGAAGAAACAGGCAGCTTGCCACACCTAAACTTTCTACCTGCTTTGATTTATTTTGTCTTTGTACTTGAGGGGCAAAAATAGATAATTTTTCTGTTTGAGTGTCATTATTCCAGGCTAGTCACACTGGGAAAGGACCCCCTAATGCTCAGGCTGACCTTGGGGCTTTTATCTTTTAGTTTGTGCAAAAGGAGGGAAAACCTGCATTACAGATATAAGTTTCCTTCTTTTCCCCCAACTTGATTTGACCCAAATCAAGGGTCACTTGATTTGCTCTTTTCAAGGACTTTTTCTTTCCTTTTTTTCTTTTTTAAAATAGAAGGTAGAGAAGTAGCTAGTAAAAAGGAAAGAAAACTGCACACACACACACACACACACACACACACACACACACCTTAAGTTAAGCTAAACTTAAATTCTAATGGTTTACTTTATATCTGAAACTAAAAGTACACATAGACCTGAGTAAGTTACAGCAGCTTCAAGCCTTAAAATTGCTGCGTAGTGCTACTCATGGTCTTAGAGGCTAAGAAAAGTCAATGCAGACTAGTGAGCAAATTAGTGCAAATTAGAGCAGAAATTCAAGCTAACTTGCAATCAGAGATAACAGTAGAAGGGATATGGAATGATCCTCTCTTTTCCACCAAAGGGGTAGTTAAGGGAGAACCAAATTCTTTGGTAGATTCTCAGATTGTTGCATCTCCCAAACACAATTTAATTTTTTGTGTAATTAGTTGAGGACATGTCAGGGAGTTTAAGATTGTCTCATTTTCTTAGTAAAAATTGGATTTGTTCTAATTCTGTCTTTGGACCTGTATGTTAAATTTATAAACATGGAACTGTTAGCATACACGTTGCACAGTGACTTATCCCTTTCATGTACTTAGAACAGCTCAGCGCTTATATGTGAAACTGTGTTTGTTTGTTTCTGTATCTGTTTGTTTCAGGTTTTCCTGCATTTGAATTGTGTGACAGTGAACAAGTTATTGCACTTTTCTTTGTCCTACTTCCATCATGATCACTCTTTACCTATAAGTGTGCCATGAGAATTTAATACATGTGCATTCAACTCTGTTATTTAATATAAATAGGTGAGTATTATTTTATTTATTGATGTTCCACAATTTATCCATTATTATCTAACTAATAGTCATTTGTGTTACCGGTATTCTTTATTTACAGGGATTACCTTTTTTTCACTTAATTTTGTGCTCACTCGGGTTCTAACTTTTGAAGACATTTTTCTCCAGTACATCACCATCACATCTTAACTCTGAAAGTGCTGGAACGACTCCTTGTCTGGCTAAACCAGCAGTACAGAAAGTAGGTGGCCACAATTCTTTTCTTAGCTTTCCAACTTATTTATTTTTTTTCTAACAGTGTTTGCTAACTACTGCATCGTAATGTATTACCTAATAAACTTTGATAAAAAATTACCAAACCTGTATGAAAGCTAATTCAAAAGAGTTAATTAACTCCCCAAAATTCAAGGACAAGAAAATTGGAATTACCCTTAGAGGAAGCCTGGGGCCTTCAGCTTCTTTGAGTCTTGGGAGTTGAATGACAGAGTATTTCTTGTAAGCCTGTGATGACTGCTTTCCCACTTATGTTTTTAATGTTTTAGAATATGAAAGCATTATGGATTCTGTCCAGCTCTAAGAAAATGTCACATTATAACTTAAAAAATGAGCAGAATACCATAAATAAACCTTCAATTATACCTTTCAATGGGGAGACCTAACTTTTCCTAATGTCCATTACAAACAGAGATATGATCTCTCTGCCATTACTTGATGCAATGACAAAATATAAGGTAATCTCATTATTAAATTAAGCAAGCATAATAAGATCACTTAGCTATGCCCAAACATATAATACATTCACCAGTTCAGTGTCCAAGGGATTTGAAATTTTTGCTCAAGTGTATTATTCCTGCCATGCTTAACTATTTTTAACTCTCTAATCAAGTCTTGAATGTATACATATGTATGTTTGGACTAATTGGTATAATTAATGTATGTTTGTAACAACTTTAGCTGGCTAATGTCTGAAGGAAACACAAAAATGTAAATTCATGAATCAGTTCTATATTAGCTTCAGACCCAAGATCATATTTTTTTTTAAAAAAGAAATCCAGCATTCACTATGGCCTTTAGTTAATAAAGCTGTGGTTGTAGTTCATACAGGAGCTTTTTCTCACCCTAAGCAGTCCAGTTTAGCAAAGACATTTTATATAAACTATTAGCTGAGTAAAGCAGAAATCTTTGGTTAAATGATACCCTGATAATATAAGATAAACTGGAAATATAATTACAGAATGAATTCACCAATTACCTCTCCCTCCCTCTGTGACAGTGTTGAATTAACTTTCGTTATTTCTTTCTTTTTTTTTTTTTTTTAGGTCATATAAAGTACCACACAGTTCTTTGTGTTTAAAAGGCTTTAAAGACTGAAGCTTGGAAAAGAAAGTAGATTTATTTGCAATTTGGTCAAACCAGAGAAAGAAATGGACTCCTAGTTTCTCTGCTTTTTCTGTAGCCAGTGTTACAATTGCATTCCTTAAACAAGGGTCAAAGCAAGGAGGAATCTGTTCATTTATCAGAACTGCTTGACCATCTTCCTGGACAGCAGCTTCCTACTCTAGCTGGCACCAGGGACTCAGCCTTCCTTCCCTGTTCTGAGATACTGTTTTTGCTTTTGAGATTACTTTTATTTACTCATCTACTTACTTTTTATTTTGTTTTATTTTATTGATGTTTTATTTTTAATGTTGTAAATTTCATCTTTTGATACATTCATACGTGAGTGCTGTGTCTACATTATTCCCATCCTCACTGCCCTATCAAACTCCTTTCATGCACTCACTCCCAAATTCATGGTCTCTTCTTTATTATTGTGACATAAATAGATTATATATATATATATCATGACTCGTATATACATGTGTTCAGGCGAGACTACTTGGTATTGGATACCTTATAGCGAAGCTCCTCCATGAAAAACTAATTTTCTTTATTTCAGGAAGCAGTGGTCACTTATAGCTCTTCATCTAAAGGTGGAACCATATGTAATTGAGCCTGTTCACATTGGCATGTCAATGCTGTTATCATGTTGGTCCTGTTTCACCAGCCATATTGTTGAGACCTCATGGATATATTTTTTCCTCTCACATTTAAAGCATACTATGAAGCAATAATCATTCCAGACTCTGGCTTTTACAATCTTTCTGCTCCCTCTTTCATGATTGATCCTGAGCCTTAAAGTGGAAGTGGAAGGGTTGCATTACAGGTCTATCAGTAGTCTGGGTTAGACACCTCAGAGTGTCTTATTTTCTGAATTTCCACCAGCTGTGGTTATCTTTAATAGTCTCTATCAATTGAAAAAAAAATTTTTTTAATGAAGGACAAAGTTGTCCGTCATAAATTTCCTAAATCAATATATTATTGTATAATAGAAGTAGTAGGCTGTCCTCTCATGTCTTTGACCTCTAAAGCTATGCTTAAATGTCTAGGCTTGCAAGCAGGAAACCTCTCCTGTTGAGTGGGCCATAAGTATAATTAAGTACCTGTTGGTTGCACAAAGATAAAAGTGCCACTATTGTAAATGGAGATATCATGCCAGGTTGTTCATTGTTGTGGTTCATAGGATTTATATGTGGGTCTTGAGAAAAATTTTAATTTTTTATAGTCCATTGTTTAATCTGATTTCCAAAGAGAGGCTCTCAAATAAATTCCTTAAATTGTGTTTTCCCCTTCTTTCACTTCTAAGGCTGTTATAAAATGTTAGTAGATACAGACACTTAAAAGCATGCATAATTCCCACCACACACACTAATTATATCCAAGAGGATACGAACGTGATCGTTTACTTCGAGTTGAGTTATCTGCTAAAGCAAAGGCACATTTGTTTCTTTTTTTATGTTACCAAAAGAAGATATATGAAACTGTAAGCAGGAAACCAAATTGTTCCTGTTGTTGAATAATAGCTTTGCATATTTACCAGGAATTTTCTTTAAAAATCTACAAAATCATGTGATGATATTGTGTTAATATTGAAATCTTGAAACTTGGTGTTCTTACTAGCACATACTAATTTTTCTTTCTCTATATGAATCTGTACAATTTATCTGAACATCAGTTACCCTCAATGAGATGTTTGGAAAAGAAAATCACAGAGTAGAAGATGGGAGAGCAATAATTAATATGCAGTATTAAATCTATCAAAAAGATGTGGGAAAAGAACCCTCACTCACTGCACTAGGTTTAATTTACTTAGAAAAATAGGCTTCACACCTGAGTCATAGTCACAGCTTGGCATTCTCTCATTAAACCCATGCCTGTCAGAAGCAGTGAGGGCTTTGAGGACAAGACCAGGGCACATGCTAATGAATTCCCTGCAGAACAAGGGCCTTAAGTAGACAGACTTGCAAAGGAAGAATCACATAATCCGTATTAAAAATTCCTCAATAAGCAAACATTTAAGACTTCATCATACGTTAGCTATTCCACACAGAACCAGAAACTGCTTCAGGTTGGCACCTGAATATATGCTACAGTAATCTTATTGGGATATATGTTTTAATTAAAACGTGAAAATTCTTATTCAGTTGTAGATTTACTGTCAATGTAGCTGTTCTACCAAATCTCAGATTAGAATTGTTCATTTTAAAATGACACTTGTATTAAAGGGCCATCCAAATGTTAGGCTGTAAAATGAATTAAAACCTCATAAGACCGTGGTATTTAAGAATTATTTATCTTTTTACCTACTTAACAAAACAAAAGTACAACAAACATGTCCAAAATTCTGCTGGTGATTTAAAATACTCTTCAAGAACCAAGTATCTACCTGGGCACTGCTTCTGACTTCCGTACACATGTGATTAATATTTTTGAGATAATTTGAACTAAGTTTCAGTTAATAAATTGTCATTGAACAGAATTGCCAGGTTACCTTTAAGAAAGGCAGAAATAAATGCACACTCATATATAAATATATTCTATATGGATATTACACAATTCATACTGAAAATAATTTAATGGCTCCCCATTCTTGGCTATCTTTAAAACAATTTTTTTTGGCAGCAAACTAGCATAGGTAAAACATCCTTCACTTCCTTGCAAGTAAGTCCCATTGATCTCACCAGTTTACTTTGAGGTTCTTCAAAGATTGAACTGTTCCAGCACTCATGCTGGGTGACAAAGTGTCACTGATTTATGTGTTGTGCAGTGTTCCATTTTAGGGCAGCAAGTTAAGAGGGACAGAGCCAAGTAAAGCTTAGAAACATAAATTAGAAGATGCCCTGATCAAGAGAAGTTTCCTGAATCTGGTGGTAAACAAAAAGAAAACTAGGCTTTGAAGTAAAAAATGAGACAAGTACTTGTATTCTGTTGACGCTGCCCGGAAGCTCTCCCTGTATCAGGATAAGTGCCTGGCTCAGCAGCCATAACACTTCCACGATGTTTGTTGGCTTAGACAGTCCTTTGCCACTGCTTTCCACAATCAGATACATTTTAGATGAATCTACTTCAGCCACCGTTTCTCAGTTCTAATCAAAATGTTTTTAGTGTGATTTAAGCACATGTACACTGTGCCACGGACTGTTCTAATCTAGAATGTGTTTTTAGTATTTTCTCTTCCGAAGCTCTCATACTTGTGCTGAGACATCAGCAAGCAGATGGGGGCACAGAGCATCACATGAAAAAGGGCAGACAGTGTACACAGCACTGCATTTTAGGTGTAGGTAACAGGCAGGTGATGGCGACTATGAGCTGGTGTTGGTGGAATTCCTGCATGTAAGAATGGTAATGCCGCGCCTCAAAGATGGAGCTGGTTTCTGCCTTCCACCTTCCCGATGGTGAGTGCTCTCTGTTACAAACAACTCCATATTTGGCTAAGGCTGAGGATCTGGCTTGCTTCCGTGTATGTGGACCTATCTGCAGCGCCCACGTGGCACGCTGGGGTTGGCTACCCAGAGGCTATTTAAGCTGTGGGCTGGCTTTTCCCAGGGTCAGAAGATTGTTCAAGGTTCCTGAATAAACTGCATTGAGAAGAAGAAGAAAAAAAAAAGAAAACAACACACACAAAAAATGTTTAGTTTACAACCAATTTTACCTATTAGACGTTATATTGAATATCCTTGCAAATAAAAAAATATTTCTGAAAAAAAAAAAAAAGAATGGTTATAGGATTCCCTGCACTCTGCCCACAATTTGGCTATGAGTCTCAGCATGTGCTTTGATACCCTGCTGGGTAGAGTCTTTCAGAGGCCCTCTGAGGTAGGCTCCTCTCCTGTTTCTTGTCTTCTCCTGCTTCCAATGTCTATTGCATTTGTTCTTCTGAATTAGGATTGAGCATCTTCCCTCAGGATTATAGATTTTAATATGTTTATCCTATATTGTATGACTAATACCTACTAATAAGTGAGTATATACCATGTGTGTCTTTCTCCTTTTGGGATACCTCACTCAGGATGATCTTTTCTAATTCCCATAATTTGCCTGCAAAGTTCATGATGTCCTTGTTTTTAATTGCTGAGTAGTATTCCATTGTGTAAATGTACCACAATTTCTGTATCCATTCTCAGTTGAGGGACACCTGGGTTGTTTCCAAGTGCTAGCTATTATGAACAAAGGTGCTACGAACATGGCTGAGCAAACATCCTTGTATTATACTTGAACGTATTTTGGATATATGCCTAGGAGTGGTATAGCTAAATATTGAGGAAGCACTATTCCTAATTTTCTGAGAAAGCACCAGATGGATTCCCAAAGTGATTGTACAAGTTTACATTCCCACCAGTAGTGGAAGAGGGTTCTGCTTTCTCCACCTGCTCTCCAGCATGTGTTGTCACTTGAGTTTTTGATCTTAGCCATTCTGATGGGTGTAAGGTGAAATCTCAGGGTTGTTTTGATTTGCATTTCCCTGATGACTATGGACACTGAACATTTCTTTAAGTTTTTCTCTGCCATTCAATATTTATCTACAGAGAATTCTCTGTTTAGCTCTGTACCCCATTTTTAAATTGGATTACTTGGTTTGTTGCTTTTTAACTTCTTGAGCAGTTTATATATTCTGGATATTAGCCCTCTGTCAGATATAGGATAGTGTTGGTGAAGATCCATTCCCAGTCTATAGGGTGCTGTTTGGTTCTGATGACAGTGTCTTTTGCTTTACAGAAGCTTTTCAGTTTCATGAGGTCTGTTGTTGTTCTTAGAGCCTGTGCTGTTGGTGTTCTGTTTAGGAAATTTTCTCCTGTGCCCATGAGTTCAAGGCTCTTCCCCACTTTTTCCTCTAACAGGTTTAGTGTGTGCAGGGTATTGAAGCAGATGCTGAGACTCTTATCTAAGCTTTGGGCAGAGTGCAGGAAATCTTAAGAAAGAAGGGGGAGACAGAAAGACCTGGAGTTAACAGGAACTCCACAAGGAGAGCAACAGAACCAAAAATATCTGGGCATAGGGGTCATTTCTGAGACTGATACTCCAACTAAGGACCATGCACGGAGATAACCTAGAACCCCTGCACAGATGTAGCCCATGGCAGCTCAGTGTCCAAGTGCAGACCTTAGTAATGGGAACAGGGGCTGACTCTGACATGAACTCAATGGCTGGTTCTTTGATCACCTCCCCCTGATGGGGTAGCAACCTTATCAGGCCACAGATGAGGACAATGCAGCCAGTCCTGATGAGATCTGATAGGCTAGGTTCAGATGGAAGCGGAGGAGAAACTCTCCTATGAGTGGACTGGGGGAAGGGCATGGGAGGAGAAGAGGAAGGGAGGGTAGGATTGAGAGGGGACGAGGGAGGGGGCCACATCTGGGATAGATGGTGAATAAACTGTAATTAATAAAAAATAATTAATTAAAAAATGTTCACCTAGGCTGGAGAGATGTCTGCAAGGTTGAGAGAGTTCAATTCCCAGCAACCACTTGGTTGAGTTGAGACCAGGTGCCCTCTCCTGGAGTGCAGGTGTATGTGCAGGCAGAACACTTTATACATAATAAATAAATAAATCTAAAAAGAAAAAAAAATTTCATCTAGACTCACAGAGCCCAGTTTGCAAAATCAAATAGCTGAGATACTAGGCTCTGATATGTTACCTTTCCTTTTCAGTGCCTCAACAGATTTCATTGCTTCTTTTTTGGTTACTTAATCCTCCTAATTTGTGTCTGTCCATTTTGTTTCAATAGTATCACCACCACCTAGCATTTTCCTGCTTGCTCCTCATTTCTGTCTTCCTCCCCTCTTACATGTAGGATGGACAGAGGAATCTGCCTTTGGTTTAGTGCTATTTTGTTTTAGGTTGTAATGGTAAACACCATAACCAAAAGCAACTTGGGTAAAAAAAAATTCCTGATAACAGTCCATCATTAAGTGAAGCCAAGATAAGAGGGAACTCAAGGCAGAAATCTGGAAGCAGGAACTGAAGCAGAGACCACGGATAAACACTGCTTACTGGTTTTCTCCCCATGGCTTGCTCAGGACCACCTGTACGGGTTTGACACGGACCACGTTGGTCACAGCTCTCCTCCATAAATCAGAAAACAAGAAAGTTCCCTCCTAGACATGCCCACGATCAACCCAGTGGGGATGTTTACTCAATTGAGATTTGCTCTTCTGAGGTATGTCTACATTTGTATCAAGTTGATGGAAACTAACCAGCATAGGTCTTCTGTAGGCTTGCTCTGACATGCATCCATGTGTTATACCATCTGCCTGTGCGATTTCAGGTAGCCTGTTGTTTATTATATCTGTAGGACTTGTTTTAAGTGGGTTCACGTTCACTGGATCAACTGCAGCCTCCATGCATCCACCAAGGCTTCTACACATACAAAATTAAATACTCTCTGCTTCGCACACACATTGTTTACAGTGATATGATTGTTCATGTTGGTTTATAATTTTAAAATCTCTATGCTATTATTAATTTTTTATCCCATTTCCAGCATGTTACTCAAAAAATTCTATGTCTGGATCCACTTTTTTAATCACCAATATCTTGTTCATCATTTCTGTCATTCCTCTTTTCATTTTTTTTTAATTTTGATTCTGTGATAGAGAACTTGATCATTTTCTCCTTTTTTTTAAAAAACTGGTATATGTTAACTGTACCTTCTCCAGGGATTCACGAGGGCAATATCATTCTAAAATCTCTCACGGTAGAGATTGTTTGTCGCTTCTCTTGAAAATATTTCCTGTCTTCCTCCATAAAACTCTAACACAGAGACTAGAACCGACAATAGTCGTGAGTGTTTCCTTATTTCATATTAAATTTCACTGTTTGGGTCCCTGCTCCTCTTCAGTTTTCTTTTAGTCCTTTGCTTGCACAAAAAATCCAGGACATTTTCTGCTTCATGTGATTTTACATGTGATTGACACGTGATAATCACCTCTTCTTTCTCTACCCTAGATCTACAATTACTATTACTCTCTCTTACTACAGCCCACTCATTACTGTGCTGGACTCCTTTCATGGCTTAAAATATCCAGAAACTCAGCATTCTATTTCCCCATCATGTATTTATTTTAATAAAACTTTGTACCAAATTAAAAAAAAATGAAGGGATGTCAGTGAAAAAACTTACATAGGTAAAGTATTCAGTTGCAACAGAAAAAAAAATTACCTTGTTTGTAGCTGTCAAAAGCAAATTGAACTTCCACACCCTACTTATGCCCTGCTTTTATGTTCAATCTTAATGAAATGAATGGAGACATGAACTACAGAGTATCCTTTTTTTTTTTTGCTGTTGTTTGTTTCTATTTACTCCCAGCATCCTCAATCTTTTCTACTGCTTTCCCATTCAGTCTCATGTCAACAGTAAGTGACTTCAATAAGGATTGTCAATGGGGAAAATTGATACTACATCTACAATCTGGACAAAGAGGTACACATAGAGAACTGTAGCAAAGGAGAGGCGAGTCATTGAGCCATGGTGGCAATTTTTAAATTATGTACTTATTTATTTATTACAATTTATTCACTTGTTATCCCCTCTACAGCCCCCTCCCCCATTTCCTCATAGTCCCACCCACTCTCCTCCTCTTCCTCTATGCTCTTTCCTTAGTCACCTGATATGGAGGACATCCTCTACTTCTATCTGACCCTAGCATATCAAGTCTCATCAAGGCTGGCTGCATCATCTTCCTTGGTGGCCCAGCACCTCCACAGGGGGAGGTTATCAAAGAGCAAGCCACTGACTTCCTGTCAGGGACAGCCCCTGCTCCACTTACTGGAGAACCCACTAGGAAACTGAGTAACCTATGGGCTTCCTCTGAGCAGGGGCTCTAGGTCCTCCATGCATGGTCCTTATTGGAGTATGGGTCTCTGCAGGACCCCTGGGCAGTTTTTTTTTTTTATTTTTTTTCCCTCTGTTGGTCTCCTTGTGTGGTTCCTATCCCCACCAGGTCTTTCCATATCTCTCTTCTTAAAAACTCTACCCACAAGGCTATTGAAAGAGACATTAAGAGTTATAGGCAAACTTTGTGCAGAGCGCCAGAAACATCATGGTGGCATTTTAAACTTGCTTCTCTGTCTGCATGTTCGCAATTTCACCTAGCTACTTCCATGGAGACAAGTCACTCTTCCCTCACTAAGATTAAAACACAAACCAAACCAAATCAATCAATACAGCATAATTTCTGATAAGGAAAAGTTCCTGGTATTGTCTGTAATTTAAAAATTCACTTCCCTGTTTCAATATAGATAATCTATCTTTTGGGAGTGGGGGCAAAAATCTTATTCTAATATACTCAATAATCTGGATACGTTAGTAACATTTTTTTTTGTATCTTGCAAAAAAGAGGACAGTCTTCATTTACATTGGGTTTCAGGAGATGTTAAACCCATTTGACTCAGAATTTATGTTGGAAGTATGCTACTTTATAGGATGATTTAGTGTGTTTTGATCAGAATATATATGATAATGTAAGTATTGAATTAAAATATTTTAAAACAGAGTATTAGTGGGGTAATATTATGGGTGGAAAATGGAGTCAATGAAAATCTCCAAGATGTCCCATGAAAGCACTGACTGAGTGGGAGAAGTCTGACCACTGTAGCCTAACATCCTTGAATCCTGGCTGGAGGGTTTACAAATCTTAGCAATTATCCTGCAGTTTTCCTCAGTAGTTTTTTTTTTTTTTTCCTTGTTAGTGTCCTTTATCAAGTTTTTACAAACAGGAAAGGCACATATTCCTCCAACACAGGTTTTAGTACTTAGCTTCCACCAAGGAATCTAATCAAAGCAGAGATATACTGCACAGCAAATTTCTTTTCCCCATGCCTTTGCATTGCTTATGAGTACCAGTTCTAGCGCCACGTCACCTACTGTGTAACCGCACTAGTTCACATTCCCGATCATGGAGGGTTGAGTAAACCCAGGAAGAACTTTCCCCAGAATTCCTCTTCGGATGGATCCAATTTAAAGTTTGCCAAGAAGAAGTGCTAACAAAAGAATTGGAAGGCTTAAGAGAAAGTGAAGATTCTTCTCCATGTAGGGTTCCAGTGAGTTAAAATTTAGAGTGGCTTCCTGGCAGGCTTTAAACAGTCTCTCTGTTCCTACTATATACAGCTGAGCAGTCCTCTATCTCTGATTCTAGTTTTTTATTGGCTTAGAATTCCTGTACTAATCATTACACAACTAGTTTACTTAAAGCTGTTAAAGTGTAATGGTTATATTTGTATATGATGCATGTATGCTATACTTATATTTACATTGTATACACATACGTGCAACAATTATCATAAAAAAGGTGATCAGTTTTGAGAGCAAGTTGGGAAATTACATGGGAGAAGTGAGAAAGAGGGATTTGGGAGAGGCTGAAGAAAGAAACGGAGTTCATTAATTAATTGACTGGTTAGTTAAATCTTTTTAAAAATTAAAATTAAGAAATATGAACACATAAAATTTCTACCCGGTATCCTGTTCTCTTACAACCTTTTCTCTATAATAACTATTTATTATTGAAGTTTTATGATACAGCTAACCTTTCAAAAAACATGGTCTTTCTTTTCTGTCAACATAAGAGATTATCTTTCTCCTATCCTCACCTTCTGTTTTACAGTTACTTCACTTCTTTCCTTTTTTTCTTTTTCCTTTTCTCTTTCACCTCTTCCATATGTTTTGTCTACACAAAGTCTCTTTCTTATTTTCTTTCCCCTTTTCTCTTCTGCCAACGTACCTTCCATCTCCTTCCTTCCTATTCTGTCTCCCTTCCTCTCATCTTTCTTTCCCTGTCCCTTCCTCCCTCCCTTCCTGTATTCCTAGTCTTTTCTTCAAATACTTGTGAGTTCACTGAGCACTGATTTTGTTTACCTCACAAAAATTTATATACAATATCGTACCCCAAATTCATCACTGTAAAACATTACTTATTTTACTCATGGTGTTTTTTTTTTTTTCTTCTCTCAAACATTTTGGGCAGGACAATGAAAGATTATTTCATCCCTCTCACAATTACTGAAGCCACTTCTAGGACAACTCAGATGTTTAAAGAGATTGGAGACTTGTTAGTCACAAGTCATGTCTGAAACACTGTCTATATGTTTAAGTTATCTGATAAATGACAGTTGAGGAAGATAATGCACACAATGACTTGACTTTGTGATGAGAAAAATTTAAAGAATTCTAAAACCACGTTTAAAATCACCATACGTAAGCAAGATTTATGAATGAAATCTTTATGAAATGAAAATAAAATTTTCATTATAAAATTTCATTTCATAAAAATTTATGTAATGAAATAGGGCTTAAGTAAGTAACTCAATGAGTAAAGTATTTATTGGGCAAGTATGTGTACCCAAATTGGAATGCCTGATACCCACATAAAGGCCAAGCATTGTGGTCCACTGTAACCTCGTGCGATTAGAAAGAAGCAGTAGGTTCTTAGAGGCTTCTCGTCAGTGATTACTTAAAACACTGAGTTTCAGGTTTATTGAGTTCTTGTCTCAATGCCTTCTATAAAGTTTTTGCTACCATGAACTAATGATGCTTTCCTTAGCTTTTGCAACAAGTTAGTTATTATCAAACTGATCATGTCTAAACTTGCATTGTGTGGATGACTGCAGAATTGAAACCTCTATGACTGAATACTGTGAATCCGGGATTGAAGAGATAATAGTTGCTGTAGCTGCATTAAATTCTTGATGAAGAGTTCATGGCTATCTTGCAGCTGCTTGCTAAATGAGATTTATTTGGGGGGCATCATATTTCTTTTTATTATTAATTTATCTTTTATTAATTTATTTACTTCCTATCCCAACTGTATCCCCCTCTCTCTACCCCTTCCAATTCGACCCTTCTTCCATCTTCTCCTCCCTTGCCCTTCTCCCAGTCCACTGATAGGTGAGGTCCTCCTCTTCTTCCTTCTGATATGAGCCTATCAGGTCTCATCAGGACTGGCTGCATTGTCTTACTCTGTGGCCTGGCAAGGCTGTTCCCTTCTCAGGGGGAGGTGATCAAAGAACCAGTCACTGAGTTAATGTCAGAGACAACCCCTGTTCCCCTTACTAGGGTACCCATTTGGACACTGAGCTGCCATGGGCTACATCTGCAGGGGTTCTAGGTTATCACCATGCATGGTCCTTTCTTAGAGTATCAGTTTCAGAATTGACCCCTGTGCCCAGATTTTTTGGTTCTGTTGCTCTTCTTGTGGAGCTCCTGCCCTAAAAAGTCCTTCATCTCCCCCTTCTTTCACAAGATTCCCTGCGCTTTGTCCAAAGTTTAGCAGATTGTCAGCATCTGTTTTGATACCCTGCTGAGTAAAGTCTTTCAGAGGCCCTCAGCAGTAGGCTCCTGTCCTTTTCCCTGCCCTCTCCCTCTTCTGATATCCATCCCATTTGCCTTTCTGAGTGAGGATTGATCATATTACCCTGGTTTCTCCTTCTTGGTTAGCTTTTTTAGATGAACAGATTTTAGTATGTTTATCCATATTATATGACTAATATCCACTTATAAGTGAGTATATGCTATGTGTGTCTTTGTGCTTATGCTAAACAGCTGGGAGTGAAGTGTTTTCTTCTTTTTTATATCAATGAGTATTTTGTTTGCATGTATGTATGTTCATTATGTGCATTTCGGGTAATGTGGAGACCAAAAGAGTTTATCAGATCTGCTAGAATGGAGTTATAGTAGGTTCTGAGCTGCCACATTTGTGCTGAGAACCAAACCTGGATTCTCTGTAAAAGTATTATGATGTATCACAAAATGAAATATACCTACTAGGATTATCATAAACATTAGTTGAATTGGGTTTCCATTATAAAAATTAACTTGCATTTTCATAAGAACAGCTCTGCTTCCACTTCTATAAATGGATAGTACTGTATACATATTAAAATCTTATGATAATTAGTGTATATCAGATGTTATGCAGTTCATTACAAAATGAATTTTAGCATGAAATTTTTTATAATAACAGTGAGATTGACAGACATGGGTCCTACTGTCCTCAAACAGATGATGTGGAAGACAGGTGCAAATAAGAGAATTTTTACCTAGAACCCCTCCTCAGATGTAGCCAATTGGCAATCTCCATGTGGGTTCCCAAGTAAGGGGAGCAGGTACTGCCTCTGTCATGAACTTGGTTGCCTGTCCTTTGATCACTTGCCCCTGGTGATGTGGCCTTGCCACAAAAGAAGATGAGACTTGATAAGCTATGGGCAGATGACAGAAAAGGAGAATTGAAAAATGAAAACAAAGTGTTCTAGGCAGAGTTGAGTGACTTTTATAATGAATAAAATGGAGCTGAAGACTCATGAAACTATTGAGTAATGTAAGAAACTGGAAAAAAAAAGAGAGCACGTGGCAGCCAGAAATATGATCTGGGAAGGACAGAAGATGAATTTAAAAGCAAGCATATAAAATTAATCTTCTTGTTGAAGCAGGTGGAGGTACTGATGGACTATAAGCCGTGAACTGGCCCAATGTAATTACATTTAGGAATAGAACAAATCATGAAAGAGGCAATTTGTAGAGACGGATGTTGAGAGGCTGAGACGTGGCCTAAAGTTTGTAAGCACCAGTCATGACATTGCAAACCAGAGTCATTAAAAACATAGTCCCTGGGTCAAGAGAACTCCCAGGCTGAATTTGTGATGTGCGAAAGTAAGAAAGCAAGCACAGTAGATTTCAGCACAAAGGAGTGTGAGCGCTATACATTATGGTTGACAAAATAGTGAGAACACGAAATTGTTTGAGTATTCATTCCCCAAATAGACTTCATCTACACAAAGAAATTGAGAACCATTGAATAAGAAGGAATATCTTGGAGAATCTGCATGTAATCATAGAAGAGGCTCAAGAACAGAAGAGTGAGAGGATGCTAACAGAGAAAAAAGATACGATGGACAAATATAAAACGGCCTGATGTTAGAGTGAACTGAGAAAAAAAAAATCTACTGGCTGAAAGAATCAAGAAAACAGATTATTTCCTATGTCTACTAGCAAGAAAACAGTCCTTGGTTTTAGCATCCCTGAACTCCAGAATCATAGCACAACAAATACAGTTCTAATGTTCAAAGTCTCAACATTCGTAATTTTTACTGTAGCAATAAAAAATAACATAGGTACAATGTGTTTTAAGGTCCACGGGATACAGGTAAAAGGTCTGGTAGCCTGTTGGATACATGAGTCTCCAACTTATGAGTGTGGGCTGAGGACTTCGAATGAAGTATTATTAACAGAGAGGGGCGCCAGATGCCACGGGGTTGAATGAGAATGTGAAATGAAGTATTCCCTGCACAGAACTCAGGAGAACCCAACCATTCAGAAGTTGGCATTAACAAATTTAACTGCCAAGCAGCCCTCAGAAGAAAAGGAGAAAAATGAAGAGAGCGAGGGGAAGGAGATTATAGGTAGAATGTATTTTAAAACTATATGGGTTTGGATCATATTATCAAATATTACTAAGAAATTAACTAAAATAGAGTTTAGATGACATAAGTATTCAGACAAGGCTACACAGAGAAACCCTGTCTCAAAAATATCACAGTTATCACCAGAGGATTGTTTCCACAGTGGTTCTAAATTCCCTAAAGTTGGCAAGCAAGATTAACCATTAAAATCAGAAAAGAAAATTGGCAAAATAGTGAGGATAACATTCTCAAAACAATGGAATGATTTAATACGACATGATTCCGTTCTAGAAGAGATTGGCCATGCTAGGAAAAGCCATAATACATCACAAAAACATGTGCACTTATACACATATACAAATGTATTCACAGAGCAAATAAATTAGAAACCAAATGCATCTGGAGATTTATTATTAAGAAGAGGAAAACACAACTTAACCAGTGATATCATTTTGAGTGAACTAATTGACAAGAGTTTTATAGTGATGTCAAACGTGCTGTCCTAGAAAATCAAATACTTACCACTTGTCCTCTATATTCCAGGAATTCTGCCAAATTAAAAAAATACCAGGCCACAGAGGAAGGCAATGCAACCACTCCTGATGAGACCTGATAGACTAGGATCAGAAGGAAGGACAGGAAGACCTCCCCTATCGGTGGACTTGGGGAGAGGCATGGGTGGAAAAGGGGGATGGAGGGAGCTAAGGAGGGATGCAAAGTGAATAAACTGTAATTGATAAAAATTAAAATTAAAAAATACATCATTAAAATAGAAGTTATAGCTGTCTTTTTATTTATCAGTTAGCTTCCACTGGACTTATGATTACGAATAATCTTTCTCACATCCTAGTGTGATAAGAAAAAAAATTAAATTGATTTAAATGATACTACAAGAAATACAAACAAACACACAGCACTTTAGATTACAGAAGAGATAAGTAGTTGTCTAAGATATAGGTAATTTTGCCTACATACAAGCTGAGAGACTGTCTTTATGCATACATTTGTATATTTATATAGCTACGTTAATATTAATATATACCTATGTAAGGAGGAAACTGTGTATGACCTGTATATATAGTGTAAGTTTTTCTAATACAAACTCAACCTTTATAAATATTGCATTTAATCAGCCCACATATTATATAAAGGAGAAACTAACCTGTAAAATACACTGTCAAGCATCAGAGAGTACACTGGTGTGCTCTGTAATTCCAGTAAAGTGAACTTGGGAGAAATGAAATGAAAGCATTTAGGAAGGTGGATGATAATGGAAAGATGTTGGCAGTGTGATCAGGAATGCACTGAAGCGAAGCCAAAAGGGAGATTCAGCTGCTTCTTAGCTTGAAAGTATAGATAGTCATCAAAAGTTGAGTTTGAAGCCCCTGGCAAAAGAATCCCTGAATCTAACAAATATAATATTAACTTGTAAAGACTTAAACTTGAATGCTAACAATCAAATGAAATGAATTAAAATCATTATTTAGATGGCTAACCAAAACGGTGAGATAAATATCATTTAATTTATATAATGAAATTGAGTTGTTTTTGCCTATTGGGTCAAAGTTCATAACATGAATTAAAATAAACACAAAATAAAACAAAACTAATTTAAAGTAAAACGTGCATCCAGGCAAACATACACACAGACTCCAGTTCTATAGACACAACTTGTGCAGAGCTGATTATGTCTTTTAACTCTTAACTAGCACTGTAAATATAACGGGGCCCTTATGAGTAACACAAAATTATAATATTAAAAATATTTTTTCAACTTTTAGAAAACCTTACCAATATGCCCTTGTGATTGGACCTCATGGTGCTAAAACTTTGGGATGTTTTGTTTAGCAAATAATGTCAACTGAAATTTATTTTGTGAATTTTAAAAGTAACTTAGGTGAAAGCTCTCCTTAAACTTAAAGTTTTAGGAAAAAAAAACTGTCACATTATTCTTGGTGTTCTTAAGAAAGGCCTTTACACAGGAAGAGGAAATGAGTGTCAGGAGTACTATAATCAGATATGGTGTTTGAAAAATAACCAGAAAAAAAACCTTTATCCTTGAGAAATAATGACCACTAGCCTTGCTTGGGCTCATGCCTGGAAGAAAGCCTTCAGATAATGAGCTGTACTCCAGGAGTATCTGCTCTGTTGTGTCAAGGAGGCAGGTGACAAGCATGCCTTTAGCCTACTTGAATGTAAGTTCTGTACTTTAAACTAGGTCAGATATATTATTTCAATTTAAAGTGAGAAGCCCTTATGTTGGCACTATTCTGGAACAGAGCCTTTTGGAAACTGGCATGTAGACAGTTCCTTGTGACTTCTGTAATGCTTTGGTAATGGCCAGCCTTGGTCTCCATTACCCACAACTATCCACAGTAAACCATCTTCTCCAGTTCCTCTGTAACAGCATCTAAGTGCTTAGATTGTCTTGAAACAGTACTAATGGTTGTCATGAGCCACATCCTGTGAGACATAGAAGTACTCTTTTAATACAAGAAAAATATTTTTCGTGTCTATGTATCAAATATTTTAAGGTTAACAGCTGATGTCAAAACACAAAAGGGTTGAAAAGCTGTGGATAATTACTGGTCTATTTAATCTCCCTTGATCATTTTACAGAGCAACTGAATGTTAAGAATGGTGTGTTCAGGTGACAGAATTACAGTTCCCTTCCATTAATCCTCAGTGTCTTCCTTCCTTCCTTCCTTCCTTCCTTCCTTCCTTCCTTCCTTCCTTCCTTCCTTCCTTCCTTCCTTCCATCTTTCCTTCCTTCCTTTCTCTCCCACCCCTGGTCTGGAATTCCTGAGCTAGGGCACAGCTCTTCTTCAGAAGGTGGCTTTTCCTTAATGAGTTTCTTTTAAGCCTTCTTTTTATTCTTTAGAGAGGGGTCATCTTCTGTTGCCTGTTACTCCTCCTCTACAGCCTCCTCCCCCTCTTCATCTACTTCAACCTTAGTTTTAATCTTGGCATTTTGGTTTTTTTCCTTTCTTTTTTTATTTTTTTTATTATTTTTTTATTTTTATCAGTTACATTTTATTAATTCTGTATCCCAGCCGTGCCCCGAACCCTCGTTCCCTCCCAGTCCCTCCCTCCCTCCCTCATCACCACTGTGCCCCTTTCCAAGTCCACTGATAGGGGGAGACCTCCCCCCATTCATCTGATCCTGTTTTATCAGGTATCTTCATTGATTTCCTGTTAGAAATAGTCCTTGTTCCCCTCACTTTGGGAAACCAATTGGTTACTGAGCTACCACAGGCTACATCTGAGCGGAGGTTCTAGGTTATATCCATACATGGTCTTTGGTTGAATGTCAGTTTCAGAAAAGACCCTGTGCCCAGATATATTTGGTCTTTGTGGAGCTCCTATCCTTTCCCCATCAGACTAACTCCCCTTCTTTCTTATGATTCCCTGTACTCTGCCAAAGGTTTAGGAAGACAGATGGGATGTGCATTGAACGCATGACAGGGGTCTACTGAGCGCATCTGAAAGCCTCTAACTAGCAGTGTTTTCCTTTCTTTTCAGTCATTTCATCCTCTTTCTCTACCTTTTCTACTTCGTGATTTTTTAGAACAAATTGTAAATGTAGGCTCAGCAGAAGGATCATAAGTAAGTACTTAGTGTTTGTACTTTTCTGCTTTTACTAATGCCATTCCTGTTAAACTTATATTTCTTATGAAGATAGAATGCTTCATTCCATTTGAGCACATCTATAAATTCATTTTATTTTACAAGCATTAAAACATGAATTATATAATGAGAAATATATGTTTAAAATGCTACTTGCTCTTATCTTTCATTTTCACTACAGGCTGGAATGGTTTATCATTAATTATTTAAATACAAGCCTATGTTAATCAAATTTTTTCTAAGTTTTTATTCACACCAAATTTGCCACATATTTTACTTCTAAGTAGTTTTTTATGTATTTGTGCCGAAAATATTTTCCTCAATTGTGAAAAGTTATGATGCTGTAGACTCATTTGGATGCTCTCTTTTGCTTTTGCTAAATGACTTGAAAACTGAAGGAAAAAAAAATCCATTGTGTCAAAATAAATTAGAAGCTATTTTTCAAGGTGGAATACATAAGGTTAATCTATTAAGAAAGAGTCAGAATAACAACCTTCATGGCATACTAACTCTAAGTGTGCGCTAGCGGTGTGCATACTTTGGTAGTAACTAAAGCTCTCTAATTGGTCTTTAGACCTCCTCAACAAGTGAGAATTCATGCCTGGTACTGGAAATGTACCTAACTATCCAGGGCAAGTAAAGTCACGGATGTTAGAGGAGAATTTACAACCATCACTTTACTAAGCGCGCACAATCTCCAACTACACTCTAATTATTTGTCCTTATACAGATAGTATAGTCCTCACTCTTCATCAAAGACACTTCCGTTTGCAATAGACAGAGTCCATTTTAGAAAGCCACAAGAAAAAAAAAATCAAAATTCAGAATGGTACAGCCCAGTTCCACAACTATGATGCAGCAATCACTGGGTAAGAAGAGGAATATAAAAGCCAGAGGATCAGGGAGTTTGCTGTGATACTGTGTTTCCTAGGAAGGTTAGAAGGTACACTCATAAAGTCTCACCAACATGACTGCCTAAGCATGAGCTGAGCAAAGACAATAGACATGCAAAAGTGGACAGGAGAAATCACAGGCAGTCTCAGTCCTACATAAAGAACTATAGGCAACAAAGGAAGGGTCAGAGGAGGAGAAATAGTTTTCCCCAGGGAAGATCACACCACTTGGTTGGTCCTGAAACATACATACAAGTAACTTCATTCAGATTGAGCAGTATGGACTTACGTATTTAGGGGTGTGTAGTGTTTGTGTGTGTGTGAAAAATTAGTTTATAAAGGCCTTTAGTTTTTTTTAAATTTTTTATTTAACTTTTATTAATTACACTTTATTCCTTTTGTATCCCCCCATAAGTCCCTCCCTCCTCCCCTCCCGGTCCCACCCTCCC
>REGO01000684.1:676395-696549 GCA_010120015.1 Rhombomys opimus | reverse complement strand
AAGAAAAGATAATTTAAGAACCTTAAATGACTTTCAAAAGTGGAGGAAAACATGGAGTTAGTCAATTAACATGGAGCAAGTCTCGCCCCTGGGGGCAATGTTCTCCTCAACCTACTCAGACCTCAGACACCACCACTGATAGTTCTAGAACTGATGCAGGATATTCCAAAAAGGGGGTTAAGGCTTCTCATAATATTTCCTATAAGTCCACACCTGTTTGTTTATAACCCCCATTTCTATTCATTGTTAGCCAGATAGAGCCAAGTAATTGTGGTAATGATACTTGCTTTTTGGCCCAATGCAGGAATGCTAGTGAATTTAGGTATGCCCTGGTTACTCGCATGCCTCACTGGTTGCCTGTGCCCGTTGATGCCCCTCACGCTATGACTCTCTTCAGACAGAAAAGGGATCTTGGAATTACAGCCGCCATTGTTACTGCCATCTCATTAGCGGCTGTTGGAGCTAACGCCAAGGCATTAGCCATGAGTCAAAGGCCTTTAGTTTTGAGGAGAGCAAGGAAAGTTATGTGGTGGTTGCAGAGAGAGGAAATGGAAAGGGAAGTGATGTAAGTATATTATAATTTCCAAAAATAAAATAAATATTTTTAAACAAAAAAAAAGTATCACAATATATTATTAGATGTCTATATCTTGGGGTAGTAGTATTTGAATTCTCTGATGGCATCTCTTTTTTTCTGTGTAATTTATTGCACTCATTAAATTCTGACTCATTCTTAACTAACTGATTAAGAATGACACATTCACTTAGCTGTGCTTAAACAGTTGTCTATTTTTGCTCTTCTTTTGCTTAATAGCAAAATCCCCAAGTTACACTTCAAAGAGATTTGCAGTTTTAGAAATTTAAAGGTTTTTTTCTTTATTTTTCTGGATAATTGTTTTGGCACACTGTGAATGTGGGTGTGATAAAAAAAAATTTGAACCCATTTAAGAAGTGCAATGTAAAGAAAAAAGATCAGGAGAAACAATTCAGGTTTTTAAAAATAAAATCTGTACCTATCAAATGATTACTATGAATAGAGCAATAGTATTAATAACGCAATGTACCTTGGAAATTCATGTCATCAAAGTTAGTCAAGCAACTTAAAATGTATTCACCAGGATGTAAAATCAAGATGCTTTCCTTGATCTGCAGTTGTACAAGGTGTTCTGGCATCTTGTCTCAGCACTGAAAATGGCAGGGTTATCTAGAGCCTGGATAAAAAAAAAAAAACATTTCATCGTTTTCCTTTACACAGCCTCCACCAGGTCACTGTCAAAACCAGCTTTGACACTGTGTGGTCGCCCTTTTAAAGACTCGCTGCAAGGGGACAGAAATACTTTCAGAAATCCCCAGTGACTCACAGTTTAACCCTTTGTCAAGTGGGCCTCTGCTGTATAATACAATCAAATCATATCAAACAGAGAAAAGAATCCATAGCTATACATACCGATTTATCAATTCAAATCCTTGGTTGAATTTATTCTCAGTTGCTTTTGATGGAAAGCTGGAGAGCTCTTGAGGAGGTTTCCTGGTGCATTATTAATTCTCTACATCTTTATTGTAATGCCAACACTGTTTATCCCATTTTTAATTCTCCAGGTCCTCATTCTGGTACTGACAGCTGTTATAGCTGCTGGGGCCACTTTTCTTTATCTCTTTTCCACGACTAAAAGGGCAGGAAGCAGCTGCTGTTCTTTCAAAGACTGAAGAAGGGATCAGTTTTCAGAGGCACTGAAATGGCCCGGAAAGTGTCTCCCCTTGAGGAAACGAGAAGCTGAGAATTTGATGGGTGTAATGTCTTACACTGTGATCCCAGTATAACAGAAGCTCATGTTAGACTCTAGCCTGAACTACACTGTAAGACTCAGGTTCCCTACACAAAAATACATAAATAATAAAGTATAAAAACTCACTATTTTCTGAGTGAGTCAGTAATGACCCATTTCTCAAGTGAATATGCTGCTTATTACTTCAAGCACGTGTTCTGAACAGTAACGCTTGAGCAACAGTGTTTTCTTCCCATAATTCTGGAGGGGACAATGTTCATTTGTGCCCCACCTTTTCACTTTCATACACATACATTATACATGGCTACACATACTTAAAGGGTGTAAATGATCACTTGCAGAGAAGTATGATGGCTCAAGATTTCAGATGACATATTGTACTAAGAGTAATTTTTTCTTTCCGTTCCAATAAAAATCAGCCTTTGGTTGATATAAGAGATATTTCAGGCTTTTTACCATTTTATTCTATTGATTTCCAGAGCCTGATTTATCTTTTTTTAAAATTTTTTGATGGACATTCCACATTAATTGAAAACTGTCAACAAAGTTTTCAAAATATTGAATCCTTTCATCACTGAGACCCATTCCATTAAATATATCATAAAGAAATATCAACTTTGGAAAACAATAGCGAACGTGGATTTCCCCCCTGCTTTGAGAGTTAATGTGAATATGTCATAGTAAAATGACTATGGTGAAATATATGCCTTCTCAACAATAATGTTTGCAACTGGATAACTATAATTCACATTTTTAGAGAGAGTTGCATTTAAATATTTATTTTGTCAAAACAGATATTTCAATGTTTTGTAGAGTTTTTTTTCTTTTTTTCTTTTTTGCAACTTATGCCACTATTATATCCAGAGTAGTGTAAACCACCCCCATTAGGTCCAATTACTCAGGATGTTCTTTATGCCCAAAATCACTGTGGAAATAAATTGTATCTTCATACTGAGGCTGAGTGAACTAAACTTCACTGAACCACATACCTTGCTCATATGATTATATATGATTACAAGCAAGACTGGTATGTATATCTAGACTTCTATATAAACATAATATTTTTTCTATTACAAACTCAAGTTTCTTTATTTTCCTAATAGGCTTATTCAATGACTATGAAAGGAACTAAAAAGAATGGACTTTTGTGGTCTCTATCTTAAACTTAATTTTTATATGTTTTGAATGATATAAAAAGTTGAAAGGCTCTGCCCTACAGACTATCAAAGCAGATGTTGAGACTTATGGCCAAACTTTGGGCAGAATGCAGGCAATCTTATGAAAGAAGTGAGAAAGAATAGTTAGATATGGAAAGGACAGGAAGTCCACAAGGAGAGTAACAGAACCAAAAAAATTGAGCACAAGGGTCTTTCCTGAGACTCATATTCCAACCAAGTACCATACATGGAGATAACCTAGAACCCCTGCACAGATGTTGCCCATGGCAGTTCAGTGTCCAAGTGGGTTCCATAGTAATCGGAACAGGGACTGCTTCTGACATGAACTGATTGGTCTGCTCTTTGATCACCTCCCCCTGAGGGGGGAACAGCCTTACCAGGCCACAGAGGAAGACAATGCAACCACTCCTAATGAGACCTAACAGACAAGGATCAGAAGGAAGAAAAAGAAATCCTCTCCTACCAGTGGACTTGGGGAGGGGAGTGTGTGGAGAAGAGAAAGGAAGGGAGGGATTAGGAGGGGAGGAGGGAGGGAACAAGGGGGGGATACAAAGGAAATAAAGCATAATTTAAAAAAGTTGAATAAATCATTTTTCGAATTTCAGTATTTCTATAAACAAACCTACAAGTCTGTAGCCAACTCATTTTTTCACAAAGGTGCTAAAATTTTACAATACACCGTGTTAGGAATGTTGAATATTCACACACAGAACAATGCAGCTAAAGTTCAACCTATTTTGTATAGTTATAAAAATTATCTAAAAATATTTTAAGGAATTAAATGTAAGACACTGAGCTATGAAGCTTTTACAAGATAAGGAAAATGATTCAGGGCATTGCAATTGGTAAGGATTTAGGATTTTTTAGGTAAGACTCTAAGACCCTGGTTCTCAACCTCGTAAACGTTGCTACAGTTCCAAATATTGTAGCAACCTCCAATCATAAAATTATTTCTTTGCTCCTTTGTAGGTATAATTTTGCTATTGTTATGAGTTGTAATATAAATATCTGACATGCAGGGTATCTGATGTACAACCCCCCCAAGGGATTGTGACCCACAGTTTGAGAACTGCTATTCTAAGATCACATCAAGTGAAAACAAAATTAGACAAATGAGATCATGTAAAATAAAGTTTCTACACATTGAAGGGAATAATCAAATAAAAAGGTTTCAATGGGATGAGAGAAAATATTATATTTTAACATAATACCAATTGACATTAAAAATATGTACAAAGCTCAAAAAACAGAGTCAAATGAAAAATGAACAAAATATTTAAAAATATCAATTCTCAAATACCAGATGTACAGATGAGCTACACAATATTAAAATATATGCAATATCACTAATCATAAGAAAAATGTTAGTCAGAGTCAAACTAAAGTGTTATCCCATAAAGAATGAATTTTATGAGATAAACAAGAGATAAAGGATGTTATAACGATGCAGAGAAACGAAGAACCTTGCCTCCCATTGGTGAGAATACACATTAGTTGGACCTTTATAGAAAACATATATTAAAATGAGAAGCATCATAAGAGCTATTAACCCTATCAATGCTACACATTTGAAGGAAAGTAAACGAATATGTCACAGGCACTGTGCTCCCACATTTCTTGCAGCAATATTCATGACATAAGTAGTAGAAAACATAGTGTCTGTCACCTAACGAATGCATAATGAAGTATGTGTGCGTTCACAGTGGATTCCTCCATGAATGATAATATGCGACACAAACTCTAGAAAATGAAAGTCTTCTGGAGATCTTCTTAGAAGTTTAGAAAATCATTTTCTGAATTCCAGTGAAGTCACATATTCAAAAACAAACATACATGAAAAATTTGGGTGGACAGGAAATTAAACTAATTTTGGTAACATGATTTGTCTTTGTACAGGCACAGGGGTTCAGATTAATTCTCTGCTTCAGGATGTGATCTCACTCCACACAGCCATATTGTTACTTCAAGTCCATTCCTCTTCTCTGTTCTTCTCTGGGCCTCACCTTACCTGACCTCTTTTTCTCTCTTCTCTTTTTTTTTTCCCAAAATCCTTTTCAAATTGATTTGAAATGAACTCCCCTGGAGGTAATTGTCAAAAGAAAGATAAAGTAGTGTAAAAAACATTCCAACAAACAGACAAGATACCGGTCTTCTTAGTTAATTGTTGAGATTCTTTAGAGATAACTTAAAAGCACTACATTCTTTCTTTTCTAGGAAGAAACAGAATAAAAGGTAATAGAAATGAGAGTGAGGGATGGAGGAAGGAAGGTCAGAAATAATGTAGTCCTGAGATTCTAGGGATGTTAAAGTATAAGTTCTTGAAGTAATCCCTTTCTGAATCACAGTGTAATCATATATTCTAAGCAAAATACAAATGAAAAAAAATATGGCACAGAAAATTAAGTATTCTGCATGAGCCAATGATGTGTGTTTATGTATGCATTCACGCTAAAAGTAAGTGGAAACTTAAAAAAAAAAAGTGCAAATTCCAGTTCTGCCAAAACGAATAGGCATGAAGGTCATTGACACCACTATAACCTGTGCTGTTTTCCATCAGGGTCCTATTCTCATTCATCCAACTGCAGTATCAAAGCTAGGAGTTTCTTTATAACACAGAAATGAAGAATTTAAGAGTCCTTCATGCTTATGAATGATCCTACTTTGTAGTCTTATTTCCACAAATGAGTTGAAGTTGTAGGTAAATCAGTTAAGAGGAAAACAAAACAGAAACTTTCCACCATTATTATTTAGTGAATTTAACTGGTTCTTAAAGGTAAAAGTGATACAACAGATTTCTCTATGTTTTCTTTTCCCCAGATATATCCCTACAAACGTCATGGAGGACTCTGTGTTAAAATTTATAGCCTTAATGCAACTATTAAAACTCCAGAATCAAAAACATTGCAGTGAACCAGAATGCTCATTTGCTCTAAAAGTTCTATTTCAGAGAAAGACTGCAGTTTCAGGGGGGATAAAGTTCTAGGAATCAGGGTTAACATGCTGTCGGCTGTAGTTTTTTGGTTTTAAAATCACGTGTTCGTTTCAGTGGCTCTTTCCTTCAGAATCAGGAAGTGGCTGATTTTAAACATATGAAGGTTTCCTTTGTGTTGTCCATTACTAGTGATTCAGAGGGTGATGTTATGCAAGACATCCCAGAGTACACTTTGGACATTTGAAGCACCTTACCTCACTTGCTCTTATTAATGACACTTTTCAAACGACATTGGCTAAATATGGAGGTTTAAGAGGAAAGAGAGAGATGGAGCCATTTTAAACATTCTTATTTAGTCTTTTCAGGTTGTATTTCAGTTAAAAAGTTTCAACAGTCTATATAAAGTTGGCTTTTACTGTGCCATTCCTGATTGCTATTTTGAATATTTTTACTACTTCTTTGTTTCAGCCAGAGTTTGAATTTACAGAAGGGCATTACTTTGACATAAATTACAGCATGCTGGAATGCTTAATCTTCTCGGTCACATTTTATTGCTGTCCTGTATAAATAACACATAATAATTTTGTTTTATTAATAAAGCCATCCATCTTTATCACCCTGTGCTTGTTAATGAAGATCGAAAATGAAGGCCCCTTGCAATAAATTAGAAGTGTTTAAAACACTGAAACAAATGATTCAAGTTTTATATATTAGATTTTCTTTTATTTCTTTTCATTTACATATAGTTTCAAATCATCTTGGGTATTTTTGTTGTTTAATAATTATGATCACCTGTGTGTTCAAAATGCTAAGAAATAAGTAGTGCCTTTGTTAGACTAATTATTAGAGCAAAGGTCTGGGTGAGCTTGACTGAAATTCTAGGATTTGATTTCCAAGGTCAAGAAAACCTGTCTAAACTGCTAAACAGAATAATTGAAGATGAGTGAATTCCCTAAAGACAACTAATCAAAGAAAGAAATCAAAATAAAGTTCTGTCAAAACTTTATGTTTCATTCATCTGTCACAATTCACTTTCTTTCACAAGACAGTGAACTGCTGCAAGCTGCTGAAATGCATCCTTCTGCTTTGTGGAGTTTTGTATGTGTGCCTTTCCTTTGACTATTGTCACGTGGTCGGCTCTTCTACTCTCCCTTTGGTAGTGCTGTGTATCCATCTCGATAACTTGTTCAAGCAATTCTTCTGACCTCAGTTGAGATGACATTTTCTCTGTGAGTATAAAGTGGCTTTTCTTCTAATGTCTCCTATAGAATACAGATTTTTGTCCCCATTGTAACATTTATCCATGTGTTGGGTCTTGTACAAATTTTATGGATTCTCTATTGTAGCATAGGTTTTTCCAAACCAGAGAAGGAGTCTTCTTCTATCATGTAGCCTTACTACACAGAATGGGATCTGGCATGCAGTAGATACTGTAGATACACGATGGACATTGAACATGACAGAAGCTAGAAATATAATTCAGTCAATCCAAAATGCTGAGACTGTGAGGAAATACACTGTTCTGGTTGTGTAGCAGTTAAGACTGGAGGCTTCAGCTGTATTGGAGGGGGCTGATGTTCAGCTCTGTTAGGTACATTGTTTTTGACCCCAGGCAAGTTTCTTCTGCCTTAAGTCCATAGTCTGTTACTCAGACAACATAAAAATGTTTTCTCTTACGGAGTTATAAAGTTTTTTTTTAAATCTAGTACACACAGCCTATGAAAGATTTACTATAACATTATAAATATTTGATGACTATTTATTAGAAAGTAAAAATATAGATAGTAAGCTTCAGGAAAAATAAGGTTAAGTAAGGAGTAAGAGATTTTATAGCTATAATGAACTAAAATTCAATATTCTGGACCATAATTTAGAGAAGGCTGAGGGTTATCTGGCTAGAGTCTGTTTATTTTCCTGCTCAGTCTTAGTCCCAGGACATCCAGTTTCAATCATTATCTCTGGAGCTGTATTTCTAATAGGATTCTTGTTTGGTTTTCAGCACCAGAATCACTTCATTGGCTTGGTAAATCTTGGACTCCAAATCCTTTCTATGAGGCCTCTGTGGGAGGGTCTGCAAAGCTTGATGGGCATGGTACCTAACTTCTAAAAGCTGCATATGGAGGTTCACTGTTCTGGAAATGTTTCCAGAAGCACAGATGTGCAGGTTAGGTTTGCAAAGACTCCCTGCTGATTGAGAAATGCTTTTCATCCATCTATTGCCCTCAGTCATAATATTTATAGCTTTCATAGCATTGCTTGCTTTGTTCGCCGTGCTTTCATGTTCTAAAATTGTAGGATGTAATCTTTGTTCTCAAGAACTTCATGATATAGCTAGCTGAAATATGAGTGCTAAACACATTTAAATGTTGCATAAAATTTACAATTTTAAGTTTGGGTGCTAAATTCAAGTACAATATAGAAGAGAATATAAGATGCCTCCAGAGAGGATTTTTCAAAGTGAGTTGGCCAAGAAAACAAAGTGATAAAATGACTGGAAAAGAAAGAGTGAGAAAATAATTGAGGTATGCATAAAAGTATAAGTAAAGGAACATAGACAGGGGACAGACATGGTGGCACATGTGACAATTCTGTCACTCAGGACCACCCAGTTAAAACAGGAATTTAGCTTTAGTTTCATCTACAAAGCAAGTTGTCAATCAGCCTGGGCTGTAAAAGAGTGCTTCACAAAACGTAAAATAGATGTGATATGATATGACATGATATGATGCAAACACTTATGATATTAAAACATGGAAGAGAACTGAGGGTAGAAATGTTAAGGGGAGAATGGGGTAAAGAAAAGTGAAACGAGAAGGGGGAAGTGTTAACCAAAATTAGGAGCATATGATAGAGTCATGTGGTAATTAAATTATATTATATAGTTGAAAAGGGAGTTTAAATGAAGGTACCTTTTATGGATGGATTAAACTGCATCCAGAAGCGCCAGGTTATTGAATAAAAATTCCTGTGCTGGATATGAACTAGATATTAATGAATTGTTCAAGAAGACCTGTGAGGTCTCCCAAACAATATAAACCATTGCTACTGCTCTTGGTTAGCCACTAGTGTATGAAGCTATGACTGTTGCTGAAGACATCATACACATTGTTTGCAAGACATAGTGAAATCAATAAAATACTTAGATAGAACCTTCCTTCCTACTAATTAATTTTTAAAAAATTCTTTCATACAATTCATCCCAACCAGTTTCCCCTTTCTCCACTCAAACTATTCCCCTTCCCACCTCTTGTCTCACCTAGATCCAGTCCTCCCTCATTTTCCCTCATAAATGAGCAAGCCTCCCAGATACATCAACCAAAGATGACATAACAAGCTATAATAAGACTAGGCACAAAGCCTCATCAAGGCTGTGTGAAGCAACCAAGTAGTTGGAAAAATAGTTCCGAGGGCAGGCAAAAGAGTCAGGGACACCTCCCCTCCCATTGTTAGGAGTCCCACAAAAGCTTTAAGCTAACAACTGTCACATAGATGCAGAGGACTCGGTGCAGACCCATGCAGGGTTTGTGATTGCTGCTTCAGGCTCTGTGAGCCATCACGAGCTCTGCTTAGTTGATTCCGTGGGTCGTGTTCTCTTGGAGTCCTTGATCCTTCTGGCTCCTACAATTTTTCTTCTCCCTCTTCTGGGAGTTTCCTTGAGCTTAATCTTTCCTATAAGCATTGCTCTATCATTTATGCCCATGTTGATCCTTGGCTCAGGCCTACAGACATCCAGAGGCCCCTAAACACAAAATTTGGCTTTCTCTTAGTCTCCTTTCTAAGGCCTCTAATTTGACACAAGTCTTGACAAGCTCACATTTGAGTTCACATCTTACCATTTTCTCGTGATTTGCTTTATCAATTTACAAAACTGACTTTCATGCCAGTCTAAATCACTCAGATCTAGCACAGTTCACAACCCAACATGAGGCTCAGCAAAACCAGTAAAATGCATACTAGTGCTGAGACTAGAAAAAAAACTGTTCTTGACTATCCTGTGAACACAAGCCCCTGGTTCCAGTGAGCCCGCATCAAGAATGACCATATTTCACTGGTAATGTCTGTCCTTCATCTGTCATCTTAAAGTTCCTAATATTATCAGGGCCCTCACCCAGTGAGAACTAAAGGTCCCTGATGGCTAGTAAGAGCAATTCCATCACTGACAAATTTATCTCATATTCCCATCAGATAGGCGGTTTTTGTTTCAAAAAGGAATTGGTAATTAACATTAAAAGTTTTCTTCTACTTGCACAGCATCCAAATTAATCCCCTGTCTCCTTATCACACAGCATTACCAACCAGGCCGTGGTAGCCTCTTTATTTCTTCTTTGAAAGATTTTCCCAATTGAAGCACTTCATATATGGCAAATCCGTTGACTATTATGGTTTTTTTTTCTACCATTGCTTCTTCGACCCTTATTAAGTACCATGTGTACTTACTGAATCATGGATTTTTCCCCTTTTTTTGTAATTAAATGTCAAATCTGAATAACTTTTGTTAGGAAATATCTTTCAACCCTTCTACTTCACTCATACTGTCTTTGTTATCCATTTGAATACATATATAATATTTGCTCTACTATAAAATACATATAATTTATCTAAAGTTTGTTTGGAAATTAGAATAAATATGAGATAAAATGTTTAAAATCAGTGTGTGCTCTGTGAACAAAATAAAGGGTATGGTGTCCAAAGAGCTTGTAGCTACATGCTTCAACAACAGAACAAATTTGTACTGAAGAAACAAACCAATCAAACTGTTTGTTATTTGGCATCTTGATATATAAAAAAAAAAACTTTCATATTTGCTAAACTTTCATATTTCAACTGGTTGTCATGGCATCATTGTGTTGAATTAAAAGAAATATGATTCTCTCAGCTCAAGAGTTTTCATTTTCTCCAAAATATTAAATTATGAGATCTGAAAGTAGAGGACAGTTTTAAAGTCTCTAGTCAGGACTTAGTCATAGGATACATTTTAGAGCCTGCCTTTGGTGTGTCCCGAATAAGCTCATAGTGAACATACCCCATGCTGTTTGTCTTTTGGAGGTGTCCTGATTTAGACGTTTCTTTTGACCTCTGGACAGATGTAGACTAGAAATAGACATAGAACTTCCCAAAAGGTGAACAATGCTTGGTCTTTTTCACTTATCAAGAATATAAATTAGGTTAAACATAATGTTATCATGAGAAATGCCTTTAAAACATTATCCACACAAACCTTTATAAAGATATTTTAATTTAATATTTTAAATTTAATAGAAGAAGACTGTAATGTGGGTTTTCTGAGACTGACTTGGATATTCTCTACTTCTCCTTAACTCCACTGCGGTCTACTGAAAATAAATACAAATCATTTTATCTTCCACTTGATTTTGATCCTTAAAACACTATAGGAGGTATCTGCATTTCTGAACTTAAATCCTTTAAGTATTGGAGGAGGTATCTGCAGTTCTCAGTTACCTCACTCACATTTTGTCTAGGTAAACTTGGTGGAAGATGACACGTCCCTTTCTGAATATTGTGAGCACTGACACTTGCACATTCACTCATGGCTTCAGTCTGCCTACTGTGAGAACAATTGGAGCTGTTCTGTCCCCTAACAAAGCCTTCAGAGGGTTCCTTCTACATTAAACACATAGTGAGGAGAAGATGTCTTCAGAGGGTTCTTTCTACATTAAACCCATGCTGAGGATAAGGCATCCAATAGGCCATCTATGACAGGAAGTCTCATTACTCCCCATTTGAGAGCTCATTTATCTGGGGCAGTTATTCCGAGTGGATGGATCACTTTGTTGCCAAAACTGCCGTGTGCTCAAAGTTTCCCAGAGGCAGTCAGAACATGAGTCATCCTTAATCTTTGTTAGCAGAGGCGAGCATGAACTAATTTAAACGGTGAAGCAGTGGCCAGTATGCCTATACAGCTAAACAGAAACGCAAAGCAAAATAATCCAAAGTTAGTATAACACTGTGAGCACAGTCAAATTACTCTTTTAAAGATCTTTTTTAAACGTTTAGTGGAACATTAAACATTTACGTTATGGATGCTTCAAAGACATAGTTCTAGTTACTGAATTGTCTATAGATCTAATCAAATGATAGCCCATCCAGTCTGATATCTGAGGTTGAATAATATCTACCATGTTATTTTTTATATAAATCACCGGCAAGTTCTCTCATCACCACTGATTTAAACTTCCCTAGAACTCAGGAGGGCCGTCAAGTTTGCTCTCACAAGATTGTGTCTGCAGAATATTTACAGCACACTTTCTATCCATATGCCCCCTCGCCATCACCGGGTTATTCATGTTGTCTCAAAAGTTTCAAATAACAGTTTTGAGAGAGATCTTGGGGCTTTAAAAGAATCATGAAAAGCTAGACTGTAGCTATTGCAAAGAAACCAGATACTCTGCCTGTAGAGCCTTACTGATATACTGTACTGCTTCTGATATGTCTCTTTATCATCAGTTCCTTCCTCCCCTCTTCAGTCAAGCCTATCATAAATTTTCCTATGTAATTTCTGACAGCTTTTAATTTTATTTTCCTTCCAACAGTCTATCAGTGAAGTAGCCTTTTGATGGTCCTATTTCTACACAGCCTGTTATTTAGCAACTTAAAGGTGTCTGCTTCAGAGCGCTCACTGTAAAGGAAGTGCGCATGTCGGTCACTGCACACACTGTTGAGAATGGGTACTTAAATTAGAAGCTTATTTACCAGCACTGTGCATTGAATGAATCAGAGGCTTCTTTTACAGTGGAGGATAGCCTAAAAGATGAAGCATCAGTGTTGGACAACATCTGAATGAGAAAATTGACTTGTTTTTCTTCTTGCTGTCTCTCTTTAAAAGAATTAATGTCACTCCCTTTGTGCAGATTATGATCGACACAAATCCAGACACGGAATACGTGAGTATGGTGTGAATTTCATGAGCCGACTAACCATGGGGAGCATTAGACCTTGTGTTTGCTCCACTTACTCTGAAAGGGTTTCTCTTTACTCTTTCTAAGTGCAAACATATACATATTTCATGTAGATACTTGCTGCTTGTTTCACTGTGCTGGAATGGCTCGATAGATCATAGCTGCAGCATATATTGCCTTCACTCACTGATGCTATCTATATTTTATTGTTCTCAAGCCACAATTACTCTAAATTTCACAGAACTGTGTAGGAGAGTAATGCACATTCATTAAAACTGATTGCAACCCCAACTTTGCTATTTCTGAGTTCTGTGACCTTGAATGAACAAGTTAATCTGTGAAAGGCTCAGTCTCTTCAAACCTCAATCTAGATGCATACTGATAATTACTTCATCTCATTTTGTTATAAGGATTACAGGAAATAGTGTATGTAAATATGCTTTCATAAGCAAACTAAAATTATACATTGCTTATGTCTGTTTTAGAGTGTCTCAAAAATAAGCTGGTTACAAAGGTTTATTTAGTTTCCATTTTTCTCTTCTCTATTTGTCCTTTTTAATAAACTTGTGCTCCATGTATGCCATTGCATAAGGAAAATAGAAACATTTAAATTAAAACCTCAGAAAGCAGTAGCATTAAAAACATGGCTTTACAGGAAGGGAGCCTAAAATCTTGGACTCTTTGAAGTTTAACAGTAAATAGAATGAATAATACATCTAGATAGGTAATTAGTAGATTAGATAGGCAGACAGAAGATTCATTAGTGGATGTGGAAACTATAACTGTGAAATCCAAGGTAAGGCACTAAGGAAGTGAAAGGTCTGAGCATTTTTGGCCACCTCTCGAATTGGACCTAGGATCTGCTCTCTAAGCATGTTTTGTGTTCCGGATGGTATTTGCCCAGATGAGCTGACAAATCAAATACGTGGTGTGGTGCAGCTCTAATGGAGACAAATACCTACTGAAACATATGGGACTGAAAATGGAAGTCAGGGGTGGGGACACAGAATTAATTCAATGTATCACTTCCCTTCTATGTGTCAGCTTTAAAAAGTGGGCCTCCCAGAGACCAAGCAAGTGAGGGGTTAGTGAATTAATGTAATGCATCATCACAGAATCCCTCAGTATCTATCTGTAAATCCAGGCCTGCAAAGGTATTGGCACCATGTATAGCCTTAGAGTACTTAATGACTTACACGAGTTTCTATTCCCATTCATTGGAAGTTAGCTATAAAAGGTAAATACTCAGTCTACAGCATCAGTAGACTAGAGTCATGTTTCTTCTGAAAATAAAACTGGGAAAAGCTCCATTTTCATATTATAAGAATAAATTGCAGCCCAATTATTTTAACTGTTCAGGTAAATTACCATATTGTGTCTTTTGGATGAGAGTCCTCCTTGGCTTCATCTTCCTCTTCCTCGTCCTCCTTGTCTTCTCCTTTTTTCTTCCCTATATTCTTCTCTTTTGCCTAACAAAGGAGAGCCCCAGGAGAATAAAATAAATAATGTCATATATTCCTGCTTAAAAACCCATGTTTATTCCTGTGGAAAATATGAGTATAATATTGTTTTCAACTTAGAACATAGTTCCTCATTAAGTAGTCTCTGTTTTCAATCAATCAGTCTGCAGTCCATTATAGCCATTTTTAAAGAGCTAAGCCTTCTTTTGATTCACATTTATTTGAATTTCATAAATCAAGTGAGAGAGAAAAATATATCCAACTTTTCTCAGGCTAGAGACACTGAGTGGGATATGAGATGTTACATAGTCATGAGACAGTTGGTCTGAATAATAAGTGGGTATCATGAATCCCACAGCATTTTTGGCTTGAATAATAGATTATTAGGCATTTGTAAAAGAGAATCTTAATGATGGATCTGGGCACACCACTTTAAAATATGTTATGATATGCAATTTCTTTGTATGTGAGAATGCCAAACTTCCATTCCCCATACATTGAATTCTCAAACCAGAGTTTACTTTAATTTGATTCTAAAATTATAAAATTAAGCAGTTCCTGGTGTTGGAATAGGCACTCTCAACAGTACGCGAAACCCACTTTGGCTTGACAGTTTTATAAACACTTTTAGGAAGCACAGTTATTAGCTTTTCTTGCTGGACACACAGTGACAGCATAAACCCTCACACAAATGTACGCTGCAGTACACTTGTTAATATTCTCAATACTTCCGAGTTGTCTGGTGCTGGGTGACAATGCTGTGCACTTCAGTGTCAAGGGAGGGGTGGGGAGGAGCTGTCACAAGGGGACACAGCAGGTGACTACGTGATTGCTGTCTCCACTTTAACTTTTTACAACTGCTTGAGTTAGAAGTTGAACTACAGTGCAGAAGAACATCCACCTTACTCTCATCTATTTAGCAGGCTTGAAGTGAATTATTAAGCCTTGTCAAAATAATCTAATGGCTTTTCAAGTTGCATTTCAAATGGCAGGCATCTGTGACCAGAGAGACTGAATGGAAACCACATTGGTTTTGGTGGTAAGAGATATTTGCCAAGACAGGGAGGAGGGGTGGAGAAGAATTCATGTTGATGCCATTTCTGGGACTTAAAGGGCCATATAATATTCTTACAAATCAATTGTCAATCACCTGTTGATGAAAACAGCTGGTTGGCCTTTCCTTTGACTGAAATAAGGTTAATGGATCAACTGGGTTAGGATGAGACTATATAAATCTGTGGGAAATTTAATGTTTTTGTTTTACTTCTGGACAACTGTCCGATTTATGGCTTAAATTCTTAAGAACCTCATCCTGAGCCTTTGAATAACATGGCTTTAATTAAGTGTTCAATACACATTAGGCATAAGAGTTATTTTTCTTGCTGAGGTAATTAATAACTTTGTATTGAAAAATCGGAAGTGCCTATTACATACTTTGACACATGTTTTGATTGGGTAGACTGTTTCTGGAAATAAATTTATAACTAAATCATGATTAATTATGAAGAAAGCTGTATAAACTCCATACTGGTACTCATTAAGTAGTGGACATTCTGTTGTTTTGATATTGGATAAAACTTCATTCAATTTCTTTCCTTTTTTAGTACCATAAACTTTTTTTAGAGTAATAGAATAATTCTTCATCTTATGGCAGATTTCTTTTTCCAGTGTAAACACAGATGCTTTTTCTTCTTAAGTTTTTCTTGCAGTTGGAAAGTACCCTCTTTGTAAAATAGAAAATATCAACCATTCATGGATATAGCCTAGGACCCCTGCTCAGATGTAGCCCATGGTAGATCAGTATTCAAGCGGGTTCCCTAGGAAGGGGAACAGGGACTGTCTCTGACATGAACTCAGTGGCTAGCTCTTTGACTGCCCCCCCCCACACACACAAAGGGATAGCAGCCTTGCCAGGCCACAGAGGAGGACAATGCAGCCAGTCCTGATGAGACCTGATAAGCTAGGGTCTAATGGAAAGGGAGGGGGACCTCCACTATGAGTGGACTGGGGAGGGGCCATGGGAGGAGATGAGGGAGGGTAGGCTTGGGAGGGAATGAGGAAGGGGCTACAGCTGGGATACAAAGTGAATAAACTGTAATTATTGTAAAAAATAAAAAAATATATTTCTGCACTTCTCATCAAAACAGGTAGTGTTCCCTGGGTAGCTGTATTTGTTATTTACCTCATTGCTGTGATACAACATGGGACAAAAGCAACTTAAATAAGAACCAGTTAATTTTGCCACTGTGGGAGGATTCACTATGGTGGGGCAGGCATGGTGGCAAGATTAAAAAGCACCAGCATTCTATTACTGTAAAAAAAAAGTTTATGGTTGTGAAATTTAAAATAAAGTGATGCTTAAAACAAAATATTCTTGCTATAACATTATATAGCCATAAAAAAGTAAGTATAGCCTACTAAGAATTAAGAAACCAAACTAATCTGAATTTCCCACAGCCTCCTAAGAAGTGGGAGGTGGTGGTTGTAGCTCAGTATTAGGACTTTTCCTGTGTGCTGGGTGGCAGGTTTAATGTCTAGTTCCCCCCTTAAATAGATAGATAGATAGATAGATAGATAGATAGATAGATAGATAGATAGATAGATAGATAGATAGATTCTAATCTTTTATATACCATAACCTACATTGGTAAGTGTCACTACAGAACTGAGTATTGAGTTGTATCTCCAAGAATATATTTAAAAGCTTGTACTCATTAACTGTCAAATTCTGTGGCTTGTAATATACGCTCTGCAGGGGTTCAGAGAACAGAAAGACTGAAAATATCCGCGGCAAGGATCTTTCACTTGAAATTAGTTACTGGAGTGCATATTTACAATTTTTGAAAAGTCCAAATAACACAGTCGGATGTGTGACAGGATGAGAAAGCCAACATAAGTACTCCCTGTTCACATGGCAATCACAGACTAAATAGCAGGTTGCTCTGATCCAGCTGTGATATTGAAAGTGTCACTTTGCCTTGTTATGCATTATGGACTCTGAATTCTTTTATATTTAAAACCCAAAGGTCACCTGACATGTCATCAGGCAATTACTACTTCCCTCATTGTGTAAGTCAATGGCTGGTAAAGTACGAGTCATTCCAATGCAGCAGGGTTCTGTTCTTCCACCCAGGCACCTCCTTGGTGATATGCAGAATTTGGAGAAATAAATTCATTAGAAATAATCACACAGTGTTGTGCTGAGGAGGAGAGTGAGCTTCAGTTACAGTCCAGCACTCAGGTTCGGCTTTAAGAGAATCACACGGACTAACAAGTATATGCCACAGACCTAGCAGAAATGTGAGCTGGTTGTCAGGCCTGACTCTTAAGTAGAGACACGTGGAAAGTGATGTAATAGGAATACCACATCCTCAGAGTTATAACGGACGTCCTCCGTGATCCTCAACTGCTTCTTAAGCGTTCTAGTTTTGAGCTTATAGGTTTCCCATGACTCCCCAGCAAGAAATATTATGCTAATTAAGTCCTGTTGGCATCTTCAGATATGAGACAGTATCTAAAAGGAAATCCTGTCCTGAGAAAATTGATTCCCATTTGATTATCTTCTCCAGAAATTTTGGATGCATATTTGTTTTTTTGTATTTTTTACGTGCAATAAAAAAATAAAGGGAAACTAAAATTTGAAAAAATAATGTTGCCAGTTATAAAGACAGTAAAAATTCATTGATACTAATTAATACATTAAATATATTTTATTAATATTGTTTGTGTTACATTTTCTGCCTCTCTCCAGAATAAGTGCATTTAAGACTTAATTTAATTAATCAATAAAACTGTGTAATTTCAGCAGGTTAATTTCAATTACAGTAGATTGTAAACATAAAGTATAATTTGATGAGCCTTTTCTAGTCACCTGCTCTAGCTCCCAAATAATGAGACAGAAACCTATTGAATTTATTCAACAACCTTTAAAGTATTAGAACTAGGCAGGTGTTAGTCTAGTCTAACCCTCTATGTTAGTGTGGCTACTTTACAATGACAAACCCCAAATTACTTGCCATATTGGTCCTGCCTGAGTTGCTTCTGCACTGTCAGGTCAGTCCTAGGGGCCATGGCCTTTCTCTTTTCTCCTCACCTCATAGCTCCTATTGATACTCTTTGATTGGGAATGGAAGTCTAGCCTCCCACTCTCTCTCACATCCAGTCAATGCCTCTTAGCTTCCTTATTAACCAATCAGAGATAATTGGGGAACAATATTTAGGCAACATTGATAAAGGAAATTCTTCATAGAAATGACAATGGTCATATCAGGACCACAACCAGGTCTCAGCACAGAAATCAGCATCTGAAGACACAGTCCTCCAGACCAATCCCAACAGCAGATAAATTATAAGAGGAAGTTGCTTACTTGCTTTTCTTCCTCTTTTCTCCTCCTCCTCCTCCTCCTCCTCCTCTTCTTTTTCCTTTTTGCCCTTGATTGTGAGTTTGACAAGGGCAAGGAATGGCACTCCTTTCCTTAACACCCTTACCTCACTTCTTGGCCCATATTACATAACATGCTTGCAAAAGTTAAAACAAAAATATTTCAATAACAGACGTCTGCTCTGATGAAGTTAGGAAGTAAATAAACAAACACTGGTGGAAAATAAATTTTTTAAGTGTCAATTAAAATGTCAGTTTTCTTTGTAAACCAAAAACTGGTATTTTATGTTGGCACACGTCAGTTTTAATTACATTAAAAATGTAATTAAATGCAGTAGAGGTGACTTTTGGCTGAAGCAGTCAAGAGCCCACACTGCTCTTTCAGAGAACTCAGGTTTGATCCCTAGCACTGACATGGCAGCTCACAACCATCTTTAACTCTAGTTTCAGGACATCTGCTGCCCTCTTCTGTCTCTGTTGCTGCTTTATGCACAGAGATATATGCAGGCAAAACACCCATACACACAAGATAATACAACAAGATTTAAAATAAAAGTAGTGTTGTAGTAATTCTGTTTCCTAAATTATCAGTAAGGAGGCTTTTATCCCTATCCAAATATGGTCTACAGTTCCTTTCAGATTATTCAAGTATCCTTGTCACCTCAACATACACATCTTGACTCTTGGAAAACATTTTGTTCTGTTATTAATTTTTCAAATAAATAAAAAAACACAGTTGGAAATACTTCACACAGCAGTGAATGATGACAGGACTTCAACTTTGGCAAAAAGAAAAAAAATTATTTTCTCTATTCTTTTTTTTTTTTTAAGTAGACAAATGCAACACAGTTTAAACTTAAAAGCAATGACAAAGTTTAGTTCCATGACCAAACTATCTAAGCCCTGTCTAGTTCTTGATTCTCTTCAAGAATAATTAGTAACTTCTAAGTTTGGTACAGGTTCACCTAGCATTGGACCATACATAGTCCTAGAAAATACACAATGCACTGGTGTTTTAAATTGTAAGTGTAAAGTAGGCTTGGTTTTATACTGAAACAGTGTATAATCTACCATATATCTGAGAGCCATTTTCTCATTATCATATCAGTTCTATTCCTTCCCTTTACGGTACACACAGTGTCTTTTGCCACGAACCTATTTCTTTTGTTGTTGCCATCTTTTTTTCCTTAATGAAGAATATTATTGCTCTTTTCTGGATGGAATAACGAACACAGAAGACTATGATTTGGTTTCTATTGATTTCTCAATTTCTTATGTGCAAATGAACATTTCGATTGCCAAGTATGTACCTATATCTGTAGCCATGCTTTCAAGAGTGGCAAATGTTCTGCAATGGCACCATCGTTGTGTCAATTAAATTTGTTATGCATTCATGGAGTATTTGCTATGAGATATACTCTGCCGGGGGTTTCATAGAAAATTATTCACTGCTTTACTGAGGAACATGTGAATAGTAAAAATTAAGGACATCAGTGTAA
>REGO01000684.1:657960-673489 GCA_010120015.1 Rhombomys opimus | reverse complement strand
ACACTCCATGCTTTTTACCCTGGGGGAAACCAAGGCTCAAAAAGTGAAATTACTTCATAAAAGTCCTGATTGAAATTCCTTGCCTATATTCTTAGATGTTAAAATTTAAGACTATCTAATAATCCAGGTTAATGTTGAACATTCCTTCAGAAAAACTCTGATTGCCAATGTTATTCTTCCTAGGAGTTTAAAATTATAAATTCTTTCAAGGCTTTGTGACTGTAGCCCTGTGTGTTCATGTAATATACATGAATTAAGCTTTATTTCTATGCAAATTTTTGTATCTCAAAATGTTTCCTTTATATCATAGTCACTGATTTTCAAATATGATAAAATAGTAGAAAGAGCTTATCTGACAATATTCCTTGGTATTATTATTATTATTATTATTATTATTATTATTATTTAGTGCATGAAACACTGTGTGTCAGCTTTTCCAAAGACACACACAGAAAAATGACAATACTGCAATTTCCTAAGTCTCCTTTAGTATTTGAAAATGAAAGTCCAGTTCCAGATAATGAAGTTGAGTGTGGTAAAATTCCATAGAAAATGTTATGTTAACTCACAGTTATTTATTTTAATAGAGGAGAAGAATCCCTGGATAACTGAAATCCATAGATAATTGAAAAACTGCATAGAGCAATATTTTTCAAAATCAATCCATAGCAAATTATTTTATTGGAAGTATAGCCAAGTAACAAAGCTCTCATGTTTAAATTTCACTTCTCCTTTTCCTGTTTACAAAATGCCAAGGAAAATGCCCAAATTAACCCAGAAATGCCAAAAATTTATCAAGAGCAGAAAGCAAAGGCTACCTGGCTTCTAAATGATGGAAGTCAGAAGCAAGGGGCCAAAGCTTTTATGGTTCAAAGCTGATCTTGTTTGGTATTGTATTTTAGTAATTTCACTAATTCACCAAACACACAACAGATATTTGCTAAGTAGCTACTGTCTCCCTGGGAGGAGAGCAAAGCACTCATTATCCTTGCTTGGCTTGTCCTAGCATTATATAATATATATGTGTGTGTGTGTGTGTGTGTGTGTGTGTGTGTGTGTGTGTGTGTGTATGGAGATTACCTAGAGCCCCTGCATGGATGTTTTATATATGTATATATTTATAAATATATATACATATATTTATGTAGAGAAAGAGAGTCTTGTACAATAAAAGATAAACCAGATGTTGAGGATCAGATGGAAATTATAAGAAAGATACCTGATCTTTGTTATGTTTCAAACAGACTAGCATAATCAGTGTAAGTTTCCAAAATTTAGAAAGGAATTGAGTAATTTACAGAATATATGTCAATCAGTTTCTGAAAAGAGGAGGGGTAGAGGATAGGAACAATAAGTGTTTGGAAATAGAGGAGGTAAAAAATTAGATGATCCTTCTGAGGCCCTCTATGATGGGCTCCTTTCCTCTTCCCTGTTTTCTCCCTCTTCCGATGTACATCCCATTTTACTTTCTTCATGAAGACTGAACATTTTACCCAGGGTCCCTTATTGCTTATCTTCTTTAGGTGTACAGATATTAGTATGCTTATCCTATATTATATGTCTAATATCCACCTATAAGTGAGTATATACCATGTGTGTCTTCTTGCTTCTGGGATTCTCACTCAGGATGATCTTTTCTAGTTCCCACCATTTGCCTGCAAATTTCAAGATTTCCTTGTTTTCAATTGCTGAGTAGTATTCCATTGTGTAAATGTACCACAATTTCTGTATCCATTCTTCAACTGAGGGATATCTGGGTTGTTTCCAGCTACCCTGCAAGGTATCAAAGCAGATGCTGAGACTCACAGACAAACTTTGGGCAGAGTGCAGGAAATCTTAGGAAAAAAGGGAGAGATAGAAAGACCTGGAGGGGACAGGAGCTCCTCGATGAGAGCAACAGAACCAAAAAATCTGGGCAAAGAGTTCTTTTCTGAGACTAATACTTCAACCACGGACCATTCATGGGCATAACCTAGAACCCCTGCTCAGATGGAGCCAATGGCAGCTCAGTATCCAACTGGGTTCCCTAGTAATGGGAACAGGGACTGTCTCTGACATGAACTCAGTGGCTGGCTCTTGGATCACCTCCCCCTGAGAGGGAGGTCAGCTTTACCAGGCCACAGAGGAAGATAATGCAGCTAGACCTGATGAGACATGAAGCTAGGATCAGATGGAAGGGGAAGAGGACCTCCTCTATCAGTGGACTGGGGGAGGAGCATGGAAGGAGAAGAGGGAGGAAAGGTGGGCTTGGGAAAGGACAAGGGAGGGGGCTGCAGCAGAGAAAGTGAACAAACTATAATTAATGAAGAATAAATAAATTTTTTAAATGGCAAAAAATTGAGATGATCCAATTTTGAAATCAAAATTTTAGAATGTAAAGAGGTGCATATACACAGCACTTAAAATCTTTGAATGTTGTCACTGAATCATGTAATTGTGCTGTAAACACGGGAAGAAACTCCTCAGAAAGTTGAGTCACATCTTCCAATCTTAGCACAAGTTCAACTTGGTAGAAGATAAGCTAAGTATTGGGTGGACATGGCCAAAATTCAAACTCTCTACTCTCAGATCCCATTAAATATATGAATAGGTAAGAAACACGTACACGAAATTATATAAAACCCTGATGGAACAAACAATCAAATAAAATATAAATAAATGCAGAAATGTTACAGGTTCACAGACTGAAAGAATGTTAGCATGTTACCAAGTCCTCCACTTGTTCTAAAGATTTAATTTGTATGAAATCCAGCAGGCCATTTTTTTTGGTTTACAAAATGATTTTTTAAATGTGTATGTAAAAAGAATGGGTTCAGATAACTCAACATACCATCTACAAAGAACAGATTTGGACTCTTCATTTACTTGAGGTTAAAACTTCACATAAACTCATAACAGTCAATTAAGAATTTAGGAGTTTTCCGTGCAAATAAATGTGTCTAGATGTTTGTGGGCACATTACTCCACCTTATATATTGAGGCAGAGTCCCTCTCTGAACACAGTCTAGGTAGCTTATTCAAGAGATTTTAGGGAACTCTGCCTCTAATGCACTGTAATTATTAGCAATGACTATGCATTCCATGATTTTATTTGTCCTAAGGATCCTAACAGTCTCCCACATTTTTAAATAATTCATTTATTCTTTATTAATTACAGTTTATTCACTTTGTATCCCAGCTGTAGCTACCTCCCTCGTCCCCTTCCAATCCCAGCCTCCGTCCCTCATCTCCTCCCATGCCCCTCCCCATGTCCACTGATATGGAAGGTCCTCCTCCCCTTCAATCTGACCCTAGCTTATCATGTCTCATCAGGACTGGCTGCATTGTCTTCCTCTGTGGCTTAGCAAGATTGCTCTCCTCTTGGGTGGAGGAGTGGCCGAAGCCAGCCACATCAGAGCTCATGTCAGAGACAGGTTCCTGTTCCCCCTACTAGGAGACTGAGCTGCCATGGGCCCCATCTGAGCAGGGGTTCTAGGTTATCTCCATGAATCGTCCTTGGTTGGACTATCAGTCTCAGAGAAGACCCCTGTGCCCAGATTTTTTTTGTCCTTTTGCCCTCTTTGTGGAACTCCTGTCTCCTCCAGGTCTTTCTTTCTTCCCCTTTTTTCATTAGATTCCCTGCACTCTGCCCAGAATTTGGCTATGAGTCTTAGCATCTGCTTTGATACCCTGCTGTGTAGTGTCTTTCAGAGGCCCTCTGTGGTTGACTCCTCACCTGTTCCCAGTTTTTTCCCTCTTCCGATGTCCGATGTCCGTACTGTTTGCCTTTCTGAGTTATGATTTATCATCTTACCCAGTCTCCCTCTTATAAGACAGACATTTTACCTGCAGATGTATCTTCCTGGTCCTCTCAATAGGGGTTTTAAAAAGACGCAATCATAAAGAGTCTTTCAATAAATGATATCGGAATGTTAAGTGCATGTATCCAAAAATTAGGCATACACATAATCTTATAATTTATTTAAGTGTTTTCTAAAACAGATCCAGATATATAAAACTTCTGAGAAAAGATAGTAAAATACCAGGTGACTTGACCCACACTCAGGAAAATAAGTCTTATTAAATGCAGTGGGCCACACACAGAGAGAGGTCATGAGAGTGGGCCATGGTGACTATTTGAGAGCGAAGGATCCAATGGGAGAGGAAAAGCAGTCAGAAAGGGGAACAGTGTATGAAAATAGCTAAAATTTGTGATATAAAGGTATGAAACTACCAAACAAATTTTAAATGATTTTAAAATAAATCATGAGAAAATAAAGTCTATTTTTAAACGTTGTGTTATGAAGGACACACATGGTATATACTCACTCATATAGACATATAATATAGGATAAACCTACTAAAATTTGTACATCTAAAGAAACTAATCAAGAGGGAGGGCCCTGACTAAAATGTTCAATCTCCATCCTGAAAGGAAAAGAGGATGGACATCAGAAGTAGAAGAAAACAGGAAAGAAGTTAGGAACCTGCCACAGAGGGCCTCTGAAAGGCTCTGCCCTGCAGACTATCAAAGCAGATGCTGAGACTTATGGCCAACTGTTGGGCAGAGTGCATGGAATCTTATGAAAGAAGAGAGAAACAGTAAGATCTGGAGTGGACAGGAACTCCACAAGGAGAGCAACTGAACCAGAAAATTTGAACACAGGGGTCTTTCCAGAGACTCATACTCCAACCAAATACCAGGCATGGAGATAACCTAGAACTCCTGCACAGATGTAGCCCATGGCAGTTCAGTGTCCAAGTGGGTTCCATAGTAACGGAAACAGGGACTGTCTCTGACATGAACTGATTGGCCTGCTCTTTGATCACCTCCCCTTGAGGGGGAGCAACCTTACCAGGCCACAGAGGAAGACAATGAAGCCACTCCTGATGAGACCTAACAGAATAGGATCAGAAGGAAGAAAAAGAAACCCTCCCCTACCAGTGGACTTGGGGAGGGGCATGCATGGAGAAGGGGGAGGGAAGGTGAAATTAGCAGGGAAGGAAGGAGGGGTTTATGGGGGGATACAAAGTGAATAAAGTGTAATTAATAAAAAGAAAATAAAAAATTAAAATAAACGTGTTACGAAAGAGGAATGAAAAGAATATGTACAGGCATGTATGGTAAAAGTCCATATTTGGGAGAAAGCATATAAGACGACACACAAATGACAAAAGTGGATGAAAGTGTGCACCACCGCTTGTAGTTTAGGAAGTCTGGAGTACTCAGCTAACAGCATCTAATTATATAGCTGTGTAAACTCAAAATTGCGAAGTGACAGAAACTTTCACGTATTGCCGGTATAATGTGAAACGGTGCAGCCATTGAAGAAGGCATCTTGGTAAATTCTTTAAAACTCAACTTTTTCTTACCAGATTATCCAATAATAATGTATCTAGTTATTATTCAACTGATTTGGAAGTGATATTTATGCAGAAGAATATTAACATAAATATTTGTAGCCTCCTTATTCATAATCACTAACAAATGGAGGGAGTTAGGATTTCTTTGACTAGTTACAGGGAGAATAAAGCTGTGGTATATCCATACAATGGGATATTATTTTGTGATTAAGATACATACGCTATCAGCCAAGTAAGGACATGAAGGAATCAGGATTCCTGCTAAAGAAAGGAGCTAGTGTGTAGTATTACATATCGCATTATTTCAGTTATTTAATATATTGGAAAAGATGACAGAAATAAGAAAGAGATGTGTAGGTCACTAAAATTGAAGGCAGGACCGAGCTGAGTAAGGGAAATTCAAGGTGTTTGTAGAGCAGGCAATGTATCTGTGCATCTGCAGTTCACAGTTTACCTTTTAATAACTCTGTAACTTCATAGCACAAAGAATGAAGAGTTATGCAAATAAGAAATCAAACATTTAGGAAGTTTTCAGATTCTAGAATGAATTGCTGAAGGCAGGAAGAAGACATTAAATGACAGAGTTGCTGACAGATACCTAATTTCAAGCACATACCAATACTAATTTCAAAAATGATTAAAATACAGGAGATTACAGACAAAAACAACCGTGTATAGCACTGTTCCATATCTGAAAAAAGGCATTTTCCACCTATGGTTGATTTCGCAATCTTGAAGGCCCTACACGTAACATTTGAAATTGCATGTTTAGCAGACATGTGGGCAGAAGGCAGATGATTTTTTTTACTTTTGTTTCGAGAAGTGTAACCAAGGAAAGAGAATAGGAATGACCCACAAAGACATGGTTTTATATTAGACATTCATTATCAGTGTAATATATGCACATATAAATATATGCGCATATGAGTACTTGGATATGTTCTAGGTACACAAACCAGTGTTAAAACCTAAACATAAACGTTTGCCTTGGCAGCTCCGAGAGCCTACAAAGGGCAAGAGTCTTGCTATCATAAGCACAGCTATTGCACAGACTTGGATTTTTAATGCCATTGTTTAGGTGAAAAGAACCAGAAAGCTGTGACAAAGGTTAGATTCTAGTAATGGATCCAAACATATACACAGTGAGCCTAGGATGTCCTACAGTACCAAACAGCCCAAAAGTTTTGTCAACAGATAAAAATGAACTGGAAGTCTTTCAAGAGGCTGAAGAGTCTTGACATAACTTCTAATAGTCAAAACTGGAGGAGAGAGAGAGAACAGTATACAGTACATCTATGGTTATGGGTATGTATCGTAGACTGGTGAAAGATATCAAGAATCCTGCTCTATCACTGACTGTCATTCCTTTGAGGCAAGGCATTTTACTGAACCCAGAGCTAGTCTGGCAAGCAGCAAGCCCCAAAATTTCCACCTACACACCAACAGTGATATGGTTGCAGCCATGCCTATATTTTTGCTTGGATGCTGGGGATCCAAACTTAGGTCTTCATGTTTACTTGCATAGCAAACTTCTTAGCCACTGATCCATTTCTTCATCACCAGAGTTATAAGAATTTAAGCAACAAAAATAATTCAGTGGTAGAAAATAAATCAAGTATTGATGTAAAGATTCTTGAATAAATAAATAAGTGAAGGAATATAAGTCTAAGAAGAGAGTTCCAAATGTTTTTGTTTTTACTGCTACTTTGAGGAGAAAGAATATTAAAATCCATTCCTCAAGTATGGGCTGTACTTAACAACTTTATTCAAAATGTTTTGGCAGAAAAAGTAGAGAAAGCTTAACTCTCAAATGGACAAGCCTCATAAATACTTGAATCAAAACTGATAATTAGTTGTGTGTATAGCGCTTAGATACATTGTGTCATGGAAAAATGGTTGACCACCACACCATATTGTAATCCAGAGAAATACATTTTAGAAAGCCTAAATCATGGTCACTGTCCAATACTAATAAGCAGTCATCATTTGTTAAGTGCCTGCTTTCTTACTGGGCCAATGTCACCTGATATGTCCTCCAGGATTAAATCAGGCCAGGTTGGAGGGGCCACAGCACAGCTGAAACTATGACAACTTTATTGAAAGCAATCAGATTTTTTATACCTTTATCAGAAACAGAATATTATGGCAATTGACAGGATCAATACAGTTGTGGTTGCCAGGATATAATGACATTTGCAAGCTATACAAGGTACACAAGATCAATGTCCAAGACCAATTGTCCTGTCAAGCTTTCATGCTTCCTAGAGTACTAAGGGAACAGACAGAGAAATACAAAGTGACCTGAATGCTTCACTGCCTGAGGGGTGCATCAGTCTCTCCTGAACTGAAGGCACAGTCTCTGCAGGCACCATGGACACACTAAGTGGGAAACCTATGACACATGTTTCTAAAGCCATCGAGGTTAAGTCAACTCCATTGTCCTTGTAACTCTTAAGCTGTTAAGGATGTCAGCAACAGAAGACTGGAACCCAAACAAACAGGAGCTTAAAGCTATGTGAGGCCAAACATGCTGTGATACTTGGATGCGGTTCTGAAGTCAGGGAAATACTGAGGGAATGAATAAGGAAGAGGCTTGAATTGTTTGTAGCATCTCAGTATCAGCGACTAGTTGCTACAAATGTACACAGAAATTCAAGGTCGTAGTAACAAGAGAAACTGGCTAGAGAGGAAACTGGGAGGATGCTCTGAATTCTTTAAAATTTTTTTCTCTTACTTTAAAGCTTTTCCAAAATTAAGCCTATCTCCATTTACATTCCTCAACAAAATTATAGACTATTTTTCATTTTATCTTTGAGATAAAATTCTTGTTTGATTATAAGTATGAAACCCAAACATCTGTAGTTCAATTAATTTTGATAAATATTGTTATTGGTGAAATGGAAACTATTTGGGCCTGAACACTTGGTATTTTATTCTCAGTACTTTGACGGGTTACACATCTATTCACTGATCATTGTCCACTGGGGGGAATAAAAAGTTCTTCACAAGGTTCAGAGCTAAACTGGGTCTATGAGTGTAAACACTAATAAGTTGAAGGCAATTTAATGGTGGGAACAGTTAGGAAAATAACAAAATTTCACCCTAGGGCCTACGGCATTCCCAGCCAAGGAATTTTTTCTTCTTTTTTTTTTCCTTTCCTTTCTTTCTTTTTTTTTTCTTCTTCTCTCTTTGGTTACTTAATTTTTTTAATTTATTACAATTTATTCACTTTGTATCCCACATGTAGCTCCCGCCCTCCCTCCTTTTTCTCCTCCCTCTCTCTTCTCTTCCCATGTCCCTTCCCCAGTCCACAGATGGGGGCAGGGGGTGGTCCTCCTCCCTTTCCATCTGATCCTAGTCTATCAGGTCTCATCAGGAGTGGCTGCACTGTCTTCCTCTGTGGCCTGGAAAGGGTACCCCACCCCCAAGGGGGAGGTGATCAAAAAGCCAGACACTGAGTTCATGTCAGAGACAACCTCTATTCTCCTTGCTTAGGGAACCCACTTGGACACTGAGCTGCCATGAAAGACTCTACCCAGCAGGGTATTAAAGCAGATGCTGAGACTCATAGGCAAACTTTGGGCAGAGTGCAGGGAAGGGGAAGATAGAAAGACCTGGAGGGGACAGGAGCTCTACAATGAGAGCAAGAGAACCAACCAAGGCCTTTCAACCAAGTTTTTTTTGTGCTGATAAGAAATTTTCTCTTGTGGAACATTCCATAACTGCAGTAATAAAGTGACTAGTTACCCCTATAACACTCACTCTACAATTGTACCACTAGTCACGTATAGCCTGACATGTCTGCATTGCAGCATGGAGGACATAGTACTTTGTAACACTATCAATGCCCGCCCTCCCCCAGCATCACACATTATTATTATACCATTATTATAACATCACACAGATATTATCATCTCTGGTAATTTGAATGCTAACCAGAAGAAAGTTTAACTGTCAGGTTGAGATTTTGTTTGTGTGTTTGTTTTGTTTTTTGTTTTTTTTTTTTTTTTGTTTTCTATGACCTGCAGCCAAACTGTATGCTCTCTTCAGCATCTGCTTTGATACACTGCTGGGGAGAGTCTCTCAGAGGTCCTCTGTGGTGAGCTCCTGTCCTGTTTCCTATTTTCTCCCTCTTCTGATGTCAGTCCCATTTGCCTTTCTGAGTTAGGATTGATCATCTTCCACCCTGACCACAGTTTCCTCTCCTCCAAATCCTTCCCCCTAAACTTCCTTTTATCCATTTTTCCTTATTTTCTCTTCAGAAAAAATGGAGAATTCCCATAGATATCAACCAGCCTTGGAGTATCAAGTTGCAATATGACAAGTGCATCTTCTCCTATTGAGGCTAGACAAAGAGAGTCCAGTAGTGAGAATGGATCCCAAGGCAGACAACAATGTTCAGAGCATCTCTTGCTCCAGCTGTTAGGAGTTCCACATGAAGACAAAGCTACACAACTGTTACATATGTGCAGCGGGCTTAAGTAAGTCCCATGTATACTCTTTGATTGGCAGTTCAGACACTGCTATACTTGCAGACAGGACACTAGCATAACTGTCATCAGAGAGTCTTCACTCAGCAGTTGATGGAAACAGATGCTTTGACTCACAGACAAACATTAGGTGAAGCGTGGAAAACCCTGTAGAAGAGGGGGAGTAAAGATTGAAGGAACCAGAGGGGCTCAAGGACGCCACAAGAAAACTTACAATATCAACTGATATTGGCTCATAGAGTTTCACGGTGAATGAACTGCCAATCAAACAATTTTTAGGTTGTATTTTGGAACTGTAATACTGTTTAGTCAGTTTTCATAAGGCTTTTGGATACAAACATGGTAAACAGCACAAATTCAAGTATGTATTTATGATCTGAAATGTGTATTAATAGATAATATGACACCCAAAGCTTCTGAAAAGTTTTATACTACAAATTTCAGGCCCATTAAACTTATACTATGCTCAAAGCATAGAGCCTATTACAATTTTACACCAAAGTGGAAGCCTAAGAATGTTCTTAAAAGAACTTTAAAATGAAATGTATTCATAAAACCAAACTACTGGTTGGCCTTTTCTGTTAATTAAGCTTTGTAGTGCTTTAGTTGTCATTGTATGCATGTGAAATTTGTTGCTCATTCAGATCTAAGTTCACTTAGGCAAATAGATGACTTTGGTGTTGTATAGTTCTACACATTAATAGAGTCATTTGCATGCTAAAGGAGTGGGAATTTTACTCTTCTGTCGCCACTAAGGATTAATTTAATGAATTAAAGAGGGTTTGGATTGTCTTCCGGGAGACAGAAGGCTAAAAGGTACATTTTACTAAATATTTAAACTTTTTAACCTTGTAGTATATATCTCCATGATTTAAGACATGATAAAAACTTAAAGCCAGAATTACATCTTGCTTCAAATTTGTTGTTTTCAAGTTCAGAAGAACTGTTCATGATTCTTTGAAATAATAAGCAGTATTTACAGATAATGTTGTAGTTCTGATACGGAAGGGTTTCTCATTCTGTCCGTTTCCCCGTGAGTTCTGTTTTATTAGACAGGTGCACAGCGTGGGGAAGTATCCCATGTGGGCAGGAAGTACTAACGTTGTCATATGCATTTCTTAAGTGACATATGGGGCAATCTTGGAACTCACAGTGTCTCTGCTAAATGAACAGCTTTAATGTTTCTATTTAATTATTAACTTGGTCACTTGTGGAAAATTAAAAGCCATCTTTTTACTTGGGCTCCTGGAAGATCTGCATCAATTTATTGGTTGACATCTGGTGTTATCACCCAAAGTTGTCAGGCAGAGGAAGAAACTAACATAGTAGATGGTTTTTGAAGCAATGACACTGTATATAGAAAACAATTATTGCTTCTAATAAATATAACACTTTTACATAATAAATTTACAGATAATGTATCGAATATATGATACAGTTGAGGCATCTTTGTAAATATGAAATGATATTCTTTAAAAAATTGAAATGGTCTCTATAGGACCTTAAAAAAATCAGTTGAGGTGATATTAAGGAAATACATGCTCTTAATATACATGTAGAAATAGATGACATTCTACACTCAGTAATTTCAAGTAGTGTATTTTTTAATCCATTTATAATGTATTTATTTGTTATTTTATTTATCATTTAGAACAAAATTAAACTATTTTGTGAGATCTGAGCTCAGCTAAACTTTCCATATTATATCATTTCTAAATGCCTTTCCATTATAAACATATACACGTCCACACATAAGTAAGGAAATACATTAATGGCTATTTTAAAATGATAAACTTTACAGAATCTTGTGGAACAGTTTAGTCACTGTACACAACCTTGTGGCTTTCCATAGGCTCTTATCCAGCAAGCTGGAGAGTCCTGAACCTCGGGAAAGGCCTTTCATTTTAGCTAAATGAGTTGATCCTACCAAAGGAATGTCTGTCTAAATCTGATTTCTCCCACTTTCTCTTCTTCTCCCCTTCCCCTTGCCACTCCTCTCTCCCCTCCATTTTAGGGACATATTGTCACAGTTAAATATATTGGTCTCCATGTGCATCACCAGATTTTGATTTTATTGTTGGGTGGTTTATTTGTGCAATGTCTTCATTAGAGCATTTTTTTTTTTCTGAAGTTTTTCTTCCACCTGATTTCATTCCTCCCTGGGTGGAGGTGTGGCTTGTCCACATTAGTATGCTAATTGTTCTATCAGAGTCCTTGGTTTCTTTCTGTAATCTTTGTTCACCTCTCTCCCTGTAATAGCCCTGTACACCATAGCTCTATTCCAGCTGTACCCCGCTCCCTCTTTCCCTCCCAATCTCACCCTTCCTCCCTCATCTCCACCCTGCCCCTTTCCAAGTCCACTGATGGGGAGGACCTCCTCCCCTTTCATCTGACCCTGGTTTATCAGGTATCTTCAGGACTGGCTGCAAAGTCCTCCTCTGTGGCCTAGCAGGGCTGCTCTCCCTGCGGGAGGTGGGAGGGAAAGTTAAAAAGCCAACCATTGAGTTCATGTCAGAAATAGTCCCTGTTTCCCCTACTAGGGTACCCACTTGGATACTGAACTACCATGGGCTACATCTGAGCGGAGGTTCTAGTTTATATCTATACATGGTTCTTGGTTGGAGAAACAGTCTTATAAAAGAACTCTGTGCACAGATTTGGTCCTTGTGGAGCGCCTCTCCTCTTCAGGTCATATTAACTCCCCCTTTTTTCTTATGATTCCCTGCACTCTGCAGAAGGTTTGCTTATGAATCTTAGTATCTGCTTTGATACACTACTAAGTAAAGTCTTTCAGAGGCCCTCTGTGGTATGCTTCTGTCCTGTTACTTGTTTGCTCCTACATCCAATGTCCATCCCATTTGTCTTTCTAAATGCAGATTGATTATCTTAGCCCAGGTCCTCTTTCTTGTTTATCTTCTTTAGGTGTATAGATTTCAGTATGTTTACCCTATCTTATAGGTCTATATAAGTGAGTATATACCATGTGTGTCTTTCTTCTTCTGGGATACTTCACTCAGAATGATCTTTGCTAGATCCCACCTATTTGCAAATTTTATGATTTCCTTGTTTTTAATTGCTGAGTAGTATTCCATTGTGTAAAAGTACCACAATTTCTGTATCCGTTCCCCAACTGAGGGACATCCGGGTTGTTTACAGTTTCTGGCTATTACAAATAAAGCTACTACAAACATGGTTGAGCAAGTGTCCTTGTTCTGTACTTGAGCATCTTTTGGATATATGCCTAGGAGTGGTATAGCTGGATCTTGAGGAAGCACTATTCCTAATTGTCTGAGAAGGTGCCAGATTGATTTCCACAGTGGTTGTACAAGTTTTCATTCTCACCAGAAATAGAGGAGGCTTCCCCTTTCTCTGCAACCTCTTCAGCATGTGTTGTCACTTGAGTTTTTGATTCTAACCATTCTGACAGGTGTCAGGTGAAGTCTCAGGGTTGTTTTGATTTGCATCTCTCTGATGGCTAAGAACATTGAACATTTGTTTAAGTGTTTCTTTGCCATTCTGTATTCCTGTAATGAGAATTCTGTTTAACTCTGTACCCCATTTTTTAATCAGATTGCTTGATTTGTTGCTTTTTAACTTCTTCAGTTCTTTATATATTTTGGATATCAGCCCTCTGTCAGATATAGGGTTAGTGAAGATCCCTTCCCAGTCTGTAGGCTGTTGTTTTGTTCTGACAACAATATCTTTTGCTTTCCAGAAGCTTCTCAGTTTCATGAGGTTCCTTTTATTGATTGTTGATCTTAGAGCCTGTGCTGTTGGTGTTCTGTTCAAGAAGTTGTCTCCTGTGCCAATGAGTTCTAGGCTGTTCCCCACTTTTTCTTCTAACCAATTTAGTGTGTCTGGTTTTATGTTTAAGTCTTTGATCCACTTGGACTTTAGTTTTGTGCAGGGTGATAAATATGGATCTATTTTCATTTTTTCTGCATGTATACATCCAGTTGGACCAGCATCATTTGTTGAAGATGTTCTTTTTCCCATTGAATGGTTTTGGCCTCTTTGTTAAAAATCAAGTATCCATTGGTGTGTGGGTTTACTTCTGGGTCTTCTATTAGGTTCCATTGATCCAATGTTCATGTGCTAAAAAAAATATCCATTCCATTATATCTTTCCTTTGCATTATGGGCCCAGTATGGCAAAATAACCAAAATACAAACAAGTTTAGGATCAATTTCATCCACAAATGCATCTTGCAGTCTTCATTCTATCAGAGTTAACTCTTTTTGGTTCAGCTGTTAAACATCTTGGACTCTTTAAATCTGAATCCTCTTGCAATGTCTGAAACAACTTTTTAACTCATGAGTAATTAATACAATTGTAGGCTACAACCAATTAATATTGCCCATTAATTTTTGAAAATTACTAAGAGTTTGCAACTGATCTCTATGGATCTGTACATTTTGTGGTTGAATTTTTTGTTGACTTATTTTATAACCCAAATAGTTAATAAGCTCTCCTTTCTGTATTTTTTCAGAAGCAATCTGTAACTCCCACCATGGCACAATTCTTTGTGTTTTCTTAAACATTTTCTTAAGTTGTCTGCTTCAGGGTCAGCTAAGAAACTACCATCCACGTAATGATAACTAATAAATTGAGAAAATTGCCTATAAATTATTTCTAATATTTGCTGCACAAAACATTGACATAAAATGAGAATATTTAACGTTACCAGTCATTCCTTTTAGGGGTAAGGCTGTTTTAATTTTAGCAGCAGATCCCCATAAATTTGAAAACTCAATTCCTGTGATGTACCCATGTTGAACAATAGGCACAGCTTGAGATTGTTTCTGATGACACATATCCATAACTTCCCCTGGAACATCTACCTTCCCCAGCCCCAATTTCATTTGAGCTGTTTCTGAGACTGCAGGAATTTTAACTTGAGTACCCCGTTGTTGTAAAATATCCCTTCCCCATAAATTTATGGGTATATCTGCTGCATGGTATCTCAACTTCCCTGTTTTCCCTTCTGGTCCCACACATTTAACCCATTGTATGCTTTGTCTTATTTTAGATAACTTACCAATTCCTGTATACTGTGTATAAACCTTCTAAAGTAGCCATTCTGGATTCCAGGATTTTTAGGAAATTATTGTCACGTCAGCTCTTATATCCACAAAATAATCTTTTACAACACCATTCAATTGCAGTTTTGATTTGAAGCTCTGATCATTAACCATGGTTTGCCAGAACACACATTTTCCAGTACTTCCAAGTTTCCCTGTTCTTTCTGTTGTAGAGGATTTGTCCTTAACATAGGGAAACAATAACAGCTTAGCAATTTTATCTCCTGTCTTATTTAGTATCTCTTTTATTACATAAGCTATGATTTTAATTTCTTCCTTACAATATGCATCTACAATAACTAGATGCACAGTAAATCCTTGGGAAGTTAATTTAGTTCTCAAGATCATCCCTACTGTCCCTGAAGACCATGAATACCAGTCTTTATTTTGTAACACTTGAAGAGTTTAAGTTAGCCTGGGTATAATTCCATTTTGAAATAGATAGCCATCTTGACTGGGAGGTGAACTCCGGGTACTTGGAAATATCACAGAATGTACACTTGGCAGACAACAACTCTCCTAGCAACAGCCTGCAGGAAATATCACAGAATAAATACTTCATAGAAAATAAAGACAATCTCCCTGGCAATAATCAATGAGAATCGGTTGGGAATC
>REGO01000684.1:610176-633964 GCA_010120015.1 Rhombomys opimus | reverse complement strand
CTTTTTCTAATGAGATACAGAAAGGGAGAATTAACCTGGTTATGAGTGGGACATGGAGGAGTAGACAGAGGAGAAACCCTTTTTTTGATTTAATATTTTCATTTGACAAAAATAAGTTTAAGACAAACTGCATGAGATGCCAGGGTAGACATTTCGTAGTTCTTTTTTGGTACATTAAAATTATTACAATTTATTTACTTTGTATCCCAGCTGTAACTCCTCCCTCATTCCCTCCCAATCCCATCCTTCCTCCCTCTTTTCCTCCCATGGCCCTCCCCAAGTCCACTGAGTGGAGGACCTCCTCCCCTTCCATCTGACCCTAGCCTATCAGGTCTCATCAGGACTGGCTGCATTGTTTTCCTCTGTGGCCTGGTAAGGCTGCCCCCTACCACACAGAGGGAGGTGATCAAAGAGCCAGTCACTGAGTTCATGTCAGAGAAGGTCCCTGTTCCCATTACTAGGATACCCACTTGGACACTGAGCTACCATGGGCTACATCTGTTCAGGGATTCTAGGTTATCTCCATGCATGATCCTTGGTTGGAGTATCAGTCTCAGAAAAGACCCCTGTGCCCAGAATTTTTGGTTCTGTTGCTCTCCTTGTGGAGCTCCTGTCCCCTCCATGTCTTTCTATTTCTCCCTTCTTTCCTAAGATTCCCTGCACTCTGCCCAAAGTTTGGCTATGAGTCTCAGCATCTGCTTTAATTCCCTACTGGATAGAGTTTTTCAGAGGCCGGAGGAGAAACTTTAATCAGGTTATTTTATGGAAGGGAAAGTTCATTTTCAATAAAAGGATAAAATTCTTTGCAACATGAATGCATTTCTTTGAGTCATATTTCAAGGTTAAATCGGACAGGAGCTTATACTCAGCATGTTTTGATGACATGAAATAAAGAGAATAGTGAGCCACTGTGTGACGTGGCTCATGAATCCCTTTAAAACTTGGGTTTTGTAAATATCAGTGATCAGATGGAGTGTACTCAGGGTTTAAATGCTGATAGCAATAAACACTGAAAGGAAATCAAGAAAGTCAAATAAACATGCTATTTTCTGTTGGGTTTAAAAAATGAAATAAAATGTTAAGTATGGTTTCTTTTATTCTTTACATTGAAGTGATTGAAGTGATTGGCTAATATTAACCCATTTCTCCCCTGTTGACCAGAAGTGCCAATTCATATGCAGTTCATATGAGTGTAGACTTGGATTTTCCAGATTCAAATTCTCTCCTTGGTGATGGGTGTGCATGACTCTGTCGTTTTGCACTATTGAATTTGTGAAAGACTTGCATGGTTTTAGGGGAGGTCCAGTATTCCTTCATCAGATACTTTCTCATTCCCAAATTTTCTGTTTCTTCTGACCTTCAAATGTGTGGATGAGCCCTTCGCCTCCTCTCCTCTCTGTCCCACCTCTGATATCTTGTCTTGCTTCCTTCCAACAAAGTCTGATCGCTCTTTTATAGTCGCATTATTTTTTTACATTAAACCCCTTTCATAGTTGAATCCTTGATTTATCGTTTACTTTTCCTTTTCCCATAGTTTCATTTGTAATATACACAAGAGTTAGAATTTCAATCTACTAATTGACCCAGTGTGCTAACAAAAGTATTTACATTTAACTTAAACTTCTACCCAAAATGAACATTTTCCCAATCGGCTGGCAAACATGGTAAAAATGTATACTAACAACCCTGATATCTGTTTAAAAAATTTTAATCAACTAACAGTCTGTTTGCCAATGATTTACTGAAGAAGCATTAGGGTTAATGTAAGGCTTAATTCTCCATGATTTTTTTTAATAGTCAGTTGGAATAAAAAGTTCTGGAATACTTTTCTGCTATAGAAATGGCATATAACATTATCTCATTTGGCTCTAGGGTTGTAGGACTCTGGGAGAGCCAAGGGACACACCAACTGTAGAGAAGAAAGTGAAATGTTCCAGGCAGTTGTTTCTTCAACTGCAGCACCCTGAAGTAATTCAAGGGCCCATTGTCTGGTTCAGTGTTCCTGGCCTACTAGTTTTTATTGAGAACAGGCCCCCAAGGTAAAAACCCAAAGCAAATCTTATCAATCTTACTAATTCTGGTTGGATACTGAGAAAATTCAGCTGGCAACTTGTCACCTATTCGGCAGGTCTGTTCTGATAATTGCCATTGTCCTTTACTTCTTAAGGCCCCACTGAAGAAGAGCCTCAGTCTGGGTCCCAATAATATTAATGAGCTAGTTGGCAGCTCTATATCCTAGTCAGTTGGAAATCATGATAAGGCAAAGAATAAATCTAGTAAGGGCAGTTACAGGCATCTGATTACTAGTTTATGTAGTAAAATGGTGGAGGCAAATACCTTCAGGACCCTAGAACTAGACATACAGTTCTTAGTGTTAGACAAGACACTCTCAGCTGTATGTACTGATGTGAAACGCTGACTGCTTTGAGTTCTGGTTGCCAAGGGAGAGGCATACAGCAGCTAGGTCTCAGTAACAACAGCAGTCATCAAGAATCAATGCCAACTAATGCCATAGCTCTTAAGCCATGTGTGTTCTGACCCTCTCCTTTATAGCAGTTCAAGTTCCCTTTCTTAAGCTTCTAGTGTCAGGACCTTCAACACTTAAAACAGTTAGCGTTGCAACTCCAGAGTCTCTGCTGGCAGGACCCTTAACCTTTAAGTTTGGGCAGTTCCCAGAAATTCTTTCAGTGGTCTGAATTCTCTCGTTCATTTTATTCCACCTTGGCAGTCTTGATTCTGCCATCTCTTGACTTTCATTTTTTGTCTTTTTGTCCACTTTGACAACAATCCTATCCTCCTGCCCTTGATTGCTGTCTGAAACTTCAGTCACCTTCATGCTTAGACTGCTACTGCCACCATGGCGACGGGTGGCAAGACCTCTGTTGCTCCTACTTCTGCTTCAGCTCTGCTAAGCATTGTCGCCAGCTCCACTACTGCGCATTAGATAAAAATTACAAGTAGGGAACAAAGACCCCTGGAAAACGCCTTTTTTCAATTTTATTTTATTATTTTTTACAATTTGTTCACTTTGTATCCCGATTGTAGCCCCTTTCCTCATCTCCTCCCGGTCCCACCCTTCCTCCCTCTTCCCCCTCTATCCCTCTGCCCTAGAGCACTGAATATGGTGAGTCCTCCTCCTCTACCTCCTGGCCCTAGCCTGTCAAGTCTCATCCTGACTGCCTGGATCCTCTTCCTCTGCCACCTGGTAAGGCAACCCCTCCAGGGGAAAGTGAGGAGAGTGTTTCCAAATGAAGTTCCAAATGAGCTGTGTAAGGGCTTCTGCAGCCAGTAAGGGATGTGTCATGGGTGTAGCATGCACGTGAAGAATGGTGTTTGAAGCAACCACAGAACAATTCCACCAATTACGGTCCCTACAGAGTGCTCAATTAGAGGCTTGTATTAGACACCAACTTGCCTTGGAGTCATGTCTTCCAAAGTACAGACAAGTTGTGTAGAGCAATAATGACAGCAGCAACACTTCCCGGAACAGGATGTTGGGTCTCTTTAACGATTAATTTAGCTGAAATGAAATCCCTTCAGAATGGTAGTAGATTATTTAACATACCTGGGCTATCTTGAGAGTAGTGTCATTATTCGCCAAGAAGCTGTTTGCCTGCCAGCTCCACCTTTGAGATAGCCAGGCATTGGAAGGTATCTGACAGTTGCTATTCAAACTTGATAGCTTGTTCTTAATAATTCAAATTATGTGTAGGAAAACGACCATCAAAGAAGACCAAATAGTTAATATACCAAAGAATTAACATGCCATTAACTTTCTTAGTGCTGAACAGAGTTTCATTTTCTCCACACACAGATTTGTGTGTGTGTGTGTGTGTGTGTGTGTGTGTGTGTGTGTAGGTCAGCAGTTAACGTAAGTTTTATTCGTTTTACACTACCTATCTTAATTTTGAGTCAGGATCTCTCACCGAACCTGGAGTTGATTGAACGGTAAGACTGACTATTTAGACTGTCCCAGGGACCCTCTCTCCTTTCCAGCTCCCAGCGCTAACAGGGGTTACAGGCATGAGCATACTACCATGCTTAATTTTGCCCTTCAGTACTTGGGAACAAGCTCAGGTTTTCACACTTGCTTTGTAAGCACATTAGTTTCTAATTCATGTCCCCTTCCCTTGGTATTTCATTTTTACCATATTTAATCACTTTATCTTACCCTGGAACAAATGTCCCAGGAAAGATTGAGCCCCTCTCCCTCTTAGTAAAAATTTTAAAGCATTTTTAAAGCACTTCTTATCCCTGCGAATACAGCCTTTATTAATCACTTTACTTTAGTATAATTAAGATTATAACTGAAGAAATTTGTTTCACAACAGACTTTAGAAATGACACAGAGAAAGAATGTTTCCCTCTCTGCTTATTTCTTCATCTCTGTCAATTTTCTAAGGGTAATCGCTATTTTCTATAGATCCAACATGTAAGACACAGTATTTTCATTCATTGTTCTGTAAATTACTGCTCACTTAATAAATACTGTGCTTATTTTATATCAACACATTCTAATATGGTTTATTATTTTAATTATCTGCACCGATTTCCATAACATAAATTATTTAGATTAATGTAATTTGCAGGCTGGACACGCGTTTATGTACACAGTGTGTCAGGTGGTTTCTCTATGTCCTTCCAGACTTGAGCTGGTGTTTAGGAAGAGGGCACCCTGGCACATTTCACAACTTCATCTAACCTGCTGACTTGTCTTTTGGTTTACACATCGATCTGTCATTAATCAGCACATGCACTGCATCTCTCTAACACGCCACTCTGTTTCTAAATTTAATTTAAAAGACATTTTATAATTTTGAAATTCACAGGAATTTATCTTTATTTCCACGTGTGTTAGATTTAACAATGATGATCTTTGGTCAGAGTCTCTAAGGAAAACTTTTCAGTGTTAGGAATTTGACCTTTTCTTCTCTCACATTTTTTCAGCTCTTTCATTTGTGAAATATTTATACTTCTTGTGAAATATATTAGATAAATGTATCCTTTTATATCTACCTGCCATATCCCGAATGTCTTCATACTTTAAATTTAAAATGCTTTGTACTGCACCTTGTGGCTAATTTTATCTTGGGTATTCTTGATTGTTATGCTCAGTCTGCAGAAATTTTAAATTGTCAATCATTTTAATTTCATAGAATGTAAATTAAGTCCCTCCTTTTTTATGTTTGCTTGTTCTCTACCACTTCATCTTTCCTTCCCCTGACCAGAGAATACTAGGTGTTAGTGTGCTTAATTTTTTTTCATGCCTTTTTAGTTATAGCCCAGTGTTCTCTTCTTGATGATTAGCAACTGGAAGTAAATGAAGTAAAAGAAAAAGGAGCAAAGTTTGCGGTTTTTGTTGATTCCACGCTATAAATATTTTTCATAGCCAATCACCAAAATGATATTATTACTCACCTTTTGAGGGAGTTCTCAGCTTTGTTATCTTCACTTAAAATATTCTTTCCTAGAGGATGAAGATGAGACTGAGGGGAGTCAGAATCCTGACACAAGGGTGGTCTGAGAACCACTTCTGAAATGTGTAATATGGAATGATATAAAAAAGAAACATTAACACTGTGTTCTATAATATTTTTATAAAGTGTTTATATAACATAACACTGTGTATTATAGCCTTTTCTCCAATGTAAATTGAATTAATTCATAAAAATATACTTAAAATCTGGTTTTACCATTCTTTTCCATTTTTGGTTGTTGTTTACTTGTTTTCTGAAGCAGAGATTCACATTCTAGCACAGACTGTACGTAAACGCATGGCAGCTCTGTTGTAAACTTGTGCGTGCTGGGAATATATAGTCATACGCTATTATACTCTGTTGAATTTCCTCCTCTGAATGTCAGTAAACCAAACCACAACCACTGGTAATCTTTAGTGTACACCCATGCAGGACCATAAATGTGATCACTTATGTTACAACATGGAACCAGACCTCAGTGATCAATTGTGTTATCAAATTTGCTTTCTCCAAGTGTAAGTCTGGTTCACTTCATCTGGCAAACAAAATAGTTTAGCGTGGTGATACAAAATACTATTATACCCAACAATTTACCTGAAACACTTTTAGCATGAAGAGGCAGCAAATTACACAGGTCATTTCTGTAACGTCACAATGATAGGTTGCTGTCACCTGTAATCACACATTGTAAAACTGGTCTTTTGATGTATTCTTGTTGTTTAATTCAATTAAAGGTTAAGTTTCTGTTAATTTATAATTTATTTATCTGCACTGGGGGTCAAACACTAGGTCTGGCTGGCAAAATTGCTTTTCATTGGTGTCTTTGCCCTTTTCCGATATAGGCAGTGACATGTGCTTGAGTTCATTCTGAGGATTTTCTATTACCACATAGAAGAGTCATTGATTTAGCAATTTAGCTGATTTTTTAAAATGGGTTATAGTATGTATGACTTCAACTTACATAACCACAAAGTGTTTATCTTACTAAAGTATGAAGTATGTTTATATTTTATTATGTGCTTGATTATTATTGATTATTATGTGCTTGATACTTATTACCTTAATAAAAAACCTCCTTAGCCATGGTCTTCCATGTAAGGCTTGAATTTCCAATTAAATTTTTTGTGAGGTCTTCAGTTTTGTGGGAGCATGAGTTGAGTGAGACAGATTTTCATGGTGCCTGGGCTGTCCTTGAATTCATTCAAAACGAAAGATTAGCCCTGAATTTCTAGTTCTCCTGGGTCTATTTCCCTAGTGCTGGAATTACAGGCAGACAAGACCACAGAGGGCTCTTGTTGTCTCTTAATTATTAAAGATAGGTTTTGCCCACAAATAAAATATGCACTGCATCATTTAATTCTGGTGTGATATTGGCGTTAGAGTGCATAGGAATATTCCTTGATTAGAGATGGTCATTTTTAAGATAGCCTAATACTGAATTGACCTTTTAAGGAAATTAATTTCACTGTTGCAAATATTAGACCCTTGTGTTCAACAAAACCCTTTAAGGCTTTCTTCACATGAATTTCTGTAAGGAATGATCTCTATAATGATCTGTCTGGCTCCTTTACCTCGTTCATGACAGTCCATAGGGAACTGAGACTCTATAGTAAACTTTACAAATTTTATAAATGGGGGGGGGAAATGGTTGAATTTGTTAATCTCTGACTTTGTCCACCTCATTATACAGCTTTTTGTTATTTTTTCCTTTTCTCTTTGTAGTTCTCAGAGATCAACCTTTGTAACTCATTACTAACAGGCTCATATTCCCTTGTCTCTCTCAGTAGGAGGCAGACTTTGCTTTAAGTCCTTTATCCAAACCTCAGCCTCTAAGTCAGCTATGGCCTGTCTTTCCCGTCTTCTCCATCCCATCCTCGGGTACTAATCCTTCTTCGCTCAGACACTTCTGCTGTGCTGTTGATACGAACCTCAGGCTTATATGTTTTCATAATATACTACAAAATAATGTCTTTCTTTAATACCTTTAAGTGTGTGATTTTAGTTTAATTCTTATTTTCTAACCTTCCTTTTGAAGTCAGCCTTTCTAAGACATACTTTATGAAATAGGTAGTTGTAAAAATTCCCACTGATTTTTCAGCCTAATATTATCTCTGTGTAACCTCCAGCATGGCTCTTGGTGTAAGCTGGGTATAGTAATTCACTTCTAGTAAAGACAATAGTGTAAAAATAATAGGTAATACTCACAAAGTAAAGTTCAGAATCTGTCCCCTGTCTCTCTGTCTTTCTGTCTTTCTGTCTCTGCCTTTGTCTCCCTATCTTTCTGTATCTCTCTGTTTCTGTCTTTCTCTGTGCCTCTGTCTCTGTCTCTCTCCATTTTTCATTGGCTTCCCCTCTCTCCAGTAATGCCCATCTATTTTGTAGTAAGCTACCAATAGGAAATCGGGAGAGCATGGACAAAGGCCTTCTATATTATATTTGAGATAGAATTGAGATAGAATGGAATAGTCTTATTCAATTCTACACATATAACACAGTGATTTGTTTATCTTTAAAAGGATGAGAACAGGAAACCCAACCTGGTTAGATAGACCAGGAATTCCAAAGCAACAGTTTTGAGAATGTCCCTGTTGGAGTTTAGGAACATCAAGAGAGTTCTGAGTCCTGTTTCATTATTATTTCTTGTGCTTGCCTGGAAGCTATACATGAGGACGTGACTGAAACTGAGAGGAGACACCTGAGTTCCTAGTTATGGGCAACTGGACTGACCAGTTTCTTACCTTCCTCATGCATTATCCCAAATACTACTATAAGTTCTCTTTAAAAGACCTGGACTAATGATTAGACAGTGCCCTCTTTCCTAGGACTCCTCCAGCTACACAGAATTTCTGCTTTCTCTCTAAAACTCACTCTCTATAGTTCATGAATATCATTTTTGAAATTTGAAATATGGACCTGAGAGTCACTGGCTGGGAAAAGCATCGATAGCCATTGATTTAGCTCACCAACAGCTGAGGATGGCTTCATTGTTCTCAAAGACATTCCAACATTTCTCTAATAAAAGTATCAACATATACAATAGGTTGAGTTTGGAATGATTAAAACTGCAAAAGCATTTGCTAACTTTTATTGCATGTGAATATATTCTTGTTGTTTATATTCAAATATTTTGGCAAGTGGTTGTAATGCTTTATGACAATTGTTGTGTTTGATTAGTACTTGTGAGGTCTTGTCTCACCAGATTTGTGTGAGCCATCCAAGTGCTCTTTCATGGTCAGATTCAGCTTCTGTGGGAACCATTGCATCTGCTTCTGCCTGGTGACTAGTATTACCCATCTTCCAAATGACTATTTGCTCTCCTCAGACACTCCCTGATGAAATCTGTATGATTTTTCTTTGTCAAAATTTTAGTGTAATGAAGGATTGGGAGATGAACTCTTGGTTCTATGGAGAAATGTTCTTTGTTTTGTTGTTTAAAATCATTCATGTGACGTTTTAGGTATTTTTTTCTCATTTATGTCATTAATGCAATAGGAGAGAGAAGTTACATTGATGCTATCTATTGATGAAGAGTACAATCATTAAGTGATGTTTCTTTATTTATTGATATAATCATAGAAAGATCTCAGGTTTTGTTTTCTTTTTCCTTGTCATCTTTATTGTTGTTGTTTAAAACAGAGTCTTTCTGGGTTTGTGTTATCTCTTTCAATATAATATCTTCTAGTTCATTTACCTCCAAATTTGATTATTGTAGCTTTACTCAGAATTGTGAGTGTATAACTGGAGTGATGAGAAAAACTAGAAAAGTACAAGCAGAGATATAGAAAAGGCATAGTAAGACATGAGTGTTGTCAAGGAAGAAATGAAAAAGGGAGGTCTTTTCCATTGGCGAATTGATAAGGGTGAAGATGGGCAGTACAGAGGGAAAGGAAGGGAAGGATACTTAAGGCATAGATTTAATTTATTTACATGAAAATGCATATCGTATCAGTCTCTGCAGGGCCCACAGGGCTCAGGTTTTTTTCTTTGTTTGTTTGTTTGTTGGCTCTGTTGCTCTCCTTTTGGAGCTCCTGTCCCCTCCAGGTCTTTCTATATCTCCCTTATTTCATAAGACTCCCTGAACTCTGCCCAAAGTTTGACTGAGTCTCAGCCTCTGCTTTGATATCTCGATAATGCATGGGGAGTACATAAAATCCAGGCTCAGATGTAGCCAATAGACTCAGTAGGCAAGTGAGGTCCCTAATAAGGGGAACAAAGAATTTCTCTGGCATAAACTCAGTGACAGGCTCTCTGATCACCTCCTGTTGGGGGTACAGCCTTGCCAGGCCACAAGGAAGACAATGCAACCAGTCCTGATGAGACCTAATAGGCTAGGGGAAGAGGACTTCCCTATAAGTGAACTAACAGAGGGGCAGAAGGGGAGAAGACGGAAGTAAGGTGGGATTGGGAGGAGATGAGGGAAGGGGCCACAGCCTGGATGCAAACTAAATAAATTGTAATAAATGATAATAATAAAAAAATTAAAAATGCATATAATATATGTAAGTGTGTGTATGTAGATACACACAATGTCAATGTACTTAAGCTGCTTGATTATTACAGCCCCCGAGAGCCATAAACTATTAAAACCCAATGCCAGGCGTGGCAATTCTGTCTTTGAATTGTTATCAGAGGATTTTAAGCATCTAACAAAATAATAGGCTAGTCCTATTGCCCTTGACTAGTAAAATTCGAAAGTAAGTTCCTATTGCTGAAGATACCACATGCTTTGGACCCATGGCCTGAAGAAATCAAGCTGGAATTGATTTGGATGCCTCTGTCCAAGAACTAACACTCATAGTATCTGAGGACGCTACTCAATATTTCAAGGCAAAACTAACTAACTAACTAACTAACTAACTAACTAACTAAATAAATAAATAAATAAATAAATAAATAAATAGCTCTACCCAGCAGTAAAGCTTTCTAATCATGATGGCCAGTCGAACAAAATATACTCAAGAGTACAATAGCGTTCTACATAGTATATCTAAAGATAATCAACAACCTTCTAAGTGGAAAGAGGCCCACTCAATATGAAGGAATGCATGTCCAGCACTGTAAACCTAGACAACTATTTGAGGAGTCCATGAAACCTAGAAAAGAACCAAATATTACGACTTTCCTAAACCAGTATAGTTTCTTAACAAATTAAAATGCCCAAACATATCTACCGGTAAGTATAACTCTTATCCTCCCATCAGAAAAGCCTCATTTGGCAGCAAATGAAGACCATTACAGAAATCTGCAATTGGTCAAAATGAAACAAACATCTGGTTATGGGGTTCCTAATCCCAGTCATTCCATCTACAATACAACTTTTCCACCTAAGACTCATGGAACAGTGTAGCAGAGGGGATAGAAAGACTTTAAGAGCTGGGTGTAATGAGAAAATGTCTCATAAATGACAAGTAGGTCCCTATGAGCTCTCATTAATATGGTAACCTAAACAACAGTAACACAATGACAACATCACTTGACATGCCAACATGGCATGTAGCTCTTCATCTAGGCATGGAGCCTTTGGATAGTGAAGAGCTACATGTAATTAAGGAGTACTGAGAGGAGAATCAACATTCTCCAGGAACAAGCACCCTGATAAGTTATCTAGTCCCAAGCAATGTGCATATGTGTGTGTTAATAATAATTAAAAAAAGAAGAGGTCATGAAGTTGATAGAAAGTGGAGGAGATAATAAATCGAAGGGAAAAGCATCTCTCCATGCCCAGCATGGTTTTCATTATACTGTTGACCTGGTAAATTAAACTGAGTTTCAAATGGTGAGCCCAGATTACATTCCTTGGATAAATACTTCTAGTTCTTGGTGAACCGAATAGATTTAATCTACTAATGCTTTTTGGCGGCATTTTTGATCAAAGCTTATTTTGGGTAGTGACAAATAGTGTTCTTCTTTTGTAAGACCTTTGTCCTTTTTCATTTTGGAGAGCCGGGGTGGACAGTGTCTTCATGTGCACCAAGCTGACCTTGAACTCACAGAGATTCAATGTCTTCCTCTCCTGAGTGCTGCGAATAAAGTTGTGTGGCAACCTACCAGGCTCTTTATCTACTAAACAAAAAAGAGAAAAAGAAAGAAAATTGAAGCCAGCCAAAGGTGACAAATTGAGAGCTATTCCTTCTGCTATTTTCAGAAAGCGTTCTTGTTGGCTATGTGTAACTTGTACTCATGGATGCAAGTATTATTGGAGATCTTTCATTTCTACAACAAATATTCTTTAGTCAAAGGAGTATTCCAGAAACAGTTTTTACCTACTTGTTCCTTATGTATGTATTATGGGTAAGAGCAAGAATTTTGTGAGCTTTCTGTGAATGCTTGGAATTGAATCTAGATTCTCTGGAAGAATTGCTGTGCTCTTAACTGCTGGATTATCTTTCCAGCTTCGTGGCACACATGCTGAGCACAGATACACATTCAGTAAAAAATATCCGTAAATTAAATCATTTTAAAAATGTGATATCTTTCTCTTGTTCCCTTCTGAGGGATCATCAGTGCAGTATTCTAATAGTTTTGTGTTTTATCTTTAATTTATCAAATGTACACACACACAGATACGCACATACATGCACAGCATGCTGTCAGTAATTACCAGCTCAATAACACAAAGCTTTTATTGAATGCCAAATATATGTTTAAAAAGCACCATAAACTTTGTATCTATTCATCAGGCAATTGCATAAACTCTAGACCATAACTGGAATAATTTGCTGATTAGCAGCTTTGTATTCAATTGTGTGTCTGGAATTGAACTAAGCAGTCCAATTGTATAGTGAGGTGAACATTCTTGTATGGGGCATTAGGCAAAATAATAGCATAGTAAGCAATTGTTCCAATTTTGAGTTTAGATTGTCTTTATGTTTTAATCATTAAACAGTAGAATGTTGCGATTTTCTGTCTCACTCATTTTCTTCAGTGTTTTCTCTGCTTAGGGTTTAAAGTGGACAACTTTCTGACTGTGCTCAAATATGAAGATGTTGTTTAATTAAGGTATTGTTTAATACCATGAATATTTGTATATGAATGAGTATGTGTGTGTGCATGATGTGTGTGTGTGTGTGTGTGTGTGTGTCTGTGTGTGTATGTGCAGAGCTACAGGTGTTACAGCATGTATAGGCTATAGAACACCATTTGTGGTCCTATTGGCTCCTTCTATCTACGCTGGGTTCTGGGCGTTAAAATTAGGCCTCCAGGTATGCTCTATGACTTTTTCTGCCAGTCATTTTAAATGATGAGATTTTACCCATATCTCAGAAAATAGCTTCATCATTATTTTTCTATTCATTGATATGAATTACAATTTCTGGAATAAAGAGTCTGTTCTCCTTTAGAAATTCCTCATTAGAAAGGGGCACAGTGGTGATGAGGGAGGGAGGGAGGGACTGGGAGGGAACGAGGGTTCGGGGCACGGCTGGGATACAGAATTAATAAAATGTAACTGATAAAAATAAAAATTAAAAAAAAAAAAAGAAATTCCTCATGGGATGCATTTCAGTTTGAGATCATGCACAGTTCCTGCTGATGTTTTATTACATCCAAATTCATGCATCTTACTTTAAAAGTATTTTTTCTCTATGCCAAACTCATTAAATTAATATTTTTTTCTAATCCTCGGTGTGATTTTTGCTTTAAAAGTACTATACAGCATTTCAATGATAAGGATAGCAAGTTTCTAAACACACACACACACACACATATATATATTCTCAACATACTATGTGAACGCTAATGACCACTAAAACATTCACTCCTTATTTTTAAACTTGTTTGATGTGTGAGATATTGATGTTTTAAGTTTTGTGTGCAAGAAATTATGTATAAATAATATGTATATGTATGTATGTATGTGTGTCCGAATTAAGCAAACCTGATATGTGGCTGATAATTTTTCTCTAAACTCAGGATCAACAAGGTTACTCCTGTGGAGGGGTTGTCCTTTTAGTACAGGGGTGCAGTAAGAGTACTAGAAATATCCACTGACATGTATTTTAGAAAGTAGTAGACCAGAGGGAAACTAAAGTAGGATTATGAAGTTGTCGTTGAGCATTTACCTAATTTCTTTTGGGTAGAGTTGAAACAGCTATTTGAGAAAGTGATATTGGAACTGAAATTTAGAAGACAATGGGACATCCATATAGAGGAAAGAATAGTTATCAGGAAAGGAAAACAACCAATGCAAAGTGTCTGTTTTAAGAAAAGAAATGTCAAAATTAAAAATAATTTTTTAAGAAATAAGATAAAATGATAATCACTATGACAAGGAAGTTTGTGTGATGAGATAGAAGCATTAAAATTTAAATGAAGCGGGATCATTAAAGCCCAACCAAGGATGATACAGTTAACTCTGTAAGTCAATTTGAGTATAACAAGGACACTTTAAATTCAATACCATGTATATAATCCATTAACAAAAACGTAGTAAGTTTAATTTTAATAAAGTAAAAATATTCTTTCCTGAAAAGGTAGCTGTCAAGAAATATGACTATGAGCCACAGAGTTGTTAGAAAATATTTGGAAAAAATCTAGCTGATAAATGTTTTTTACATTAAAAGTAGATGATATGAAATGAGGGAAATGAATGCTATAAAAACAATGTGTTTAGATCATGCATTCATTACAGTATAAGTTACTAGATAGAAAACTGACTTCATCTGCTTCTAGAAAAAGCAACAAGCAAAAAACCTGTAACTATGCTGCAGTGAGGTAATCCCACCAGAAACTACCATGTGGTTGGTCTCTCTTAAAGTCAAAAAAAAAAAAATCATTACATCTTTTCTGCCAGCTGGCAGTTGCAAAAGGAATTTGCCCAAACAATCCTGCCCTGAGCCTTACATCACTTTGTCTTTTATGCACGAAAAGCCACACCCTGTTTGTCACACCCCAGTGAACTAGAAGCAGAAATGCAGAAGCCAAAAAGCAAGGCTAGTACATTTCATGTGCTATGAACCTTCCTGGAACTGTGACCTAGGTCTTTGATGGATTAGGTCTTTGTTCTTGTCTTGGCAGGTATTGGGGGCTTATGTGCTGCGTTTCAAGGTCAGAATGTCGCCTCTAACATGATATCAGTTGTGCTAGACTCCGGTGACCTACAACACTCTCAATTGATTCTACAGGCAGTAGTCAAATCTTGGACCCATATTGAGGTAGGGAGTTATAGCACACCCTCAGCACTGCAACAGAATCCACTCTCTGTTTTACATGGTTAAGCAGGCAGTTGAGCAAGCAGGATCCTATGGTGATGGCTAGCAGCAAAAGAATTAATGGCTCAGCAACCGCTGTAACTAGATCACCACCACATTTAGAACTATATTAAAGAGTTACAGCGCTGAGAAGGTTGAGAACCACTGAGCTAGGGGATGGATAGGTGAGCTGTAAAGTATGTCTTAGCAATAGGACATGCAGCTGCACTCATGGACTCACTGCAGCTGTGGTTTCCTACACAAGAACTTAATGAGACTCTGCCTGTCAATATTTCATTACAAAACAGTTAACCAGTGGGACCAGAAGAGCGAGGACTGACACCAGTTGTAAGATTCCTAGTGTTTCATTTCTCTTTTCCTTAAGGTTATTTCTGATGATGGCTAAACTTTCTCTAATTCCCCCCTTACTTGTTGGCATAGAGCCAAGTTTCACCCAGTGCCACAGAGAGACCTCATGTTTCATGAAGAAGCCCAGCCCTCTGTGATTCTGAACAACAACCTCAGCTAAGGCGTCTACCTAAGTTTCCAGATGAGAAATAGAATCATCCATATGGCCTAAGCCTATGTGTACTTAAACAGTGAATTCTTTAAAGTTTTCATTCTCCAAAATTAGAATTTCCAGTGCTTGACCCCATAAACAAGGGAAAGAGAATGAAGATAGATAAGCTGTGTACTGGGAGCCCAGATTCTAGATTTAGGTGGGTCCCTATTCTCTACTATAGATGAATATTTGTAGTTCAATAATGTACTTGATGACTTAAAGGAGTGGGGTCTGCTCAGTCTCTTCTAACTTCTGAAGTTTCTTTTTAAAATCTGGGGCACCTGTTAAGCCTCACAGAGGTACTCCAGAAACACAGGGAGTGATTCTTGGGGCTTTTGTAAAATGTCATTTACTCTAGACAGATCCGTGGGTTTTCAAGGACGTGCCCTCAATACTTCTAAAATGTCCTAGGAAAAAAAAAAAGAAAAAAAAGAAAAAAACCTGTTCTGAGCTTCCATTCATTGTCATTCACTGTCAGTGTTGGAATCCCAGTCAAGTGGAATGGAAGGAAAAACTGCTCTCTTTGGACTACATTGTTCTCAAGTAATCCTCCTCCTAGACTAAAGTTTACTTCAAGCCAGATCCTGTCCCTGTCATTGGCCATGAAGAGAGTGGCCAAGAACTATTGGCCTGCCATCCCATGTCAGCTGTTTGGTGTATAAAGCAGTTTCGAGAACACTAATGAAAACCTAAAGATTTTTAGAGAACCATAGGCTCTGAATTTTTCAATTATTCAGATCACTGGCTGAAAATGAGGTATAAATCCAGAAAGGGGAAAAGGGAGAATTTTCAGGTCTTAGGCCCAAGAGGGACACCTCTCTTAGAAGGAGGATGATTCCTGTCTCTGGTCTAGAAAAAATTTGCCAGTACCCCATAGCCAAAGACACTCCATTGTGTGGAGGGGTTATGGGGCCTAATGTAGAAGAGACTACTTTCATGCAGAGTCTTTCTGTGAAAACTACTTTCCCCTCCTGGGTGAAGCCTGGGGAAATATTTTCTCCTATCCAAGGATGGCCAGAAGCTTCTCTGGAGCAAATAAATATGAGAAATCCCTTTCTTCTGGTGGCAAGAAAGTGATTCCTCTGAGGGAAGAGAGGAAGTTTTGGGTTTTCTACACAACCTGGCTATACCACGATGATTATGGTCCCCTACAAGAGAATATAGCTATCAAGCCAGAGGAGTGTGTCTTTCACCAGAGAAAGCCAATGATCAATATAGGGACACTGGTGGAGGTGGTTTTGGTTTCTGGTTACCACTTTTCAGATGGCCTGAACTGTTTGAGGATCACCCTTCCCTGAGGCACCTGACTTCAAAATAGAGCCTGCTTTTCCAGAAGGTCTGGAGTTTCCAGGCCAAAAACAAGTGTCATATCCAGCCTCATCCACAAAACCCTCCTTGAAGTGTTCTCATTTTGGCAGGTGTTGGGATCCTATCCGTTGGCTTTTAAGGTCAGAATGCTGCCTCTAACGTGGTGTATGTTGGGCTAGGTTCTGAAAGCCTGTTACAATGGTTTCTTATTCTTGCTAGAGTGTGTGCAAAATGGTGCAGAGAATCTGGAAGACATTTAGTCAGCATCTAACAAAAGTAAATCTACACTCAACATTTGCTCTAGTGATTGTGGCGGATAAAGGAAAAGGTCACTGGCTCCAGGATTCTGGAATGAAAGAGGAAACAAATAGAGTGAACAGAAAATTTTTTAAGGCAGATGTACTATTGGATGTGGCATTTAAGTAGAAGATATTCCACTGAGCAAATCTCAACATGCTCAGTTGAGCATGTGCTTTGAGTGGTTATGACATTCCAGTGTAGCTTCATCAATATTAACCAATGTATTGGTCAGGTGCAATGAGTGGATCACATGGGAGGTTATGTTCTTAGGGCAGCAGTGGGCCGACCATAGATTCCTACCCTTTATGATCATTTTTGACGTTGACCTCATATTTCTCAAAAGGAAAAAAAATATTTTATATAAAAATATGAAGATCAAAGAGAAGAAGAAATTTGTCAAAGTAGTAACAAAGACATAGCAAATGACTTGGAGAAAACTAAGATTATTATGTCCTAAAACTTAAATAAAAGAAATATATCCATGGAAGATGGAATGATTAAGTGAACTGAATGCTGCCCATGACCTGAGATTGATGACAGCTGATAATTACCCAGTAGATTCATTAATGACAAGAGTGACATTGACTTGACTGAATTTAAGAGTGACAGGACTCAAATTGCTAGGGGGAGAAGAAAGCCTTTGTTTTTATATTTAGAAGACCATAAAAGTGATCAGTTTCTGTAAAATTGTGCAACACGGATACAACATTTATTTTAAAATGGGGAATGCTGACGTTAAGTAACTAGAGAGGGCAAATCATTGGTTAATTCTTATTCCTTTTGTAGTACTGAAGGGAGTGTTTTTTCAATAGGTGAAGCACCATCAACCTGCAGGTGACACTTTCACAGGTAAAGTCAAACTAATCCAAGTCCTCTAAAAGCATTCTTCAGGAGATGTAGTTAGCCCATCCATTACACCAAGGTAAAAGGCAGTATAGAGGCAAAGGGGAGAATTGAATGTGTAATTGTGGAAGCCCTCAATGTTCGTGTTTTTATGATAAAATATGCAACAGCAGTAGAGAAATGGGGATATTGAAAGACACTTATTTTAGAGGAGTTTAAAAGTGTAAAGCAGTTGTTTAGTTACATGGGAAACTGAACTAGCCAAGGAAATAGACTTTAGTGGAAAATACCGAGGACTATGTGACATTGGAGGTCATGAATGTAAGTGTATGTGACTATTATGAATGACAATGAAATTTAGGTTTGACTGATATAGAATAGAAGACTTGAAAAAAAATGGAGTGCCCTCTCAATGCAAGTGTTTTAGGTCTTAGTCCCACAAACCCAGTCCACTTAATTTCAGAGTATACACAAATTCCTGAACTTGAGTTTAAAAACTGATTCTAGCTATTAACGATGATGAAAAGCAGGAAGACATCCAGTATGGAAGGAGGGTGAACTAGGGTGGGCAGAGGTCAAGAACATGGGAAGGCTCAGAAGGATCATCGGAAAGGATGATGCTAAATGAAGTGATTGTGCTGCAGGATCTAAAATCTTCAATGGATCATGTGAAGGGATGTGGATTATGGCAAGAGGGGAGGGCCACTAGTGCACTCTGTGTGCTGTGTCTCATGAGCCTGTTGGTGAGAGCATATGGAAACTTCAGAAGTAAATGTTCCTTCTGGAAACTTCTCCTCCTATCAGTCTAACTGTTCCTGGGGTTTGTGAAGACTATCAATAAGTGGCTGTACTCCTGGGGGACTAAGGGAAAGGGCAAAAATGATCTTGACTGGGGCATGGGCATAGAGTGGAAGAAACCCTAAGCCTTGATGGGCCAGACAAAAGCACTATTGAATGGAGAGACCTTGCAACAGCATGAATCACGACCTGTCATTGTTTGCATATAGATTTTTTTTAAAAAAGAAATAAAGACTTTCACTCTATGGTTGGCAGACTTCCTTTAGTGACCATAAATTTTTCCCAAATGCTAAGAATCTGCTTGAGTTTGGCAAGCCAGATGAGTAAAAAGGTCATCTTCTTGCCTAATGGCAGATTCTATAGTTTTTACCACACAATTCCCTTTATGGTCATAATTGTCCCTTGCAAAAATATAGTGTTATAGCAGACTCATAAAACTACTGCCTGTGGAATAAACAGGAAAGGGCACTTTCTCATTTCGAAAAAATCTTTTTGTCAATTGAGTTTAGCTTGCATTTAAAATGGAAAACAGTGATTTTCCTAACAATGTGGGCCTGTGATGGACTGTCTCTTTGACCTTTCAGTGTGTAGATGAATTTGTTTGCCACCATTTGGAAAGATGTTTCTTTTAGACCGTAGGTACATATCTGACGCTCAGATATATTTGCCATTCCTAGGAAGGCAAAAGAAGAAGCTTTCCTTTGGCTCGCCCTGCATCCTGGGCAGTATTAAGTCCAAGGGGGATCTTAATAATGCATGTGTTCTGAAGCAAACCAGCTTAGTGTTTTCAGTCTGGTGAAGAAGAGAGGGGGAAGGTAATCAGTGCAAAGTAAAGAATGGCTATGTCCCTTAACCTGGAAAAGAATGTAAATTTACCTCTAGACTTTGAAGATTTCATGCATATGGCATGTTATATAACAAAGGAGAACAGCCAAAGCCACATACAATATCCAAGGAAGATGACCTCCTGTATGGCATGGACACAGAAGCCAAAGCAATCCCTCCCTGTCAGAAAAGGATATGGCTAGTTTCTACATGCTGCCATTTGTAATAAGAAAATTTTTGAGTGGACCTCTATTGAGAAAAGTACATCTACATCTCACAAATGCACAGCTGCAAGGAAAGGGCATAGATCTGGAAAAACACTATTTAGCTTCTGAATTTTAAGAGAGGAAGGGACTGGGAATAGAGGATGGCAGGAACTATGATCAGGATGTAAAGTGAATACATAAATTAATTAATTAAAAGAAAGAACTGTGACCAGTGCTGCTTGTAGTTTTCCACGTCTGTAGATGTTAGATTGTGAGCTACAAAATAGCAAGGCCTGCTTACAAAACCCACTCGCTAGGGGGTTATGCAACATTTATTTCCTCTTCTAACTCATCTGTAGACAGGGAGAATCATGATCACCACAAGGGATATTTGCTGAAATAAGTCCTACATCAATGCCTGGTAGAACTAAGGTATTAAGTGACAGAAATAGAAGCAGTGGCAGGAACCACAGCAGTTTCCTTTGGGTGGCTTGTTCATGGCAATGTGCTTTCACACAGAGCTAGGACAACATCTTGAGGTAAGGAGTTAACAAAGTTAGATTATTCTGAGGGATGAGACAAATTTGTCCCATATCTTTCTCCTTGACTTGTACTAGAGGGCTATCCCTTCTCTGTATCTTCACAGCTTCTCATAGTCTTTCTGTTTTATAAGACAGTTTAGAATTCTCTCAAGACAGTCATCATGTTGCATTATATCTCATCCTAATGGCCTCATTTTTACTTCATGAATATGCAAAGACCTTGTGTCCACACCATCACATTTTTAGGTACTGAGCGTAGGAATTCAGCATGAGATTTTGTAAAGGCGCACACAGATCATTAAAAATATGCTGTGCTGGGATGACAGTTAGACCAGTGATTACATTCGTCCTTCTAAGAATTTTTTCTACCTAAACTCACTTGAAGGAATTTTTCTTGCAACAACAACAACAAAAAAATGCTTATAAGAATACTGTATTTTACACACAGTATAAACTGAACAGATGGATTTAAGTCAGATTTCCCCCTCAATAATCACCATCTCATTACAAGAAAATAAAAACGCTTTCCTACATGAAAAACCTGCAAGCCACTCTTTTAAGTCTCCGTATGAGTCTTCATTACCTGTTAGTGTGAAATATTGAAATGGGAGATTATTAAAGGAACACTCTGCGATTTTCTTTCATTTAATAGGGTTTAGCTACTTCAGAACAACTTTATTTCTTAAATTTAATTTATGTATTTATTTATTATAATTTATTCATCTTGTATCCACCTTGTATTCAACTTGTATTCACCTTGCAGCCCCCTCCCTCATCTCCTCTGCAATGACATTTTTACCAAGATGAAGGGTTTACACTAGTAGCTTTAATAACTGACATAGACAGCACACCTCTAGTGTGTTTGTACCTATCTATTTGCAGAGTAAGAATTAGCACACGTATGAACACTTACATATTTTATTTTTAAACGCTAGTACTTAACATATCAAATAATATGCTGAAATAACAAATATTAGAGTTGATTTCTTAACAGCTGCTTAATAATAATTGTACTAAATAAATGCATTTATATTGTTTAAAACCAATAAAAAGGGGCGGGAGAGATGGCTCAGCACTTAAGAACACTGGCTGCTCTTCCAGAGGTCCTGGGTTCAATTCCCAGCACCCACATGACAACTCAAAACTGTCTGTAACTCCAGTTCCTAGGGTTCTGGCAGCCTCACCCAGAAACACATGAAGGCAAAACACCAATGTGGTGATGCACATGAAATAAAAATAAATAATTTAAAAAAATCAATAAAAAAGTGAAAAATGAAAAAAAAAAGAATACTATATTTTAGGGCTGATGATGAGAAACTTAAATACTTTAAAAAATGAATTATAAGTAGTGTTTGCAAAAGGAAGATATTTTGTCATTAATCAGAGTCCATTAAACAAAACACTAAGATCCCAGGATGGGATCTTCAAGACTAGAAATGGGTTGGTTTGATTTTAAACAAGCTAGTTTTCAAAATGTGGATAGAAAATCTACTTTCAGGTGTCATTAGGCCTTTTTATATGTCCTAATTTTTTCATCCTGATTATAAAGCAAGTTTAACAAAACACTCGTTAGTTATCACAGTCTTGTGTAGACAGCTGATATTCATTCAGCATATCAAAACCTATTTATCTTTCAAGGTCTGTGAACCATGGTACATATTCTTTCACAAAGAAATAATATTGCCCTGACATGGAATCTCATTAGCAAACCCATCTGTAATTGAACAAAGGCACATAAAACCAAAACTCGAAGAAGCTTAGCAATTTGTTTAATGTCAGCTCTGAAAATAAGAATAATGTTTTGGTTTGGAAATTATTTTATTTATGTGCCAGAACTGGAGTCCATGGCACTCTTCCCCTGCTTCCATAGAGATGAAATTGAGAATATCTTTTTTTTCTGTGTTTATAAGGAATAATTGTTTCGCAGATAAAAACCAACACACATTGTTGTCTTTCTTCTTTTCATGAATAATTTTATGTGTATGTTTATGGGAAGATTTTTTTTTAATGACACTGACAAGAAAGAAACAGCGTCACACCTGTACTATTTCCTTCCTCACTTCCTATGGCTGCTTTTTTAGAGAGGGTGCCTCAAACTTAATCTACAGTTCAGGAACGGAGTCAGCCAGTATCAAGGAGACAGCAGGTCCACAGCCACTCTGAAGCTCTAGTGAAATTCCCTTTTTAGTCCATGGCAGCATAAATTCAACCTGACCTTCATCCCATGTCTCCAATCTGCTTCTTTTACTTTATAAGATCCAAAGCTGGGATACAGAATTAATAAAATGTAACTGATAAAAATAAAAATTAAAAAAAAAAAAGATCCAAAGCAATGATTGTTCCGATGTATTCTAAACTTAAGACGGTCTTATATTAAAATTTCTAATATTTTATCTACAAATCTTCCATCTCTAGTGAAGATGACATTCATACAAAACATGGCTTTGGCTATAAGTATATTTGTGGTGTACTGGCATGCAGGGAACTGTTTAAATCCTGTCTATAGTATGATGTACAGTTCAGACAAAGCTTAATCTACATATTATAACCCCCAACACCAACACCTCACTCTATCCAGGATATTTAAACTAGTCCATTAAAATAATATACCTTTAATATCAAGGTATGTTTAGAATGGGATGGAAATTTTAATTGTAATAATCAGTTTTATCCCTGGAATTTGGAAAATTTTTTCTTCTATGGTATTTCAGGTTCTTTTCAACTGGAATGTTTAGTCTTATGTGTACAGATGTTGTTTAAAGCATTGTTCTCAAGCTCATTGAGGAAATTACTTATGCTTACTAGAAAATCATCAGTGTATTAGATCCTCAGAACCTGGAGTTACAAGCAGTGTGAATCCTCAGACGTGGATGCTGGTAGCCAAACTCAGTCTGCAAGAGCAGTGTGTCCTCTTAACTGCTAAGTCATTTCTCTAACCTTATTACCTTATGACTTTTAAAATCTTTTTTTTTATTAATTCCTGGGAGAAAGATCTCTCTATAAAATAATAATATAAAGTAGCATAAATGACCAGTAAATCCTGTGAATAATAATTTCTTATCCACACTAATGTAAATGCTTTCTGTATCATTTTGCTTTAAACCTCATTTATTTGTGCTTTGCTTACAGTATTTATCACTTTATACCTTTCTACTATAGACACATTTCTTTCCTATTGTTTTCCTTTGGTATGTTAAAGCCTGAACATATCTGCATTATAGTTCAGACACCAGCCATCCCCCAATGATCCATGTACTAATGGATCATTATGTACATGAGCTTTGGCCTGCTGAATGATACTTATAAAGAGAGAGATGGTAGAACCTTTGAGATGTGGGGTTTAGTGGAAGTAGTAAGGTCATTGTAGATATGACAATGGTGGAGTCCCAGTGTGTCTTTTTGTTTTACTTATTCCTATGAGTGGAGGTGAAAGTTTTTTTGCTCTACAGACTTTCCTGCCCAGATGTGCTGTTCACCACAGGCCCAAAGCAGTGTGGAAACCGAAGAACAAATGGAAATCTCTGTAACTGTCAGCAGAAATACACACTTACTCTTCATAATTTGATGATCTCAGAATTTTGTTATGGTTATGGGATGCTAAACAACAAGGCTTGTATCTAATTGAGCTTTTCAACTTTTCATGCTTTCCAGTAGATTGCTTATTCCAGTGAAAACTCAGTAAGTACTTTTTAATTAATTAGCGATGGTAAAAATAGAAAAAGCACGAGTTTTTTTTTTT
>REGO01000684.1:578886-605834 GCA_010120015.1 Rhombomys opimus | reverse complement strand
TATGGTGACGCCATTTAATTCACTTCCCTAAGCATATACATTTTAGGCAGCTTCTATAGAAGTGTGTTTCCACATGGCTTTTCAAAATGCTTTTAGTGTTATTTGTCTCTCTTCATATTCCATTCTTTACCTTGCTCTCTTATCCTGCTCCTAATATAAAACTATCCTATTTTTTTTCATCTCTTTCTTTCACCAATACATTATTAATGTGACCAAGAACCCAAAACTGGATATATCATGGCATAGGGGAAAACTTATTACTGTTATTCTGCAAAGGAACATTGCAATAAAATGACTCCTAATGACATATTACTAAACCCATAGATTAAATTATCATGAGATGCTTACCAAGAAAGTGTCTTGGAGTATATGGTAGCTAATAAAGAGATCATAGAGCAATGTTTAACAGAGTAAGAGACTTTTAAGCAATTACCCTTGAATCAACTCTCTAACAAATACCATCCCTCATGGATCAGGCTCAGGGATATATGCAGAAGAGGAGGCAGAAAACTGCAAAGATTGAGACTTAATGAATCACTCCAAGAAAACAGCTTCTTTCAGCAACAACAGAATGGAGAACTAACTCAAGGTACTGTGAGAGCATGCAGAAGGCCTATACAAATTGTCCCGATGAAGCTCCAACACTGAAAATATGAAGTAAATACTGAGTCCTATTAACCTTTAACCAAGATGCAATTTGCAATTAATACTCTCTGGGAAAGGGGAAATCAGCTGCCTTCAATGAAGAGTCACTGAGTTTATCAACCACACCCAAGGGCAGGCCTCATGCGAGGAGAAATTGGCCAAAACAAAACACACCGTATGAATTTTTGGGCACATTTTATTTTATTTTATTTTGGTATTTATTATTTTACTGGTTCTTTTTTGTTTGTTTGTTTTTTAAAAAATACTTTTGAGAGAGAGAGACCATAAATCGGACAGGTAGGGTAGAATAGAGAATTTGGAAATTGAAGAGGGAAAATAATATTATCAAAACATATTGAATACATTTGTTTGAAGTTAAAAAAGAAAGAAAAGACCATCAAGTGCCCTGCAGAGGGAAAGGTTCACTAGTTAGATGGGTAAACACAATTGATTGAGACATTAGGAGTTTCTTGTGCTCTGTGCTGTTCCTACTCAACCAGCTCTTCAAGGCACTTCAGTGGAGAGCTGTGTGCTTTTTCAAGGTTACTGAATTTGATTTTCTTTTTTTCTAGCTATAACAAGAGAGATGAGTAGTTTAAAGACCTCAATTCATTGAGCTACAGGCACGTGTTTATTGTTGCTAATATGTCACAGTGCAGCTCCTCTCCTTTATGCTGACTTCCTTCTTAGTCTCCATTACTTCCATACCCATTTTTCATTATCGTAAACAATCCCTGACAAAGTGAAATTGAATGCATGCATGCCATTATTGGAGGAACCATGGAGATGGAATTGAGAACTTTCTGAGTGCTTTGATGTTAAGACATATAATCACATTGTGACATAACTCTCTGCCCTGTTTCTCCCCAAATCTTCTTTTTAAAATAAATATTTTACATGAAATGACATGATAAAAATCAGGGAGCTTATCAAAAGCATTGTTCTGTATATACAAGTAGAGAAAAATGCCATAACTAGGACAACTATTTAGTCTGTTTATTTCCATTTGGAAATGATTTTTTTTTTCAAACAAAAGATCAAATAATGAGAAGGTACATAAGGTACATGATAATCTGCAGAGATTAAGCAGATGCTTGACTTACTTGATTAAAATGTGCTTCCAGGGAGAGTAAGGGTGCACCTGCTGTGGCCTAAATTCCACTACAAATATTCTTACCTGAGTTGACAATATTTCTTTATACTAAAAGGCACCGAGTCTCTTATTTTCTATGTGCTTCTGAATTAGATTTTTCTTTTCCCCTCTGATTGTAGTGGCTAAAAGCTGCTTCATCTTTGAAGTTCTTCACTCTCTCTTTATAATCACTGTGGACACATTAACTGTGACTGTCTTGTCTCCATGTTTTCCAACATTCATCATTGCCATGCATACAAGTCAAACAGTTCTATCTGCACTTCCCCTGCTGAGGGCTGCTTTCTCTTCATGAGTGAGCATTTTTCTTTAATCTTCTGGTGAATTTGTTTCCCTGGAACTTTCCCAAGACTTACTAAAAGTTGACATAAATTGCCCCCAGTGGTTTTTCCGTTGTCTCATGTTCTTTGCATATATCATTTTGTTAAAGTTAACTCTACCTTTTGGCCCATTTTTTCATTTTAGAAAGCATCATAAAACTGATTTTATTACATATACATATGATATATAACTTACTAATTTCTTACTTCTGAAGCATCAAATCAATTGGAAGGTCACTTTGCAGATCTTTTTCTTTTAAATGAAATGGCAATGTGCCAATGTTTTGGTGCAGTGTCCAATTCTAATGAAAGATTAAACATTTTAGCCAGCAGTTCCAGTGTCCTCTGGCTGTTTGAAAACATTTGGTTGGATGCCATCTGTTCTTGGTGATTTATTTATGTCTTGTTTGTCAATTTGTTCTAAAGTACCTTCTCTAATTATTGATCAGTTCCGCTAGCCTGCGCACTATCAAAGAGAAGAGAACAATGAGTAGCCAGGAGATATGTGCCCGGCAAAGTGCTGGGCCGTATAGCAAAGACAGAGCATCCGGAAAACATATTTATTCTTCAGAAGTTTGTTACAGGGTGGTCTTATTGCTGAAAAACAAACAAACAAAAAACAGACCAACGTGACTTGGGAAGGAAGGGATTCTTTTAGTTCATAGTCTGAGTGTAGTCTATAGTTTCAGAGAGGGCACAGCTGCAGGAGGCCAACAGAGCAGGTCACATTGACTGTCAGTGAGTAAGCAGAGAGCCATGAAAGTGTGTGCTCAGCTTCCAGCTGACTTTCTCCTTTTCATTCAGTCGTAACCGCCAATCCAAGGAATGATGCTGGCAACTTTTACAGCATGAGTTCTCACCTCTATTTTCCTAAACTAGAAAAAAAAATCCTTTATGGACATAAGCAAGGAGAACCTAGAACCTCTCAAAGTGACAAGAAATATGAAACGTCACAGTTGGGGTAAAAACAAAAGCAAAGTTCTGGGTTTTATTTGCTCAGAAGACTGAGGCATTGGAACAAAAGGCAGACAATACAGTATGTGTCTTTATTCATTGTTTCATCAGCTTTTCATTCTGCCTTCTCTAATCCTCTGCCAGCCCTTCTGGGATTTTGAAGACTCTAAAAATTTCTGATCTTTCTTAGGTCTGATCTTACATATACCCCCCCCCCCCAATTCTTCTGTATTATTTCCATTTCACTTATTTTAGTTTAGTTAGGTTAGTTTCTTTTAATGAAAAAGAGAGCTGGGGCTTATTACAGAACAAAGTGAAGCACCGTCAGAGGGTAAGAGTTCTCAATGTCCAAAGAAAGTATTGTCCCACTTACAATTATACAGGCTTTTTATTATTTTTAAACATAGCTAGAAGCAATGCTTGTCCTGCCCAGGTGACTGATAGGGCCCTTTGGGTTAATTATGGTTGACTCAGGTTGAGAAACAGATACACACTCACTAGTTTTTTAAAGTTCAAATTCTTACTTTAGTATCTAAAACAATGTCGATACTATATACTGAGGAAATAAAGGTGATGAAAATATGCATGTTTTGTGCAAATGCTCTGGCCTTAGCATCCTCTTAGACATGTTCTTAACATTCTTCCAACAGCAACCCCTAAGCATGCTACAGCATTCAGAGCTCCCGAGATTTTTTCCGTCTATCCTAGCACAACTGCCATAACTAATCGTTCTCATTGTTCTTGCTGTCTTTATACCCTGCTCGAAACTACCACTCCATGTTAAAAGAAATGGGAAAAGTTTTAGTCTTCCTATTGCTGTATCCTTTGAGCCATGAAGTGTAGCTGCCTGCCAGTCCTGCCCTTGTCAAAATGCTGCCTTATTTTCTTTTGTGGACATCGTTTTCAGAACTGAAGGTGGCAGCAGAATAGATGCCACCATACTCTTTCCTCACCCTCATCTTCTGCTCCTCCTAATCATGAACTATCCTTTTCCTCCTTCCTGCAATCAAACATTAAAGTTCTTGTTAATGTGAAAATTTTTGCACTGTGTCGTTTTTCCTACATGTCTAGTTTTCATTCAGTATTTAATGAATCTGGAATGTTTGAGTTACTCTTCACAAAATCTCTACAACGTGACCACTGTTGTCCATGTATTCAAGAGGCCCACACATACCCAATTATCCAGAAAACTGAGCTCAAGTGCATCCAACTAGTAAGAGTCCATTCTTAGCAGTGCTAGCTGCCTGCTTTCTGGGTGTGAAATTCCATTTCCATTGCTTTGATTTGCACTCTTTTTGTCATGAAAAAAAAAATAGAAGTAATATTTTGATTACAGAGAAAGCAACAGAATGAATTGAAAACATGATTAAAGCATACGTTAAATGTGTGGTGCTTGATTGCCCCTCCCTCAGAATAATTTGTTTAAACCAGGAAGCTCTTTCAGCCAAATTTGAAATCAATAAACAATCTGGCCGCTGCTCAAATCAGGCATCATCTGCTTCAAAACTTGTCATGTCTCCTGATTGGCAAGTGAATCACAGCCGAGTGCTTATTAGACCGTTAGGCCCCTTTCCAGTGCAGTCCTCAATTATCTTTGTGATTGTACAGCGAAGAACATTTGCTCGATGAAGTAGGGCTGATTTGCTTATTGTATATCTCTGCATTCTCATTAATCTCGCCAATTCTGCGGTTTGTATTGGTTTTCTAGTTATTAGTGTGAATTCATGAGAGCATGTTTTAGTATTAGCGCTGTCTCTTTGCCACACTTAACCCTTTGGAGTACGCAGAAAACATAATGAATTCCCCTTTCCGACGTCTCCGCAGGCTGAATGTGAATAGCTGTAAACAGGAGAGAGGACTGTTTTTCGAGCTGGTGGCTTTCAGTAACCAGTAGGAATTCATTAACACTATTGTGAAACAGTTGCTTCCTTCTTTTCTCCTTATGACTTAATGTAGATTAAAATCGTATTTTCTTTCTCTTTGATTATTTTTGAGACTGGGCTCACACTGTAGACCCAGCTTTGGCATGGAGTTTACTGTAATTTCTTAATTCCATTTCCCGAATGCTGGGGTTTTAGTCATGTGTCCTTAAAAGATGCATGTTTGTATCTTTGTGAAGTATCAATTAATGATTTTAGACCTTTGAATTTTGGGCAACTTTTTTTTTTTTAATGATTTTAGGTTCAAGGTCTGTTTTCCTGAAAAACTGTAAACTGGAAATTCTCCCAAAACTTGGCTACAAAGAACTTTCCATTGGATGACACCTATGAAATTTTCAAATTATAATTAAGAGCCTCATAAGATATCTCATTGTAGAAAATATTAGAATAATCAAGAAAGGACACTGTTGGATTTTGGGCAAACCTGTTTTTTTTTTTTTTTTTTTTTTTTTTTTTTTTTTTTTTTAATCACTGGATCTCCCTAAGCCTCTCCATACCTTGGAGATCCATACCTTGGAGGTCCATCCATGTAGGTACAAAATTAAGAGACAAAAGAAATAATAGGAAAGTGGAATGTCTCTCTAATCAGCTGATTGCCTGAGCTATCTCTGTTTATATAGGTTAATATGGCTTCTTCTTCAAGGTTTAAGATATTTAAGTTTGGTGCTGGATACTCGTAGGCTATAGCATTGTTATATCTGAAAGTTAATATATATTGGGGATGCCATTCAAAGGTTTCATTACAGGATATATTTTTAGAAGGCAACCTAATGGAGAAAATAATGTGTTACACAGAAAAATGGGGTAAAGATAAAACTGCATTTTCTTTACATACTCAAAATCTTTCTGTTTAATCTCCGACACTTGTAGGCTCAGTCTTTCTAGGTCATGTGGGGAAGGAAAATATGTGTTTATTTAAGTGCCTTATATCTATTGAACTTGGTTAATCTTGTGATCTCGTGTCTTCATTTGGTGTTGACTATTTTAGGCCCTCTGAGATGCCAACAGGATGCAACCACGTCTCTATCCCTTGATCAACACATATAATTCATACTCTTTTAAGTTGCCTGGGGAGACGATGGTGTTTTGTGGCTGCAATTACTTCTCAGTTAATTATTCACTATCCCTCATAGTGTGAATCCTGAGTGAAGTTTGCATTTTCTTTCTATAGTTAAACATTACTATGTGTTCCATATTATGGGTTTATGCCAGATAAAGAGTGCCTCATTCCCAATAATGAATTTTAAGTGAGTGAGCATATATTTTACACACTCTTCCTATTAGGTACTAATATTTTAAGTTCCTATTAGTTACATAAACATTGCCCATTAAATGAAAACAGTAAAATCTGATTTATTTAGTGAAAAGTATATATTAACTTTATTTATGATCGAATTTTTATAAATTTCATAACACCTGTGAAATTAAATGGATTTATATGTTTGCTTTACATTTATGGGTTCGCTGCTCCACCTTGTTCTTTCCTAAGTTTTCTGGCTTTATAAATTCAGTTTCTCCAAATTGTTTTGAACCTTATTTGTACCATGACTGTAAAGCTTTTAATGCCTCTCTCAAATACTTTTCAATTTCCCTTCCAAGAAAAACCCCTACAACTTGATTTGAATTTGCAACGATCTTCGATTTTTTTCCAATGTTTTTATTTTCAGTACTAAAATCCATTCACATGTTTGTCCCAGATAGTCAATAAGTGATTCTGTGATGTGAATCGTCTATTATAAATATAGGGAGTGATTTTATTTGCATGTGCACGGTTCGCTTTTTATTAGTTTTGATTACGGGTCACAGTTTGAATTCTTCTGTGTACTGAGGTGCTTGTCCTGTTACTCCGGCATTTCACACATCCTTTGTTTATCATTATCCCTCTGGCTTTAAGAAGAACCTATAGAAATTGGATCAACAATTCTCCCCTTGGTAAATTTTTATCTTTGTTTAAATTTAACAGATGAAAAATGACTTCTCTCTATGTCTGTATATATGTGTGTGTCAGAATGTCTATGCGTGCATACATGTATGTTTACCTGTGTCTACATGTATGTATTTATTTGTCCAGAGGAGTATATTTCACATGTTTTTCGATCACCAATGTTTCTTCATTCATCATGGCCTGCTATTGTGTTCCCTTATTGTATTCACTAAAGATTTTATCTTTGCCAAGTTTTTAAAAAGATAATAATTTTATGGTAATCAGACCTCAGTGAATATTCCCTTTCTGTCTTTATTCATTGCTTTGTTTCTATGGTACATTTCACACATATATTTTAATTTGTAAAATTTATTAATATTATATATTTCTAAACTTAGAGCTTTTCTAACAAAGTAAAATTAATATTTACACTTTTCTTTACTCTTTCTCACATTTATCTTCTTACCAATTTAATACTATGTACTTTGCCTTTTTTCTCAAAATATTACCTATTGTATATTGGCTTTATAACATAGTACGTATAGTCACTAATTTTTCATTGTGTGCTTCAAATTTCAAGAGGGTAGATTCTCATGAGTTTTAGTATGTTTATGTTAATCAATAAAGGAGATGATTTATTTTTTAGAAAATTTCTTCACTATTATTATTTATTACAATGTATTCACATTGTATCCAGGCTGGAGCCCCCTCCCTCATCTCCTACCAGTCCTACACTCAGTTCTTCACCCCCCCCCACATCTGCTCCTTGTCCCTTCCCTAGTCACTGATAGGGGAGGTCCTACTTCCCTACTATTTGACACTAGCCTATCAGTTCTCATCAGGACTGTGTGGATCCTCTTTCTCTGTTGCCAAGTAAAGCCACCACACCAGGCGGAGTTGATCAAAGAACAGACAACCGAGTTCATGCCAGTGACTGCCCCTGCTCCCCTTATTAGGGTACCCCTATGGAGACTGAGCTGCCTATGGGCTACATATTGAGCAGGGGGTCTATATCTTCTCCATGCATGGTCTTTGGTTGTTTCATCATGAAATTTGCATTCAAATGGATGGAAATAGGAAAATCATCCTGAGTGAGTTAATCCAGAAGCAGAAAGACACACATACTCACTTATGAGTGGAAGTTAGCCATATAATGTAGGATAAACATACTAAAATGTATACTACTAAATAAGCTAAAGAACCTGATAAAACAGGGTCAGATGAAAGGGGAGGAGGTCCTCCCTAATCAATGGATTTGGAAAGGGAAAGGGAGGACATGAGTGAGGGAGGGTGGGATTGGGAGGGAATGAGGGAGTGGGATACAGCTGGGATACAGAGTTAATAAAATGTAACGAATAATAAAAATTAAAAAAAGAAAAAAAGCAAAGTAAATAGGGCCTACATAGTTAAATAGGGCCTACATAGTTTCGTCTATACCTTTTTATGAGGATTTGAACCTTATTCATAAGTGAGTAATTTTCTAGTCGTATCCTAAAAGCTTACTTCTTAAAAATATTAGATTAGAGTGGAGATGAGGGAGGGAGGGTGGGATTGGGAGGGAATGAAGGAGCGGGATACAGCTGGGATACAGAGTTAATAAAATGTAACTAATAAGAAAAAAATAAAATTAATAAAAAATGTTAGATTAGGGATTACATTTCAGGATAAAGTTTGACAATTTACTAAATGTTCAAATCATTAAATGAAGTTTAGGAAGCATATATATATATATATATATATATTTGATATATATATGTATATTTAACCATATATATACTTAACCAACTATATATGCATATATATATACATATATATATATGTATATATAACTGTAACAGTCTAAATTGGGTATCAATCTATGTCTGTCTATCTATCTATCTATCTATCTATCTATCTATCTATCTATCTATCTATGTACTTATGTTTTGAAATGTTTCCCCACAGGTTAATGTGTTGAATGTTTGGCCCTCACACAGGGACTCTATTTTTGAAGGTTCTGGGGCAGGGACATAAAGGAGTTTACACAATCCTCTATCACTATGACATTTGGCTTGCTCTGACTTACTACATGCCCAAATTAAGATCCTAGGACTGAAAGCTCAGGAACTTTGAACCAACATATATCTTTCTTCTTTTCAAAGTTCTCTTTGATGTGTTTTTCACAAATGCCACCTATCACAGACTACAACAAATACACACACAAAAAAAGATACAAGATTTTGAGATGTGCTAATACGGCTTTATCTTGATGGTGACACTGGGATCCTGTGTGTTTCCACAGTCCAAATTTATCAAGTTTTACATGTTAAATATGTTTAGTTCCTCACATAAAAATTCAGTTTAATAAAGCAGCTAAAAGCAAACCAATTGATCCTCTGTATCTCTACTCTCTTTCACCATTGACCTTGTGCTTTGTATACAATTACATTAGCCTTTGAGAAAGCTTGATTGATTTTCCTCTTTTGCTTGTAATACTCATTTGTCTTTTCCTTTTTATGCCACTAGCAACTTTATTACTCTGTCTCAAGAACAAATAAGAGTTGCCACACAGCGGTAGGCAGAATGATAGGCCACAAAAACAATGCTAATGCTTTCAGTTTGGAGCTTGGGGACCCTGAAATGTTACCACAAATGTCCAAATATCATGGAATTTTTTTTTTTGTGTTGGACCACCTATTATTCCTAGCTTCATGACCTGGAAAAGAAAGGCAGAGCTGTCAGTCAGAGAGAGTGGACAGCACCGTCAGGAAAAGAGTCATTGTGTGAGGAGGGCTTGAGAAGATAACATTGACGAAGGAAGAAAGGGTAGGCCAAGAACAGAGTGGCCTCTGGGAGTTAGTATCCTTCTCATGTGGTAATTAGCAAGGGAAGGGGACTTCAAGCTGACAACCACAAGAAATTGAACTTTACCAATGAAATGAATGAGTGAGCAAAGAAATGAGTTTTTCCTGGATGCACAATGGAGTGCAGTTCAGCCAAGCTTTTGCTGTACCTGAGAGGCCTGTTTTGGCCTTCTTTGGTCTTTATAGCCGTGGTTCTCAAACTTGCTAATGCTGCAACATTTTATTTCAGTGCCTCATGTTTTGGTGATACCTAACCATGTAATTATTTTGTTGCTACTTCATAAACATGATTTTCTTGCTGTTATGAGCCGTAATGTAAATATCTGATATGCAGGATATCTGATACGGGATCCCCATGAAAGGGTTGTTCGACTCCAAAGGGCTTGCAACCCACCAGTTGAGAACCACTACTCTGTAGAATCGTACAATCATATATTTGTGTTGTTTAAGATACAACATATGTTGTGGTTTTTTTGTTAGTTAGTTTGTTTGTTTGTTTTTACAGCAGCAACTGAATGCAAAAAAGTTTATGGACATTTGTCTTGGTTGTATTTGAATTTAATACTGTCTGAGTCTTTTAATAGCCCAGTAAGAATAGAGCTTATTTATCAGGGAACTATTGTAAGTTTTATTTGTAACTCTAGCAGTAGTAATAATAACTTCTAATATATATATATATATATTAATGAAAATGTTTATTGAGTATTTTCTAACTTCAGAATAATTTTCTCTTTTAAATTTAATTTATTTACTTTACATCACAAGGTGCCTCCTCCCTCCTCTCCTCTCATTTCCCCCTTTTCTTTTGCTCCTTCCCCCAGAAAAGGGGGCCCCCTGATTCCCATATCAACCCTCCCCAGCACATCAAGTCACATCAGGACTGAGCATACCCTCATTCTGTGAGGCCAAGCCAGGCAGCACTGCCACGGAGAAGTGATCCAAAATCACGCAACAGAGTCCACTACCCCTCTGCTCTCCAGGCGCCCTGTAAGAAGACCAAGCTGCCCATTGACCACATAAATTCAGGGGCCCTAGGTCCAGATCATGCAAGCTCCTTAGTTGATGTCTCAGTCTCTGTAAGCCCTCATGCGACTGGGACATTTGTCTCTGTTGGTCTTCTTGTGAGGTTCCTGTCCCCTCCAGGTTGTTCCATCTTTCCTCCAATCCTTCCACAGGACCCCTGGAGCTCTACTCCGTGATTGTCTGCAAGTCCTAGCACCTGTCTCGATCTGCTATTAGCTGGAGCCTCCCAGATGTCAGTCAAGTTAGGCTCCTGTCTGCAAGCATAGCAGAGAATCACAAATAGTGGGGATCAGATGTGGGAAGAACTGGGGTGGGAGGTGAGAGGTCTGGGAGCAAGAAGGTAAACTAAGGGGAGACATCGCTTTGTCAAGCTGGAGGCCAGCTACAGAGAAGGCTCCTGGGTGGATATTGGTGTGACTCTAGCTGAGACTCTAAATGGAGGAGAGGAGGTGGACATGAAGGCCTAAGTGGCCACCTTCTAACTAGGCAGGAATAGTAGAAAGAGGGAACAACAGCCCACCACCAAAACCTTTGATCCAAAAATTCCCCTGCCTACAAGAAGTTCAGGGATAAATAGGAAACACAGATTGAGGGAAGGTCCAACCAATATTTGGCCCAACCAGAAATTCACCCCATGGTAGAGAGCCAGCCTCTGACAATATTAGTGATGCTCTGCTGTGCTTGCAGATGGAATAAATTCCTTAACATATAAAAATATTATTTCAATTATTTGCATAAGTTAGTGCTAATGTATTAATATAGTCCCTTTTCAAAAGGAACTGGAGAAACAGAAAGTAGGCAGCTTCTCTAAGCATTCACAAAAACAGCCTTACAAATAGCATGTCTGACCTAGGCAGTGGGGTAGAGTAATGAGTCTCATTTATTTTTGAAGAGGAAGTTTCTGGACTCAGTTTGGTCATGTGATGTTTTGCTGCAAGCTGGACATGTGATGTTCTGCCCAGGTTGGCTTGTGAGAGGGTACATGATGTTTTGCTCTCTCATGTGAGGGGCATGACTTTGGCCAGCTTAGATCATCCGTGGGTGGACCTTGAGGAGAGGGCCTATATAGAAGCCCACGCAGAGTGAGACACTGCGTGTTTTTGGGTCTACATTGCGACGCTGATCTTCTTGTTTCAACAGTTAACTTCACAGAGAGAAATATTCCAGAGCTCTGGGCAATGCAACTTGGTCTTGTGGCTTTCGCTAACTTTCGTGTTGTTCCTCCATGTTGGACTTTGGACTGGACTGCTGGTATCATGATGACTGACTCTAGTAACCCTCCAAGAAGCCATAGACTGGTTAGCAGGAGAAGTAGATAAAAGAGAATTACAGCCCCTTTCAAGGTGGAAGGTAGGTAAAGGTGCTTAATAACCCTACATAAAGTTGGTTTGGTGAAGAAAAACCTAAGCCCACACATTTCACTATTGTTACTCTTGCAACAGGTGTTATTGTTTTTATTATTATGTTGTACCTTTTTGATTATTGTTGGTATTTCATATAGCTACTATAGTTCTGTGTTTCTTTAATTTTTCATTTTTATTAATTACAGTTTATTCACTTTGTATCCCCCATAAGCCCCTCCCTCCTCCCCTCCCGGTCCCACCCTCAATCCCCCTTCTTTGCGCATGCCCCTCCCCAAGTTCACTGACAGGGGAGGTCCTCCTCTCCTTCCTTCTGATCTTATGTAAGAAGTGGGAAATAGTAAGATCTGGAGAGGACAGGAACCCCACAAGGAGAGCAACAGAACCAGAAAATTTGAACATAGGGGTCTTCCCAGAGACTCATACTCCAACCAAGTACCAGGCATGGAGAAAACCTAGAACCCCTGCACAGATGTAGCCCATGGCAGTTTAGTGTCCAAGTGGGTTACATAGTAATGGGAAGAGGGACTGCCTCTGACATAATCTGATTGGCCTGTTCTCTGATCACCATCCCCTGAGGGGAGAGCAGCCTTACCAAGCTACAGAAGATGACAATGCAGCCATTCCTGATGTGAACTGATATTTCTGTGTTTTTAATATCAATAAACAGCATTGAGATAACAGAGAGGATAGTAGTGGGAAAACAAATGTGAATGTTGACTTGGGACAAAGATTTCCCCAGACCCTTCTCTGGTTTGATCTAGTGGCCACTTCAGCTAATAGAGCATTTTTTTCTGAAAGTTAGCAATTCAGAGCAAAAGCAGGGAACAAAACATTATTTTAAGTAAGGACAATTACTATTTGCTCAGTGAATTTGAGCAGCTTACTTACTATACATGCTCTGGTTGCATAGTTAATCTTCCTAAATAATACATACTAGCTGGCTTTTTAAAAATCATGATTTAGATCAGATAAATATATCTGAAGACTGAAAATATGAAATAGATTATTCCAATCTGAAGCTTTATCTCATCATAACTTCTTAAAAGGATTTAGTTCAGTAAAAGATAGAAAAATGAAGTGTCTGGATTTCCCTCCTTGTATCCAGAGGGTCTGTGTGTTTTGTTCATCCAAGTAGCTGCTTTCTTAACACTTCCTCTGTGGTTTTCACAGGATTTAGCCATGGGACTTGTGACTGATAAAGCAGAAGTGTGTGAGAAGTGAGACACTGAGAAGCAGAGACTAGCTGTTCATTATTATGATAGCACTGAAATGAATAAATTCTTCTTCCTGTGGGAGACAAAATAATCCATGCTCCATCGAAGGGGTGTGTGGAGTGGAGGCACTCAGAGTGCTCAGGGTGTGATGACAGGGACATGCCTAAAACCCACAAATGGCTTTTCAGATAAGACTCCTACCCCCCACTAAGTAAATGCTATGCCCAGTTGGCCCTCAGCTCCTGCAGATAGCTCTTGCTTTTCACTTGCTCGGAGGGTAGCAATCATGGTTTTTTTCCTGCAGTTTGAGCAGATGAATAATTGGGAGCTGTTGGGGGTTGTAAGATAGGTTGAGGGCAAGGGACAGGGACAGTGGAGAATATCACAATCAAATTGGCAGTATGGTGAGCCTGGACCAAAGAAAGGGGCTTCATTTACTCCTACTCCTTTTTTTATTCCAGTGCTTTCCTAGCTTTTCAATGAGAAGATCAGATTTGGGGATTACTACTCAGCTCAGCTCTGGCATATATTTTTGATAAACACTTATTTTAAGTCTTGAGTCATAATGGCTCTATAAAATTTCTGCGTTAGAGATTTCAACATCTTCCCAATCAGTCTCCTGACTTAACTGTACCAAATACTGCTATGCAGAAGTCACTGGGATATTTAGTTTTTAATTTAATTTTATTTTTAAATACTGTGTATATGAATGTGTTGTGTGGGTATGCACATATGTATGCAGGTACCCACACAGGCTAGAGGTATTAGATTCTCATTTAGCTGGACTTATATAAGGTTATAAGCTTCCTGACATGAATGCTGAGAACCAAACTTATGTCCTCTGGAAGCAGAATGTAATCTTACCCAGTCGGCTTTCTCTCTCCAGCTCTTACCATGATGTTTCTTAAGAGTGGATCATTTTTTGGCTTTGCTGGTCTCCTTATGAGGCTCCTGTTCCCTCCCGGTTCTTTTATATGCCCCTTCTTCTATAAGACTCCCTGCATTCTTTCCAAAGCTTGGCTGTGAGTTCATGCATCTGCTTCAATCCCCTGTTAGGTGGAGTCTTTTAGAGGATACCTGTGGTAGGCTCCTGTCCTTTTCCCTCTCCTTTAATGCTTCTGGTGTCTATCCTATTTTTTTTTCTGAATGAGAGTTAAGCGTCTTCCCTAGGGTCCTCCTTTTTGTTTAGCTTCTTTAGGTTGTAGATTTCTGTATGTTTATCTTATATTATATGGCTAATATCCACTTATAAGTGAATATATATCCTATGTGTCTTTCTGCTTCTATGTTGCCTCAGGCAGGATGATCTTTCCTAAGTCCATCCATTTACCTTTAAGTGTCATGATTTTCTTGTTTTTAATTGCCGAGTAATATTCCATTGTGTAAGTATACCACAGTTTCTGTATCCGTTCTTCAGTTGAGGGGCATCTGGGTTGTTTCCAGCTTCTGGCTATTACGAATAAATCTGCTATGAACAAAGTTGATCAATGTCCTTGTTGTAAAGCCAAAAAAATCCATGCCAGGGGGCACTGCAGAGTCTGATACATCAACCAAAGCCCATGCATAGAGAGGTCCTAGATCCCCTGCTCTGGTGTAGCCCCTAGAGAGCTCAGTCTTCATGTGGGTTCCCTAGTAAGGGGAGAAGAGACAGTCTCTGACATGAACATGGTTGCCTGCTCCTTGATCACATCCTTTCTGGTGGAAAGACCTAAACAGCCCACAGAGCAAAAGGATCCAGGCAGTCCTGATGGATCCTGATAGGCTAGGGTCAGACACCAGGGGAGGAAGAGTTCCCTATAAGTGTACTAGGGAAGAAGGATAAGGGAGGAAGAAGGAGGAAGGATGGGACTGGTAGGAGATGAGGGAAAAACTGTAAATGATAATAAAAATAATTAAATAGAAATTATATATTTATATATATATATATATATACACACACACGTGTGTGTGTGTGTGTATACATGACTGGAATCTGCTCATGTTTATTATTCTCAGTCTTATTTAAACCAAAGTAAAAATGAGAGGTAAGAACACAGTACGGAAAGTGCTTTCTATATAAACATTCAGACCTGAGATCAAATACCCAGAACCCACATTAAACCAGAGGTAGTAGTGTGTGAATATAACTCTCCTGCTCCTATCTTGAGATGAGAAACAGCAAAACCCTGCAGAGAATCAAGAGCCACCTAGCTCATGATACACAAATGTGAACAAAAGACTCTTGTCAAACAAGACGGAAGACCATTTTGGACACCTAGGATTATCATAGGACCTCCATACACTGTGCAATAGGTACGCCTATACTCTTATATATGAACATTCACACACACACACACACACACACACACACACACACACACACACTAAAAAGATGCGTGCATCTGAGGGGTCATGCAGTAGGTAGGGTGCTTGCCTAGTGCAGAGGTATGGTGCATACAAGAAGCCATAGATCTGTTCTCCATAATCTCAGAAAACAGGTAGTATGGTACATACCTGTACTCTCAGCCCTGGGCAGGTAGAGACAGGAGGATCAGAAGTTAAAGGTCCCCATCAGCTACAAAGTATAAGAGAGGCCACCCTGAGGTAAAGTACACTGTCTCAGCAGCAGTAGCAGCAGCAGCAGCGATAGTATTCAAAACTGCAGAGTAAACACGTAGCTTCCATCTCTTATCATCATCTGCAGAATTATCAGATTCACATTCTGTTGCAAATATCCTTCCTCAACTTTTTTCTCTGCACTTCATCCTGTCACCATGAAACAAGTTCTTCCTCTCCGTTGTTCCCTGATTTGCTCCTACTTGCTATCACTGGGCCTTCCTCACTTGTGTTATCCTCACCATCAAGTGTGCACCTTTACCTGGCAATTATATCTTGACCAGACACTCAGCAGATTAGAAACTTCTCAGCTCCAGGATGGTTTGGAGTGCTGTGAGAGTGCATACCCCTCATGGCTGCATCGCCATGCTTTACCACTTAACAGTACTGAACAGCACTTGCTTGTTGTCTGTTTCTCTGGGACAGTTAGTTTTCTAGGATATTGTCCTCTTTCAATACTTTTGCCCTCATTGCCCAGCAGAGTGCTCAGTGCATGGCCTAACATCTAATTTTTTTGTCACCAGTTTCCATTTAGATGACACAGTTTCATTGTCTGCTATATGTGACTCAGTGGCCCTTGATTGGCCAAATTAAATCTACAAGGAAAAGGGCTTTATTAATCCTGAAGTTACCTTGGTTTTAGATATCAGTTAGTAGAAATGGCAAATTGTCCTCTCCTGCAGTCATGATTTTAATGTTACCATTTGTTGGCATGAGCAGTGAACTCAAAACTTTCTGATCTGGTAGGAACTGTTGTCATCATGTCACATCATCATTATTTTTAGGAACCAAAAGGGACACATCTTTGCCTTAATAAGTAGAATGATGTGTTTACTTATAGTCACATGTCTGCATGCATGCATCTGTTTTTAATGCGATCCTTACACTTTCTATTCTTCTTCCCTGGCATATCACTTTGAGGTAGAGGGTATAGTTTATCTCCATACTACTCATTCTGTGTCATCAGCCAGCAGTAGGAGTTTAGGGGCTCACTAGGTAGGGTATTGAATTCTGTGGCGTTTATTCTCAATTCTGGAGTGTTTTTTTTAAGGAATCATTTAATTGGGGTCTTGCTTACAGTTTCAGAGGGTTAATCCATGACCGTCTTGGTAGCAGGCAGGTGGGCACAGTGCTGGAGTAGTTGCTGAGAGCTCACATCCTGATCCTTTACAGGGAGCAGGCAAAGAGAGGGTTAACTGGGAACGGTGTGAGATTTTGAAAGCCTCAAAGTGACACCTCCAGTGACACAGCTCCCCCAAAATGCCAGACCTCCCAATCCTCTCCTGAACAGTCCACCAACTGGGGATCAAACATTCAAATATATGACCCTACAGAATCCACTCTTATTCAAACCATCACATCCACACATCTGGAGCCATCTAATTCTCCCTGTCATCCCTGCTCCAACAGGAATCCTAGGCTTCCTCACTGCCCATCCTCAGCTATAACCACCCTGTCACAATGAGCATCAGTAATGTGACAACTTCTACTCACTGATTGGAGTGATTTTAGAAAGCTTGGACTCACAAACTCAGATTGTGAACTGTGCAAGAGCCAGTCTCATATTTGCTGTTCTCACCTTTGGGTTTTCTGCTAGACTGGATAGTGTAGATATTTCATAACTCATTGTTAAATGAACTAATGAACCTGTACTTGGGATTCTGATCCTTGATTTTTAAAGCCCTTCATGTTCTGAACGGTACAGTGAGATGAGGTCATTCACAGAACAGATGTGGAAGTAGGGGTGGGAAGAGACTCAGAGTTGAGTCTTGTCTGTGCCTTTTTTCAGTTGAGTGATTTGGGGTTTTCTCAGGTGTATCCTCCCTATGTCCTATCATCTAGCTTAGACACAAAGAACATACAGCTTCTTGGGGTTTGTTGTTGGAAGTAAATGAGATAATGTGCAGACATTCTTACCGAAGGGCTAGCACATACTTGATGCTACATAAATATTAGCAGTTATTTTCCTGCTGTGCGAGAAGTTTTAATTCACATCCATTTGGGTCAGTGAGAGATTCAATCATTTCTGATGTTTTTTTTCCCGAAATCATCATTCCATATTTATAATTCAAGCTGCTTGATTTATATGCACCCTGTTAGCTGTTTCTAAGTGGTTTTCAGCTTTTGCATGCCCCTGGAGTTTATCTCATTTTGGTATGTAGGTTAAAAATAAGTTCTGAAAATTGTACCAATATAACTCAACAGTGTTTTAGGCTAGTGGATTTAGTTGTGAGTTTTACTTAGGAATGATGACAGCAGTGAAATGTTTAGTAAATCCATACCTGATTGGAGAGAGGATATTAGAAGTTAAGCTCCTGATTTTTATATATCTGAGAATTAAGTACCCTTTGTATTTTGCCTGGTATGCTAATCCGCATAGAAAGCATCACAGAATTTGGAGTTTATGAAGCCCTCTCTAAATAACTCTTTTAACCATGTGAGTTCTAAAATGTATAATTTTGAAATGCAGCCTAACTTTTTAAGGATAAAGAAAACATTAGTTTCACTATTAAACAAACATTGTAGGCATGAATACTTTTAAGTAGTTAAGAGAAGACAATGCCTTTTTATTTAAATGATTACTAGTGCTTTTTGTTTCCTTCCTGAAAAAAAAAGTTATATAATCTCTTAAGGAAAGTGGGAAAATATATGCTTGAACATTTCTGTGATGGAAGCCACGGCTCATTATGAGCTGAGGACTCCTTGCCTTGGTGAAAATTCATGTGGGTGTCTGAAGCAATGGGGACGCTTGTCAGCTGTTTCAGGAGAGAGTTTAGACTGAGACCCAATATTGGTGCTGATTTGTTACGCAAGTCGTTTCTTGGACTGCTATTCATCTCAGGTCCCCATTAGTCAATACCATATATCTCCCTAACTAGTTGCTTGTGCAGGGAAAGTTACACGCCCATCCTCAAATGCACAAACACACGTACACATAAGCACGCATGGAGCAAAAGCATCATAAATATGAATCTTTAGCTTTTCCATTAATTGTTTTTGCCCCTGTATGCTGATGATAGTTTTATGTCTGGCAATAATATCACTTTGCATTTATCTACAGCTTTGCTAAGTTATCTCCCCGTGCTATCTTTTTTTACTCTCAACTTAGTGAGAGACGGATGGCACAGTGATGATCATTAATTGCTGAGGGGAAGATAAAAAGCAAGTGTTAAATTGTAGCTTCGTAGTTACAAGGAACTGTGTGGTTCTCTTTATTCCTCAAGCTGGTTCTTTGCAAACATTTGGTAATGTGTATGCAAATATGCACATGTATATATAGAAGCATATATGCATAAATACATACATAAGGATGCAGTCATACATGTACATGAACATTACTGTGATGATTGGAATAGAAATAATAAATCCAAGGTCAGAGAAAAAGGTAAAAGCAATACAAAACAGGACTCCTGATGATCAGGTTTTTTCCGTTGGTGAGGAGCATTTTTCGCTTCCTACAAAGGTTATCTCAGGAAAAAAATAGACGTGTTGATGTAGCCACAAAGTTTCCAATTAAAATGAAACTTGCTTTATTGAGTCTCAAGGAAAAATATATTATTTCACCTTAGATTACTTTGTCTGCAGTAGTAAAGTGCCAGTGAGAAATATTAGCACTCCTTTTTCTCCACTGAAATGTTAATATCTGGACATATTTGAGAAGGAGCCACCCAGAGGCAGCTCTTCCATCTTTTATCCCTTGTGTTTGCAGAGCTGCTGAAGGCTCAGGGTGCTTTCAGAGACATGATCTAATGGCGTTCTTGAAACAATCCTGGGACAAGATATTATCGCTGATCCATACTCAACAAGGATACACGAAAGTTAGAGAAGGAGAGGGACGTCCTCTCCTCAAGGTCCCAGGATCGGTGAGTGAGGAGCAGAGAAGGACATACCCTTCACCACTCTGTGGAACATGTGGCTGTGGACACGGCATTACCTGCTTTGGGCAGCTGTGACACAGCTCTCTAAGCTTCCCCCTCACTCCCCAAGAATTGAGCACTTCTTTCCCACTCCTTTAGATTCTATTCACTTGGAATTTTAAGTTCTGTTATTTTTGTTGTTTTAATAAAACTGGATTCAGAATAGCATGTTGTGAGCTCTTCCAACAGGAGCAGTACTATGCTATCATAAAGACCTTGTGCCCTAAATTCTCTGCTTTGCTCTGTAGAAGGTTACGATGAGAATGACACTGGAAAACATTAAAGTAAACTTTGGTGGTCTTCAAGTTGGTCCCCATGACATCATTGAGTGATTCCTTTGAATAAGCCTAATTTTGGTTAATGCAAAAGACAGTGATCCTGAGTTTTTATTTGAAAACCTACAAATGGAAATACAGTAAGGGTTTTTAAATAATTCACCAAGTATGTGTGCAGTAACTTTTCATTTCCACCTTTATTTATGTCCTGTTACTTGCACACATTCTATCTTGGGTGGTTTTTTTTGTTTTTAATTTTTTTACATGATTAATGAGTTTTTTTTTTAAATTCTTTATTCACTTTACATCTTTGTTATAGCCCCAACCCTCCTCCCCTTCTAGCTCCCCCACTCTCCATCCGTCTCCCCTTTCCTCAGGAAAGGGGAGCTCCCTTTACCTTCCACATCAGCTCATCAAGCTGCCTAAGCACTGAGCTTGTTCACTCCTCTTCCCTTGTTGCCTGGCAAGGCAGTCAGCCAGGGGAAGTGATCAAAACTCTGGCAAGTCAGTCCATGTTCAATGTACTCCACACTTCCCGTACTAGAGGACACACACGAGGCTTAAACTGTCCATCTACTACATCTCATCCAGTTTGTGCATGGTCCTTGGTTGATGCTTCAGCCTCAGCAAGCCCCTTGGGGCCCTACTTAGTTGGCTCTGTTCGTCTTCTTGTGATGCTCCTGTCACCTCCAGGTGCTTTTCTATTTCCTCTCACTTTTCCACAAGACTCCCTGAGAGGATATGAGGGGACTAAACAGAGGCCACAGAGATTGAGGAGGACACCTTCTCACTAGTCTAGTCTGCTAGCAGAGGGCCAGCAACACCAACCCACCCACAAAAACTTCTACCTGAAATTTACCCTGCCTCCAAGATGTACAGTGATAAAGATGGGACAGAGCTGAGATTGAGGGAATTCCTAAACAATGTTTGGCCTAACAAAAACCCACTCTATGGGAGAGAGCTAACTCCTGACACTATGAATGATACTGTCCTGTATTTGCAGACAGTAGACTGTGAGAGTTGTTCTCTGAGAGGCTCTACCCAGCAGGACCTCAAAACTCTCAAGCAAACATTGTGCGATGCATAGGGAGTTCTTGGGTATTCTTAACTTACAACTAGACATAATGTTAAAACACATTTGTTAGACCTGATTGCCCACAGTGGGCAAGTGAAACCAGGTTTTATTCTCTACTATATCCCCTTGGGGAGTTTTCTTAGAATCTTCAGAGAGTGAAAGGCTTCTGAAGGTATTCAGGATACATACAGTCGGGTTTGCGTAAATTGTCAGAGCTGAGGGGTCTGACATGGGAGTGGTACCCTGACACATGAGGTCTGGCTTGCTGGTGATATAACTGTCCCCTGCACACACTGTCTCCCGCTGATCTCATCTCTCACCTGTAGTTTCTTGTTTGACACAGCCACATGAAGAATTAATTTTAAAGATGTCTTAAAGATATATGTGTGTGTATGTATATATATATATATATATATATGTATATATATATATATATATACACTTTTTTGCTACATATTTATTCTTTCCTTCATTTATATTTTACAGCTTATTTGTTATGTGACCTCACTTTCCAAATTACTTTGAAGACTGCTGAGTTGTCTGCAGTTGTGATATCAATTATACCATTTGCAGGGAGATGGAATGATTTGGGGAGGCTCTGCTGGCCCCAGAATACTTGCTGTTCTTGAAGAAATACAGACTTGCCTTCTCCTTGACTTTCTACTTTCTAGCATAATAGAAGTAATGACAGGCTGGCTTTTGGTATGGTCGTGTTGCTGGCTGACTGATGAAGTCCACTTTTAGTGGACTAGAGTTTTCTTTTCATTTTTGAGGAATGCTGCTGAATTTGAAATTAGATCCCCCATGGCTGATGCTGTTTTAGTGTTTGAGGGGATAGATTTAGTCTGTATGGTATGGAGGTCACCTTAGATTTGGGCAATTCACTTTTCATTTATTTTGTATTTTCTTAAATATACAATTCAGAAATATTCCTCTTTACCGTAAAAAGCACAAGACCAAACCTTTGGCAGAGTACAGTGAATCATAAGAAAGAAGGGGAGTTAGTCTGATGGGGAAAGGATAGGAGCTCCACAAAGACCAACTATATCTGGGCACAGGGTCTTTTCTGAAACTGACATTCAACCAAGGACCATGTATGGATATAACCTAGAACCTCCACTCAGATGTAGCATGTGGTAGCTCAGTAACCAATTGGTTTCCCAAAGTGAGGGGAACAAGGACTATTTCTAACAGGAACTCAATGAAGATACCTGATAAAACAGGATCAGATGAATGGGGGCAGGTCCCCCCCTATCAGTGGACTTGGAAAGGGGCACAGTGGTGATGAGGGAGGGAGGGAGGGACTGGGAGGGAATGAGGGTTCGGGGCAAAAAAAAAAAAGGAAAAAAAAAAGCACAAGCAGAGTAGAAGTCACTACTTTAACTCAGTCTTCACAATGTGCTGTTTGTGAGTTCACTCCCTCCCACAGTTCTTTCATTCTAGTGATTATGTAAACAAAACTATTTCCTACTGTGATTTTGTAACATCCAAATCAAAATGCTAAAATCCAGGTTTTCCCAGTAAGATAATTAGTATGATTAATAAGAATAGCTTATGTTTTCCTTCTAACTGTGCAGTAACTTAGCAAATTGTGTTTTGAAAAAAAAAAAGCATCAGCTAAGTATTGTTTTCAAGTGATTCTATGAGAACTTACTACTTGTCCAAGCAGAATGCCTAGCTACAATTGCAGTGCTCAAATATGATCCTACAACAGTGCAGATTCATTTCTGGCATTTCATCTCTTGGTTCACTCCCCAACAGTCCCTTCTGAAGTTACTTCTGACTCTGCAATCAGAGTTATTCCATTTTTCTTCATTATGCTAACTAGTCATTTATGATATGCATGTTAGCATTCAAAGCCACTGCTTATAGATAAGTATAGCTCTATAGACATGATTCTTCTGTATCCACTCGTGTATGGGTGGTGCATGCACATGAGTATGCAAACAAATGTGTTTCCGTGAATATATCTGGAGAAGAGAATACGCAGGACATCTGATATCTTCTACTGCTCTCTGCCTGTGGCCTTAAGTTGGGTTGTCCCTTTAATCCAGAAACTTGCCCTGTGGGATAGGCTGACCGGCAGGCAGGCTCCTGGAATCAACATGTTTCTGCAAATGTTGTAATTACAGGCAAGTCAGATACAGCAAGATATTATATGGTTCCTGGGTATATGAGTTCACGTCTCATGCTTGAATAGAAAACACTGCTACCTAGAGAATAATATTCTTAACCCTATCCATTTAAGTGTTCCTCAAATCTCAGGACAAACAACAAGTTCATACATTACACATAAACTTACCGAAAGTCTTCACAACGAAAACATCTGTATAATCACTATCCAGAAGCAGTAAGATCTTGTGGGTTCCTTCATGGTCCTTCTGTTTTTTCCTCCAAGGAATAGCTCCTTGGTTGTATCAACACAGATAAAGTATTGCAAGTCTGCATTCTTTTTGTTTATTAGTTACATTTTATTAACTCTGTATCCCAGCTGTATCCTGCTCCCTCATTCCCTCCCAATCCCACCCTCCCTTCCTCATCTCCTCCTTGCCCCTTTTCAAGTCCACTGATTAGGGAGGACCTCCTCCCCTTTCATCTGATCCTGGTTTATCAGATATCTTCAGGACTGGCTGCAAAGTCCTCCTCTGTGGCCTAGCAGGACTGCTCCTCCCTTGGGGGGTGGGGAGGTCAAAGAGCCTGCCATTGAGTTCCTGTCAGAAATAGTCCCTCTTCCCCTTACTATGGGAAACCAATTTGTTACTGAGCTACCACAGGCTACATCTGAGCAGAGGTTCTAGGTTATATCCATACATGGTCCTTGGTGGAGTGTCAGTCTCAGAAAAGACCCCTGTGCCCAGATATATCTGCATTCTTTTACCCAATGTTACATTGTAGTAATTTATTAACATTGTTTTAAAATGCCATTTATTTATTTTATTTATTCAATGGGGCTGTGTGTGTGTGTGTATGTGTATCTTTGTGTACATGTGCCAGAGTGCACACGTGGAGGTTAGAAGACAAGTTATAGGAACTGACTCTCACCTCCCATTATTTGTGTCCAGAGAATGGATCTCGGGTTTTCAGGTTGGGCAGTAGGAGCTTTTAGATGCTGAGGCATCTCACAACCCATTAGCATTTTTTAAAACCACCTCTTAGGAGTACATTGCAACTTATTTTTTAGTGTACTGCTGAGAATATGAAAATTGTTACTCCACAGATTTAGACACAAGTTCATGGGCATTTATATATACATTCTGTTCACTCGATTGTGTTTTTTTTTTAATAAAGCATTGCCAATAAGAAATCAAAATGTGTTTTGAAATTTCTAATATATTGTGATTTCTACAAACATCCATATTTTGAAAACAAATAAAAGATACCTTTGGGAGGGACTGGGAAGGAATGAGGGTTCGGGGCACGGCTGGGATACAGAATTAATAAAATGTAACTGATAAAAATAAAAAAATAGAAAAAAAAAACTAATCAATTTGCCAATCTCTAACTTTGGGATTTTTGTTTCCATCTCCTTTGCCAGAAATAATAATTACAATTGGTATATACTAATAGTTTAAAGCTTGTACGTGTCTGAGATCCCTTTTATTAATTCTTGTTCTCAGTACCTGTGCTATCAATGTTCTTTCCACAAAATTTTTTTCCTGTGCCAATGCACTCACTTTCTCTTTCATCATATTCAATGTATCTGGCTTTATGTTGAGATCCTTGGTCTGTTTGAAGTCGACTTTTGTGTAGAGTGATAAATATGGATGTTTTACATCCTACCTGCAGCCATCAAGATTGAGCAGCATTTTGTTGTTGTTGAATATGCTGTCTTTTTTTTTCTGGTGTGTATTTCCAGATATTATTGTGAAGTTAAACACCAAGAAACCAAATAATCCCATTAAAAATGGGGTACAGGGTTAAGCAGAGAATGGGGTACAGAGCTAAACAGATTATTCTCAGAAGAATATCAAATGGCAGACAAACACTTAAAGAAATGCTCAACAGTCTTAGCCACTCAGGAAATGTAAATCAAAGTGACGCTGAGGTTTCACCTCTATATTTAGTATTATAGCTCCCTACTACCACTTGAAACTGAGGATAGCATTACATCCAGCAGTTCTTTCATCGTTCAGAATTGCTTTAGGTGTCTCGCTTGTTTGCTTGTTTGTTCTATTATTTTTTTCTTTGTGTCTGTGTTTCTATATGAAGCAGAATACTGTCCTTTCAATTTTTGTGAAAAAGAATTGTGTTAGAATTTTAATGCAGATTGTGTTGAATCTGCAGATTGCTAATTGGTAGGATGACCATTTTCACTGTTTATCCTATTGATTCATGACAATGGGAGAGCTTTCCCTTTTCTCATAGATATTTTCTTCAGTGTTTCAAAGTTTTTATTACACAATCCTTTCACTTGTTTGGTTAGAGTAAGTCGTATGTATCATATATATATATATATGCATGTATATTCTGTCAATCTTGCTAAAAGTTTTTATCTGCTTCAGAAGTTTCCTGGTGAAGTATCTGAGTTCTTCCTTTCTTACTTATAACCCATTGATGCCCTTCTGTTGACTTACTGCTCCAGTTAAGATATAAAGTAATGTATCGAATATTATTAGAATTAACAATCTCCTCTCGTTCTTGAGTTCAGTGTAAATGCTTTGAGTTTTTATCTATTTAGGTTGATGTTGTCTGTGGGGTTGCTGTGAATCACCTTTGTTATGTGGAAGTATGTTCCTTGAATAACTAGTATCTCTAGGACTCTTATCATAAAAGAGTGTTGGAATTTAAAGTACAGAAGGGAATTTCCCTTTAAATTTTATCTTCATGGTGCTGTATGCTTAATATCTGTAATATATGTGGACTTAGCATCCACTCCTGGTACAATGTATAAAAGTGAACCAGTACTCAAAAGCTAATCATTTAAGTGTAATTTAAATGCAAATGTATGGTAAATTTAAAAAATCAAGTGTTGGCTAATTTATTCAAATACCTCTTCCAGAATAAAACACCAGCAAAAGTAATCCAGCATCCTAGAGAATGGTATTTAATACCTTGAGCTGAATGACTATGCCCTTTTCTCTCTAATTCTTAGCATATTGTTCGTTGACTATAGATCTGTTTTTATCCAACCTGATCATTCTACTTGTCTCTTAGAAACTTGTTTTGTAAGCATTGCACCTTACATCCAAAGATGTTTCAAGAAGACTTGTGACCCATCCAGGCTGAGTTTCTAATGTTAAATAACCTATATCCTGAAATGTAAGCAAATTTTGTACTGATAATGAATATTGACTAAATAGGGCTATTGTTTTTCAAAAGAAAGAACTATATTTAATTAACTGCCATGCTCAAGATGTAGGAAGGGGTGATAAAAACAAATTAGAATACTTAACATTACAATTAGAAGTGTATAAGTAGGGAAATTCTCTTTCATTTCCAAACTACTGAAGTAAACTAGAAAATGAAAAAAATAAAGCAGAAACAAATAGATTCTACTTTGAAAATAAGGATGAATAGAAGTGTTAGAGGCAAGAGCAAAGCCCTGAGGAATTCAAGTCTTTGCCAGGACGATGTGGGAAAAGAGTGTTCCAGTATTTCAAAGGGGGTGGTATATATAAAATGATTAATTGCAGTGTTAAAAAAGATACAGTGAAATAGTGAAGCCAGAGCAGTAAACAGGATCAGGATGTGATTCCTAAGTAAACAGAA
>REGO01000684.1:523485-547958 GCA_010120015.1 Rhombomys opimus | reverse complement strand
TCTGCCTCACTTTCACCTTTCTTCTTATCTGCATAACAGAGATATGTCATACAGAGCAAGCAGAATACTAAGAAAACTCTTTAATTGTAGCATAACAATAGAAGATAGTGTCTACAGGCTAATCACAGCAATATTTACTCAAAGTTCAGAAAAAATAGGCAAAAATCTGTCTAGAACTAAAGATGTGGCTATGAAGTGGTACCCAGGGATTCAGATGGGGCTGAATTTCATAATTGTGAGGTGAAACTCCGATTACATAAGCTCAGAGCTACACATTCTACGTTGTTACTGTGTTCTCCTGTTTCCAGGCTTTAAGGGGGTTAAGGAAGAACAAATAAAGAATTTACAGTCGAGACCGCAGTAGAACTGGAGACTTTTCTTGCAGTGGGCACTTTTCTTTCTTAAAAAATGGTAGTTTTTTTTTGAGAGTGAAAAGGATGAGAATGGGTGAAAGGAACAAGTTAACTTTACAGGTTTCTTTATAAATTTTATACCCCGTATTAAACTAAGTTCTCCCAGTACTTTTCCAGAAAGCAGGAGGAGGAGAAGCAGGTGAGTTGAGACAAGACCCACCCTGTTGCAAAGGAATGCCAGGGGTCTCCATCCCACTGTGGAGGAGTGTCCAGATCTGCAGTAGGAGATAACGTTGCCTGGCAACAGGGGGCAGGACTGACTGGTCTTGGCACCTAAAATAGACCAATCATTTTAAAAGTCAACTACCCTACCCAATCCAGTATTGCCAATCTTGCAACCTCCGCGATTCCCGCATTTTTTTCTTTTAAAACCCCTTGTTTTTTTTTTTGGTTGTTTTTCTTGGTTGTTTTTTTTTTCTGTGGGGAATGACTTAAATACACCTCTTGCAATTGCATTGATCCAGTGTCCTGAGTTCCACTCATCTTCCCCATGGAAATTAGGCTCTCCCTGGGCCTAACATGGGTATGTCTGGGTTGTCAGTATCATGGGATACCCATGCTTGGTAGCATATGCTTCTATCAAAACCATAACACGTATCAGAGAATAGATCTTCAGATATCATGGTTCTCACAATGTGTACTTTGACATAATAGGGATATTTAGCACACAGCCTCTCAGGGCACTACTTGGGTTCTGGAAAAAAAAAAGATGGTCTTATAAATGTAGCAGTCTTGATTGTGTTACTTCCATTTGAGTCTTAAAAAGTAGCCCCTGATGTCCCCAGTCACCTCACTGTATCTCTGAGTACATACAGACGCAACTGATATTGAAAGAATGCTGTTGATACATCACGGCCCAAAACAGTTGCAAAAGAAACATCTTTCATCTTTAGCCCCTTTTTTTTACGATTAATGGCATATTAAGATGTGATTCTGGGATCTCTCACTCAGGATGATCTTTTCTAGATCCCACCATTTGCCTGAAAATTTCATGATTTCCTTGTTTTTTATTGCTTAGTAATATTCCATTGTGTAAAAGTACCACAATTTCTATATCCATTGAGGGGCATCTGGGTATTACAAATAAAACTGCTACAAATGTGGTTGAGCAAATGTTCTTGAGCATATTTTGGATATATGCCTAGGAGTGGTATAGCTGGATCTTGAGGAAGCTATACCACTATTCCTAAATGTCTGAGAGAGTACCACATTTCTAAAGTGGTTGTACAATACATTCCCACCAGCAATGGAGTAGGGTTCCTCTTTTTCCACATCCTCTCCAGCATGTGTTGTCACTTATTTTTTTATCTTAGAAGCAGAAAGACACACATGGTATATACTCACTTATAAGTGGATATTAGACATATAATATAGGATAATCATACAAAAGTGTGAACATTTAAGGAAGCTAATCAAGAAGGAGGTCCCTGGGTAAGATACTCAATCTTCATTCAGAAAGGCAAATGGGACAGACATAGGAAGAGGGAGAGAACAGGGAACAGGACAGAAACCTATGACACTGGGCCCCTAAAAGACTCTACCCAGCAGGATATCAAAACATATGTTGAAACTCACAGCCAAACTTTGGGCAGAGTGCAGGGAATCTTATGAAAGAAGGGGGAGATAGAAAGATCTGGAGGGAACAAGAGCTCCACAAGGAGAGCAACAGAACAAAAAATATCTGGGCACAGGGGTCTTTTGTGAGACTAATACTCTAAACAAGGACCATGCATGGAGATAATCTAGAACCCTTGTACAGACGAAGTCCATGGTAGCTCAGTGTCCAAGAGGATTCCCCAGTAATAGGAACAGGGACCGTCTGTGACTTGAGCTAATGGGCTGGCTCTTTGATCACCTCCACCTGAGGCGGGAGCATCCACAGAGGAAGACAAAGAAGCCAGTCCTGATGTGACCTGATAGAGTAGGATCAGATGGAAGGAGAGGAGGACCTGCCCTATCATTGGGACATAGGAGAAGAAGAGGGAAGGAGGATGGGATTGGGAGGGGATGAAGGAGGGGGCTACAGCTGGAATACAAAGTGAATAAACTGTAATTAATAAAAAATAAATAAAAAAGAAGTGATTCTGTACCCTGTTCATACCACCAATGCAGTCATATTAACCATATGCAGGGAAATACGGAGGTCTTCCAGGTCCATAGTAGTTTTCCTATTTTATTCTAACTATTCACCATAACATATTATTTAATATGTGTGAGACAATAATTGTTTAATAAAACCATACTATGTTTTCATCCAATTACCATTTATTAAGAATACACACACATCACACAATAAAATGAACACAAATATGGAAAATCTAATTGTAAAAAAAAAATCACCAATAAATATTCTAGAACTCTTCAAAACAAGCCAAAATGCATCAAACAAATGCAGTTTATGCAAGACATTTCTTACAAGTATTGGGCTTTTGGCATCTGCGTGGTGCCTACAACCATCTATGACACCAGTTCTAGGAGACCTAACCATCTCTTCTGACCTCCACATGTACCAAGCACCATACATGTATGCAGACATTAATACACACAAAATAAAATTGAATAAATAATTACCCAGAAAGGAGGCATTTCTGGGGGGGAAAAGGGAGATCAGGGAGGAGATAAGAAAGGGTTAATGAGAGTGAATATGTTCAAAGTACATTCTTTAACTAAAACAAAAGGGATATAGATAGAAACGTCAGTGATGAAAAGGAAGGAATCTCATCTACAAGGTGTGGGCAAGGCTCTTGTGGAGAAGATAAACTGAAATGTTTTTAGAATGCTTTATATCCTATGAAGCAACAGACACAAGCAGAAGGGCAAGTTCACTCACCCCACTCCCTCATCTTGAGATAATGTCAAAGGTGAACATGTCTCTTGAGAAGATAAGTAGTGCTTCTGTTTTTTTTTTTTTTTTTTTTTTTTTTTTTACCAGAAGCTGCTACCTGATTACACACCTCCGTTCTCTTGTGCTTAGCAGGATTCTTCAGTGGAACATCATTCAAGGGGTTGCCTGTTGTCTTCAACACAACCTCAGTTGTTTGATTTTACCAATAAAGAGTCAGACGTTGCGATGAAAGCCTAGGTCGGAGAGGGTCTGAGAGGCTGAGAAAACACCCAACTGGCCTTCTACTCTACTCACTGACTTAAAATTTTTAACCTTATGTTCCTCTTCTCTACTTCCTGTGTGTCTCTCATCTATCCTCTGGTCTTCCTCTTACTCTCTATGGTTTTTCCTATGTGCATACATTGTCAACTGGTTGCTTGATCAGCCTCTTCACTTATGGTTTACTTTGCTTAACCGTGTTTACAGAGAGCTTTTCTATTAAAGGTGTGTTTGAGGGCTGAGCCACACCACAACTACATGTTTACAACAAACAGAAAGCTCTTCGATTAAAGGTGCGTGCTAGGGCTGAGGCACACCACAGCTAGAAACAGGGTTTCCTAGATCAACTATCCCGCAACATTTTCCTCTTTTTTTGTCTAAATAAATGGTTCTTTTTCTAAAATTCATAAGCTGTATACCATCTGGTAAGAATTATACTCACGATGTCCGGTCCATTAGTATTTGGCGACCTTGGTGAAAATACCCTGCTATCCTGATGAGTCCAAAGTTCTGAACCTATATCACTTTCCATCATAACTTGCACTTGTCAACCCTTGAAACATCTTTTTAGGCCTTAAAACGTTTTCTTGAATTCTAAAGAACTTAAGCTTACTTGTGAGACTCTAACTGTCTAGTCTTCCCCACATCAGAGACCTGAAAAAAATAAATATTGCCTGAGTAAACAGGAAGTGCAGAACAAGAAGCTTTTAAAACTATGGAAATGACAGAGATTGTTGTCTGCCTAGACAGTCGCTCTAGATTCCTTTGCAACACTGGAACATCCATCTCTTCAGCCCCTTGGTCCAGAATATCTAACAGACTTTTCTCTGAAGCAGGAATTATGAAGAACTTTTCTCTCTTTCCTGGCAGGATTCAGCAGTAGACTTCTTTGTGTCCTGCTTGTCCACAGCGTGGACAGCATATTGTCAGCAGTTGAAGCAAGGACAGTTTCTTGCCCATTGGCTAATTTTGCCACATTTGAAGCAAACTCCATATTACTTCTTTGAAGTAATATAAGATACTGCCATGAGTGGACATATCTCATAGTTTAAAAAGCCCTAAATTAATAAAGCATATTTATAGGCTATATTCTTTAGATCTACGAGGCTTTTGAAGGCCACCTATATATCTCTGAATTGGTTGTTTCCAGCTATGTACTATCTGTTTAACCTAGGAAGTATAGTTCTGTAATTGACTAAACTAGTACCTACAAGACTACAAATTTTATTGACTAACTATTAATTTTAATCCCAGCACTTAAAAGACAGAAATATGCAGGTCTCTGAGTTGTATCGATGCTGCTGTTTAGGCAGTTCAGTAGAGTCTGTGTGAGTTGAGAGGCAGTGCAGTGTATTTGAGTGTACCTCAGTTAGTGAAATTCAGAGGCAGTTTTACTGGGAGAGTTTTGCAGAAAGAGGTCAAAGAGTGAACAAGCTAGACACAGGTCAAGACAAAATAAGCCAGAGAATGAGAAGGAGCAAGAAGATTAGAACAGATGGCTAAAGTTAATTTGAGACCAGGCAGAAACCGAGAGAGAAGTCAGATTCAATCAGTCAGCTAGGACAGGAGCTTCAGCCAGAGCAGAAGAATTGAATTAGCCAGCCAGAGTATCGTAGGAGCTAGAAAGGCTGAGCTTACTCAGCAGTAAATCTCAGGTGCTGAAAATATTCTTGGTCCAGATTAGACTGTATGAAGGCCAGAGCTTTGAGGATTAGGTTATCAGAGGGAGGCTTTAAGCTGGTGTGACAGGTAAGTAAAAGATATTCTAACAGCTGCCTCTTCCTCCCTGATGTTCACTTGCTAACTTTTGTTGGCTTTAAGTTTTACACACTGTAAAATGAGAGTACGCCAACATGCTTCACAAAGTTTTTTTACTTTTCCCTCTCTTTTCACAAGAAAGCTGCTTGGAGGGGCAGTTTTTAGTTTTCTAACTTTACTTCTCATCTTAGCACGTATATTGTCATGCACATTTGACTTATACTGGGAAAAACAAACAAAGAAAACAAACAAAAAACTACTCCATTCTATCATCTCCAAACTTCCCCAAACGAAGCAGTGCTTTACCATCTGTCCATTAAGAAGACTTCACAGTGTTTCATCCTTTTAGTAACTGAACTGACTTCTTGTCTTTTTTGGTGTTTTGCTTTCTCACTTTCTTCTAGAAAACTGGTCTTTCTTTGAGTTTTACTATTGATTGTTTACTATTTCCATGTCTTTAACTTCAGAGCTGCTAAGCCCTATACTCCATTGTCCATAAGAACTTTCTTTTCCCTCTTGTCATGACACATATCTAGCGGTTTTCAGGGTACATTAATAATTATATAATTTCCTTTCAAATTACTATATTTTTTGTATTATTATTAGTACTACAATTATTTAGCATAGGCCATGATGATAGCAATAACTAATGTCTCAAGTTATTCATTGTTGTGATAAAACATCCTGACCAAAAGCAATCTTGTAAGGAAAGTCTTTATTCCACCAGAAAGAAAAAAAAAAAATCTCAGTTCACCGACCATCATTGATGTCAGCACAGGAACTCAAGGCAGAATCCGGATGTAGAAACTGATGCAGGAGCCATGGTTAAGTGTTGCATACTCACTTTCTCCTCACGACTTTCTCATTTAACTTTCTTAAAGATCCTCGACCACCTATTCAGGTATGGCATTGCCCTAGTGAGGAGGGCCCTCCTCCATCAATTGTCAATCAAGAAAATACCCCCTTAAGATTTTAATCTTAGCCATTCTGATGGGTGTAAGATGGAATCTTAGTGTCATTTTGATTTGCAATTCCCTGATGACTAAGGATTTGAATATTTCATTTTTTTATCCTAATTTTAATTTCTTCACATTTTATTCATTATATGCCTCAATGAAGACCCCTCCCTCAACTGTCCCTCATCCCACCCTCTCTCCCTCTTTCCCCCATCCCCTTCTTCTAGTCCACTGAAAGGAGGAGTTCTCCACTGTTGCCATCTGACCATAGCTTGTTAAGTCTCATCAAGACTGCCTGGATCCTCTTCCTCTGTGACCTGGTAAGGCTGCATCATCAGAGGAGAGTGACCAGAGAGCAGTCAACTGATACTATCTCTCAGAGATTCACATGGAGACTGAGGTGCCAATTGGCCACATCTGAGCAGGGAGGTCTAGGTCCTATCCATGAATAGTCCTCTATTGGTGCATCAGTCTCTGTAGGACCTCCTGGGCTCAGACCTTTTAGTTTTGTTGGTTTACTTGTGGAGTTCCTGTCTCCTCCATGTCCCTCTATTTCTACCCCTCTCTTCTTCCATAAGACTTCCTACAAGGAACTTCTTTAAGTGTTTCTCCATCATTCGATATTTCTTGGTTGATATTCTCTGTTTAGTTCTGTATCCCATTTTTAATTAATTTTTTTGTTATTATTATTAAAATTTATTCAATTTGCATCCCAGCTGTGGCTCCCTCCCTTATCTCCTCCCAATCTTACCCTCCTTCCCTCTTCTTCCCCTATACCCCTTTCCTAGTTCACTGATAGATAAGGTCCTCCTTCCCTTCCATCACACCTTGTCCTATCAGGTCTCATCATGACTGTTTGCATTGTCTTCCTCTGTGGTCTGGCAAGGCTGCACACCAAGGACCCCCCCCCCAAAAGGAAGGAGATCAGAGAGCCTGTCACTGAGTTTATGCCAGAGACAGCCCCTGCTCCCCTTACTAGAGAACCCACTTGGAGGCTGAGTCTGTGGGCTATATCTGAGTCTAGGTTTTAGATCCTCTCCATGCATGGTCCTTAATTGGAGTATCAGTTTGTGCAGGGCCCCAGGGCTCAGTTGTTTGGCTTTGTTGGTCTCCTTTTGGAGCTCCTGTTTCTTCCAGGCCTTTCTATTTCCTCTTTCTTTCATAAGATTCTCTGCACTGTGCCCAGAGTTTTGTGCATAGTCATAAATGTGGATCTATTTGCATTTTTCTACATGTAGACATCCAGTTACAGCAATACCATTTGATGAAGATGCTATCTTTTTTTTCATTGTATGGTTTTGGCTCATTTGTCAAAACTCAAGTGTCCGTAGGTGTTTGGGTTTATTTCTGGGTCTTCAATTTGATTCCATTGATCCACCAGTCTCTTTCTATGCCAGTACCATGCAGTTTTATTACTGTTTCAGAGACTATCTAAGGACCAGGCATGAAGAGGACCTAGAAGCCTTGCTGCTGATAAGCAGCTCAATCTTCATGTTGTTTTTCTAATAAGGGGATCAGGGGCTGTCTCTGACATGGACTCTCTTCCCTGTGTTTATCACTTTCCTCTGGTATGGGATAGGGGGTGGGACAGGAGAGGCATTGCCAGGGGCCAGAAGAAGAGTATGCAAGGAGTCCTAAGGAGACTTGATATGCTGGGGTCAGATGGTCAGGTAGAAGGGCTTCCCTTTCTGAGAAATAGTGGAGAAAAATAGGGGAGAAGAAGAAGGGAGGGCGGGCCTGGGAGGAGATGAGGGAGGGGGCTAAAATTGGGATGGAAAATGAATAAATTATAAAAAATAAGTTACATTAAAAAAATACCTCACAGGTAGGTCTGGGGGAGTCATATTCTCAATTGAGAAATGAAAAATTTCCTCTTTTCAAGTGACATGAGATTGTGTCAAATTGACATCACCTTAGCCAGTACAACTGATAACCTCAGGTGCTTGTTGTTATTTGCTTGTTTTGCTTTTGTTTTAGGTAGGGAGTATATACTATAATAGATTAAAAATAGACTGTTACATTAGTGTGTCTGTATTGCTGTATTGCTGCTATTTATCATTACTTCACCTCTCATGCCCATCCTAAACTCAGAGTCTCCCCTCCAAAACCATCTACTTCCTTACACCAACACCTCACTCAATACTTAACTTCAGCCATGATGTGAGAATCGTTCTGGGTTTTGTCTGCTTGTTTTGATTCAGCATTGCTGGGGATCAAACCTAGATTTCTGTACACGTTAGACCAAAGAAAATATGTTAAAATGTCTGTAATGACATTTATAAAATCTGTGATAACTGTTTTACACTGAGCAGATTATATTCAGGAAGATATGTGCATACGTGGATATGTACGCACATGATAACAATGAAGAACCATGAGAAGCATTGGGAATGTCAGAGTGAGGAATGAAAAGGGAGAAATTTTGTAATTATCTTATAATCTTAGAAAAAAAAGCATATAAAAGAGATTGTTTAGGGAAAGGATTGAATCCATGCCTCTATTTTTTTTAGAAGTATAAACTAGCCTCTGGTGGGAGGCTTCTATTTTGCTTGGGGAAATGTTAATATGCCCACCTTTCTTTTGAAATTGTATGTTATCAAATACTTAGCAAAGTTAAGTTATATTTAACCAGTGAACAAGTGTGGCTTATTTTAAAATAAATTTTGTTTTTAATGGCATCGTTGTTATATTCAACACCAATTTGTATGTCTTTGGTAGTTGACAAAATCTGACTTAAGTAAAAACAAATCACATCAGGCCTTAACACCATGTTTCTCTTATATAGCTCATAATTCAGACATTGAGACTGAATTGCTTTTGTCTGATTAACTCCTATTTTTACATGCAAAAGAGCAGGGATTAAAAAGGACATTAGAAATATTATTTATACTTTTGCTTTTAATACTTTCTTACAAGGTTATAACTATCTATGGATGGCCTGGTATTTCAAGCTGGAAATGAGAAAAATGTATATCATTAGCCAAGCATATAGGAAAGGGTATTGTCTCTGTGCCATGGCAAGGCCTATAAGAACTGAAAGCCTCGTGCTGTGTGGGGTTAATTGAGCAGAATATACTCCAATGCACACCTGAATATCAAAGTCAGAGAGACCGCTAGTCCATGTTTCTTACCCAGAAGGCCCTGCTTCTCACATATAGAACATGTTTCATGGATACAAGCAAGGGAAAGTGATGCCTACCTCTTTCCTACTTTACCAAGTTGACTTGCTGGAAAACATATGCATTCCTATGTCAATAAATCATAATCAATGCAGACTTAAGCTTAATACTTTATTTGAACAAGGAAAGACTTTTTGTGGTTTGTCCATTACAAAGAGGCAAATTTTCAGTTTTTATACTAGCAAATTAAAATATTAAAAACGATAAATTCTTGCTACAAAATCTGTTATTTTAGACACTTTTCACTCTTATACTACCCAATCCCAGAAGATTCAGGATCTTGGAAATTAATAACCTAATCTTATTAAAATTCTAAATTCTATAAACATAGGGAAACAAAAAAAATAGTTATAAGATACATTTTTATTCTAAGAAAAAAATGTCTTAGAATGTTTTGTGGAAAAAATATCAGAACAAAGCTATCACAATGCTGAATGAAAAAATATTAAGCCTACTATAATTATAATGTTTCTTTGGAAACCAGAAATAGTCATAGAAATTTCAAATTAGAGCCGTGGCCGAGTGTCATTTCCTAAATGTTTTTCAGAGAATATTTCTTAAAGATGTGACCACCTAACCCCAGTTTCCAGGAAAAGAACAAAAACATACGTATATTTCTCATTTCAATTAAGGCTATGAATCAATGACATTTATGATTATTTTGCTATTTAGTCAATTGTTTGTAATTGGAAAATAGCAATTATCTCGTTTACTAATAGAAAGTGCTCGTTATTGGTGCCTTAATCTTATTACATATAGTACTTGTACTTCCAAGGAAATTGCTATTGATTCAGGAACATTACCTATGCTACATATGGAGAGAGAGAGAAAGAGAGAGAGAGAGAGAGAGAGAGAGAGAAGAGAGAGAGAGTTGTCCATATGAGTGATTAAATAGTGCAGATGTGTTTATAGAATTTTCCCTTAGAAAAACCAGTGCTAATATGTTTGTAAACTAAAGTTGCTTCAAGGCAGTTGAGTGTCTCTGCATTGCAGGAAAAGAGGATTTCAATTCCCTCTGGGTATTGTTTTGGTGGAAGAACTTACTCTTTGAGTTCTGATTGTTCCATTTATTTTTATTATATAAGTTCAGGGTAGTTTCCAACTCCTATGAGCAGAAAGGGATTAGACTTGTGTTTCATCTCATTTCTGGGTTAAATATTACGATCTTGTATGGTTGATTCAGGTATAAATCTTAACTTCATGACCAAAGTAGCCACTGCCATAATATGTGGCTGTAGAAATGCATGTTGTTATTTTTATCTGTCATATAAAATGCCCATCTCTAATAAGTTTATTGACTGTTGAGAGCATAAGGAGAAGACCTCAGTGTAGAAATCCGGGAAGAAGCCAAATAAGAAATAAGGTAATGAATTATAGAAATGATCCTTGAAAGTAGAGTCAAAGTATTACTATTTGCAGATGATGAGTGACCCAAAAAGTGCTAGGAGAGAACTCCTTCAGCTGATAAACACCTTCAGCAAATTGGATGGAAACACAATTAAAACAAACAAACAAACAAACAAAAAACAACAACTGAAGATGTCCCTTATAAATTAGGGGGGAAATGCCCTTCACAATAGCCATAAAAACCATAAGAGTACCTTGGTGTGACTCTAATGTGAAAGATCTGTATGAAAAAAAAAAGTTCATGTTTCTGAAGAAAGAAATTGAAGAAGATATCAAATGATTGAAAGGTCTCCCATTCTCATGGATGGTTAGGGATTAACATAGTGAAGATGGCTATCCTACCAAAAGCAATCTACAGATTCAATGCAATTCCTATACCAACACATTTTTTACAGAACTTGGAAGAACAATTATCAATTCAGAAGAACTAAAACAATCCTGTACAATAAAAGATCTTCTGGAGGTATCTCCATCCCTGATCTTAAGCTGTACTATAGAGCAAAAGTAATAAAAAAGGCATCATAGTGGCATAGAAACAGACTGGTGGATCAATGGAATTGAATCAAAGACTCACAAATAAACCCACAAACTTATGGAAACTTAATTTTTGACAAAGAAGCCAAAACCATTCAATGGAAAAAAGACAGCGTCTTTAACAAATGGTGCTGGTGTAAATGGATGTCTATATGTATAAAAACACAAATAGATCCATATTTATCAACCTGCACAAAACTAAAATCCAAGTGGATCAAAGACCTCAACATAGCACCAGAAACACTAAATTGGTTAGAAGAAAAAAAATGGGGAAGAGCCAAGAACTCATTGTCACAGGAGACAACTTCCTGAACAAAACATCAACAGCACACGCTCTAAGAGCAACAATCAATAAATGTGACCTCATGAAACTGAAAAGATTCTGTAAAGCAAAGGACACTGTCATCAAAACAAAGCTACAGCTTACAGATTGGGAAAGGATCTTCACCAACACTATATCTGACAGAGGGCTAATATCCAGAATAGAGAAAGATCTCAAGAAGTTAAACACCAACTAACCAAGTAATCCAATTAAAAAATGTGGTACAGGTCTAAATAGAGAATTCTCAACAGGAATATAGAATGGCAGAGAAACATTTAATTTAAAGAAATGCTCAAAGTCCCTATTCACCAGAGAAATGTAAATAAAAATGTCCCTGTGATTCCACCTCACACCCATTAGACTGTCTAAGATCAAAATCTCAAGGGAAGATGCATGTTGGAGAAGTTGTGGCAAAAGAGGAACCCTCTTTCAGTGTTAGTGGGAATGCAACCTTATACAACCACTTTGGAAATCAATCTGGCACTTTCTCAGAAAAGTAGGAACAGTGCTACCTCACGATCCAGCTATACCACTCCTAGGCATATATTAGAAAGTTGTTAAACCATACAACAAGGACATTTGCTCAACTATGTTCATAGCAGCATTATAAATAATAGCCAGAATCTAGAAACAACCTAGCTGTGCCTCAAATAAAGAATGGATATAGAAATTATGGTACATTTACACAATGAATACTACTCAGAAATTAAAAACTAAGAAATCATGAAATTTGCATGCAAATGGTGGGAGCTAAAAAAGATCGTCCTGAGTGAGGAAACTCAGAAGCAGAAAGACACACATGGTATATACTCACTTATAAATGGATATTACCTATATAATCTAGGATAAACATGCTAAAATCTATAGTCCTAAAGAAGCTAACAAGAAGGAGGACACTAGGGAAGAGGCTGAAATCTCACTGAAAAGGGCAAAGAGGATAGACACTGGAAGTAGGAGAAGACAATGAACAAGACAGGAACCTTCCTTTCTGGGGGCCTCTGAAAGAATATACTCATCAGGGTATCGAAGGAGATACTGAGACACTGAGACTCATACCCAAACTTTGGGGAGGGGACAGGAGCCCACAAGGAGACCAACAGAACCAAACAACCAAACAAAAAAACAAAACAAACAGACAAAACAAAAACTTATCCTAGGGAAGGCTGCATAGACCAATACTACAATCAAGGACTTTGCATGGAGAGGGCCTAGACTCTGCTCAGAGGAAGCAAGCCCATTGGTGGCTCAGTTTCCAAGTGGGTTCCCTAGTAAGAGGGCCAGGGGATGTCTCTGACATGAACTCAGTAGCTGGCTCTTTGATCAGTTCCCTCTGTGTAATGCAGCCGTGCCAGGCCACAGAGGAAGATGATGCAGCCAGCCCTGTTGAGACCTGATAGGCTACGGTCAGATAGAAGAGGAAGAAGTCCTACTGCATCAGTGGACTCGGAAAGGGGCACAGGGGTAAAGAGGGAGGGTGGGTGGGAGTGGGAGGAGAGGAGGGAGAGGCCACAGCTGGAATACAAAGTAAATAAAATGCAATACATATATACATACATATATACATACATACATACATACATTCATACATAAAAGAAACTTGGTATTGGCCATTTCCCAGACTTTTACCATCTGTCTGAGCCAAAAACTAATTCAACTGTTTGAAATACTTCTGTAAAATCAGATACATTGCAAAGCTCCTTTCATATTTAAGTATAAATTTTTAAAAACAACTATTTGAAATTCTAATCAGTTTGTCATTCTCGCACAAAAGTATCTAGAAATTCTTTGAATTCTACATGGTAACTAAGGCGTGACCTTCCTTGCTTCTGTTGAATATTCCCTATGCACTGAACACATGGATCTTAGCAGACCTAAAGAAACACAAAGACTGCACACTGTTAAGTGTTCTGTCATGGAGACACAGAAGGTCTGAGGGTTTCTTGGTGAAGAAAAGGATGTGATTGTCTAGGGAAAGGACATACAAGCTTCAGAAAATGTGACTTTAAAATGAGGACAAGAGCAGTAAGACAGACCAGGCAATTCAAGTGATAACTGAAATGCCATGGACAAGTACGTAAGAAAAGTTTATATGTATCTAGCGAACCATAAACTCTCTGTGGGTGATGCTCCCTTTACTTTTAGCCTTGCATGTGCTCAGTACTGTAGACAGAAAATATAGAAAGTATGTTTTGTGATGTCTGAAAGCTGTAGCTATGTTTGAGCAGATGATTCCAATACCTCTTAGCTTTTATGATGCAGCACAGGTAAGGTAAACCCCCTTATCTGACCCTACAGAAGGTAGCACTTGAAATTTTTGTGTACTAAAATGAGTAAAATCTAAATGTGAAAGGTCCAACTTATAGGAAGTGCCAAACGCAGCAAAACAGCAAAGGCAAGAAAAGGCAGGGTGTGTAAGAGAAAAGCCCGGAATTTATTATTGCATTAGAGTGGTAGATAATGTGACAAAGGGGACTAAAGGGAAATTGAGGGCTTGTTTTAGAAACTGGGCTTTAATCTTTCTTCTTTTGAGAAGGCATTAGAAGTCTCTCCAGTGGAGAATGAGTTAGTCAAATTTTTATTTTGGGTGTGTACAGTATGTAACTTGGGAACACAGACCTGAGTTTGAATGACTGGTCAGTATCTTTCTAATAAAGAAAGGAAGAAGAAACAAAAGTCAAAAACAACCAAAGGCAGATGGCAAGGAAATGTAACTAGATACTTTTCCAAGGTAAAATTGGTAGAATTTTGTCAATGCACATAGAATTGTACATCAGATTGTTGTTCAATACTATAATTCCAGTTATATGTGCCACAGTCTACACAGAATACTTTAAATAAGGCTAGTGGGGCTAAGTATGTATTTTATTTTTTAGAAGATGATTTAAATTTAGGTAGGTGCCTCAGATATACAGGGTGTTCCATTTTTGACTTCCCTCAAAATTTGTTTATAGGTTTTATCCAGCTGTTTACATACAACTCTAAGTATCTCTCCACTCAGATCAACACCCTAGAAACTAATAACTGGGCACATTTCCTCCTACTGGATTGCCTTGTTCAACCTTGATATGTCTTATTGAATCTTGTTATACTGTGTTTGGTTGATATCGTTGGAAGGGAAATGGAGAAGGGGAGGTGGATGGGGGAGCTGGGGAGAAGGGAGAGGCTGTAGTCAGGCTATATTCTATGAAAGAAGAAAGAAAAAGCATCTAACTTCCCTTTGCAACTTGCTTCTTCTATGCCTTCTTCATCTTAGCAAACGGAAACCGCTTTTCAGTTCTCTCTCAGTTCTTTTGTTTTAGTGTAATACATCTGATTTGTCAAACAGCCAGAACAGAATCTACTTATGTCTGCATATGCAGCTCTCCATAATAATATCTATTATTGTTATTGCAGTAGCCTTTTATCTAGCTTCCCTACCTACGTCACACTTTGTGCTTTGTGGTAACCAAGTCACAGTGTAGTTCATGATGTATCATTTAGTCATCCATGCAAAGTCATTTCTAGGAGAAAAAACAAAAAAGCCTTGTAATGATCTGGCCCTCAGTTTCTGTCATCTCATCTGCTTCTGTACTCCTGTTCTCTATGTTCCAACCAGACTGTTTCCTCCTATTCCTTAAATCCCCAAAGAGACTCCCCTGCAGGATTTTCCATTTTCCTTTGCTCAGAGGCTCTTTGCCTGCACTGCTGCATGGTTTGCTTCTTTGTCTGCCCTATAACTTTACTTGACTCTAAATCTACTTCAGATTTTCCTAAAGAAAAATGACACCAAATGGACATATGTAAGCCCTGTACTTCACCATTTTGCTGTTCTCCACCAGTACTTAGCATCACGAAGCAAAATAAATTTTTGTTTCTGGATAGTGATCTCTTTAAATAGAGTGTGAATTGTCTCCAGATGTACATGTAATCAAGAGTGCTCATTATTGCCAAACAGGAACTGAGTATGTGATACATTTCTTAGTGATACCTTAGCAGTATTCCATAGATATTGCTGCAAAGGTGTGTATCTTTATACTAGGCATCAGCTAAAAGCTGTCATTACCTGTAAGAGGAAATGTTTGTCACATTGAATTATTAAATGACCTGGCAGGAAGTAGCATGGCATAGTTGAACTGTGCCACAAGATAAAAGTGGAGTGATGGGGGTGGAGACTGCTCTGGAGGCGGGGTGTTTATGATAACCCAGGAGAGAGCTTCGATGTCAGTGAGGTTCAAGATTATTTTTTATAAAGGTGATGCCTTCAGTATTTTAAGGTATGAAATGACATCTGCATACTCTGCAAAAGCAGTAAGCTCTATGTTCATCTTCACTTTGTAACCCAGACTACCCACCTTCCTCAATCAGGATCAGAGTGGCATTTTCTTCTTCTTCCTTTTTTTTTTTTTTAACCAGCAGCCATCTGGTCATTTGTGCCTTTACTTTACATAAGACGTTTGTTTTTAAATTGAAAACTTTTTAATATTTTGAAATATATATTGGTACATATATTGTTGGCTCTCTAAACAATGGACTTTCTCTCTATTCATATGTAAATCTGTGGGCTATGAATCTTCAGGAGTAACCAACTTTACCATGAAAATTTGTTATGCAGAGTCAAAATTTAATATAGAATGAGGGGCTTTATTTATAAACATATTAAAATATGTACTTTGTAGGACAGCTCTCTCTAAATACACACTACTATCATTTTCTAGTCACTAAAAGTGTAAGCACTTGGCAAAAGTCACCCATACTCTCTAATGATTTCACTTCACGATGACAAATGCTTGGCATTTTGTAGCTTGGCTTTAGGGGGAGGTATAAGGTATAACCTTAGTGCATGCATAATGGGTCCCTTCACCAGCTTCAATGTCAGAATTTCTGACAAAGCCGTGTAATTAATGGGGGTGTATTTTCTGTGGAGTATGTCAGTAATTGGGCAATGATGAAAACACATGCCTTGTTTGATGAACCTGAACATGAGGGGAGGTGAGAGCAAACTTAGTAGAATGCTTATTCTAGATGACAGTCTACCCGGGGTGATATTAATGAGGCTTTAAATATGTTGATATAAATCAAGATATAGCCAGGAGCAAGGCTAAGGCATATTGAAAACAACTTGGAAATTGGGTGAATTAATGTCCCTGGGACAGATGAAGAAATGAGGTGCTGGTAGCACATAGAAAGATGCCAAGCCCCTCTGATAATCAGCAAATGAAATGGAGGAAATTCAACATTTTTCTTCCCAACCTGATAATGCATACATTCAGGATAAATAAAGAGAATTCTCCAGTGCAACCTTTCGTTGCCTAAATTAGATATTTGAATAATCCTTTCTTACTCCCAATATCCAATTAACATACAATTCTAAAAATTTTGGTCCTACACACTTCAAAATTTTGAACCAGTTTGTCTCTACCATCCTCTATTCTCTATATTTGATAAATATCAAATAGTCTCCCAGCTTGGTCCATAGTCAGATTATTCCTCATTTCAATTGAGCCGCTGAAAATCTACCTGAGGAATACAAGAACAAAAACAGAAAGACTGCACAAAATTACTCAGGTGCAATGTTCTGCCTCTATACAATTCTTGGCTAATGTTTATCATTTGCTCACATGATAAATACAGCCTAAAATCTTTAATTATGGTCTAAATGTAGGTATATGTTAGTATATGTGTTAAAACTAAGGCCCATGATAATCAAATTCTCTGGTGCTTGAAATCATCTCTATGTGGTTTGTCATCACCCTGAAGTGTCCAAGACATTTTTTTTTTTTTTGGGTGGAGAATAGAACTTTCAGGAAAACTTCTTTGTGTCTGTCTCATGTAATTTCCAGTAGTCCCACCATCTTCTGTGTTTCAGCTGTTTTCACTTGCCATTCCAAATGCATGCCTTCAGGTTCTAATTTACATCTCTCTGCCTGTTCCTGCCTCTCTCCCTGTGTGTGTCTCTCTCTGTGTATCTGTGTATGTGTTTGTGTGTGTGTATCTGTGTGCATGTGTGTATGTGTATGGGGGGTCCATGAGAAGTAATCTCATTTTCACTCTCCTAACTTGGTCTCTTTTTAAATTTTTATTAATTACAGTTTATTTACTTTGTATCCCCCTTGTACTTCCATCCCACCTCCCCTCCCAATCCTCCCCTCCCTCATCCCCACCGGTGTCCCTCTCTCAGTCCACTGAAAATGGAGGACCTCCTCCCCTTCCCTCTGATCTTAGTTTATCAGGTCTCATCAGGAGTGGCTGCATTGTTTCTTTTGTGGCCTGGTAAGGCTGCTCCCCCATCAGGGGGAGGTGATCAAAGGGCAGGCCAATCAGTTCATGTCAGAGACAATCCCTGTCCCCATTACTATGGAGGCCACTTGGATACTGAACTGCCATAGGCTACCTCTGTGCAGGGGTTCCAGGCCACTAACTTGGTCTTTTTAAAATAAACTTTCATTTTTCTCCTTCCTGCAAAAGGCCTTACTTTGTATTTCTCCAGAGGCTGATTTTGTATCGTGGGTAGCCTTCACTTACAGTGTTTCCACAGCATTGAATAAATCAAACCTAGGATCAAAAGTATATTTTAAAACTGTATCTGCAGCAAAGATGAATAGACTTCTGACATTATTCCTTAAAATGTAGCAGAACAGCCATTTGCATAGGATGTATATCACACTAGATATTATAAATAACATAGAGATATCTTCATGTTGTATATAGGTTATCTGAAAGTATTGGAACATGCATATGAAGGAATTCATACTCGCGTATTTGGGTGCCCATCATAGTTCTGAAACTTATTTTCCACAGGGGTGTGCCCAGGGGAGTAGACTTATGTTACACAAACAGAATCAAGAGGAAGAGATAGCAAGAAACACATTTCTGAACTTCATTCTAGATTCACCTGATTAAAACAATCTTAGAAGAATCATTACTGTTAAGGATTAGTTCATGAAAAGATTCTCAGTCTCTAGAATTAGACAAATCAAAGTAACTTCACAGCACACTCACTTCCTGTGTGACAGTATACCAACTCTCTGAGCTGGCAAGGCTTTTCTTAAAGTAGAAGACAAAGCTAAAATTAATTGCTTCTTGCTGCTTACTCCATAAAGAGAACATAAAACAGAGGTCTTTGCAGAGGGTGAGGTGCATGTCAAATTCTCAGGAAAAGGAACAAATACAACTGTTGTCCTTTGTTTTACCTTTTTCTTTATTTTTATTCAAGTTGTAATTTTTAAATATATTTTTTTAATGTCTTAACTTTAAGTTTTTACTGTCTTCTTCAGCTCTGTGCTCTCCAAAGGCAACAATGTCCTGAATGCATGGTAACTGTTTAATGCATGCTAACTGAATGTACATTCAAATTATTTTAAATTTTAAATGTCTCACGTTTGTCTAACAAATCTTTTTAATCAAATTTTTAAATACTGTTAAGGGACAGAGAAAACACCCATTTTTATGTCTCGGTAGTCTATTCACTTAAAAAATCTTATAAAGTCTATTTTGTAGCACATTTAAGGTGTTTTGTGCATAGTTGATTAAAGCTGTAGGTCTAAAGTCACCGACTTTCAACTGGGGTCAGTTTGAATTGGAAGTTTCCGGAGTTCCTTGCAGCTTCCTTCTTCCAGGCCTCATCTCCTATGAAGGAGACTTCCAATGGACTATCCCAACATTTCTGCCCTATTTTATTATCTAGTCAAAGCATTGCTCTTTACTGGACCCAGAATGGGTATGATTTGTTGAAGGCCAACTTAGAATTATACTTGCATTCCACAGGATATATAAAATGTTAGTAAACATTATGGAGAAATATCAAATGGGGGAGAGGTGCAAGGTACATTGAGGTCTTGTAGGGAGGAAGCAGCCATGTTACTGAGCAGGCCAGGAAGGGAATGTTTTCCTTCTAGTTTTAGTCATGTCTGCTTTACTCATTTTTCTAACAGGTTTAAGCATACATGAGGTAGCAGTTTGAAGATAGAGAGACATGACTGAGTATTGGACCACTGAATAAAAATAATCATGACAACTACAGGGCAGTGATATCCACCCTAACAAATCTGAGCTGGAAAGAAACAGCTCACACAATAAAACCAACATAGAAATCAATCTCACAAGAAGACAAGAAGTGCAAATGAGCACTTTTCTCCTCAGGGAATTCCATTCATCAGCTAAGAATGTGACTTGATTTTTTATTACTTGTGATTCATCTCAGAAAGTTCTCTAATCCCAGGAGGAATCCTGCTTTCCTCATTCCCACTCACTGTGGGACTGGGTCCCTGTGAAGCCGTTATTTTTAGTCAACAATTTATACTCTTAATTTGTTTCAAAAGTATTACCATTGGTTACCCCACTGATCTTCACAAACTCTATTTATATCCCAGTGAAATTAGAATCTCAAAAGCGTTAGTGTTAGGAGAGCGAACTTGTCTTCACAATACATTTTCTGTTTAAAATGGAAGAGCATAGAAGCAGTGAGAAGTTTCTGAGTGGCATGTTCTGTCAGAGGATGCTGTGAATGGCTCAGGGAATACCAGTCAACATAGTGGAGTCCCCCAACCATTCTGCAGAATTCTGTTTTTGAAAGAGTAGTGAATATTCTTTACTTCCTATTTTCCTGTTCTTTTTTTAATCTCCAGACTAAGGTAATCTACATGATACTGAGCATGTGGATTAAAAGAGGGTAGAACTAATGCCAATTTGTTAACAGTTATTTGTCCCCCTTAGTCTCTTGAAAAAAATAAACAAACAACCTGATACTTTGAGCTAAAAATGAAGTTGATCTAAAATAAGGTGATACATTGCAGAATGTATGGAGTATTACAACCTGACACTTATTTGCATAGTAAGCAGGGTCAGGAGTTTCACACCTTTTTTTATAAAATGTACAGAGTGCTTGACTTAAGCACTATCCAGCCAGGCGTTGCTTTCTTTGAAGTTCTACACTTTCACACGAGATCCATGTAAAAATTTGCATAGGTGTATTTACTCTCATATACCATACTGTTAGAAATTACTTATCAAATACATAAATGTATACACATACACACACAGGGAAGATCTCTTATAGAGAGAGCTGTATATAGACAGATACGTACATACATAGATCGATAGACCCTTGAAAAGGAAGTAGATATAAATGACAGATAGATGACAGACAGATAGATAATGAGTGACAGATAGATAGGTGGAAAATAGATAGGTAGGTAGTAGAAAAACAGATAGACAGAACATATAGCAAAAGTGCTAAAGCTCAGAGTACTCTCAGTGCCAGCGTTACCACTAAGCAACCCAGTTTTATAAAAGCACCTTGCCAGATTACAAATCCACAATCAAATTGTTGATAACTGTGGTTCCACCTCTCCCGGGAAGGCCCTACACTGCTGGTCTGGAAATGCGTGCATCTCCACCGGAAGCTCCAAGCATCTTTGGTCTCTGCACAGGAAAGAAAGAACTGCTGGGTCCTGAGTGAGCATTGAACACGCCCCTGTCACAAGAGATTGTTTCTCCAACCAAGGACCATGTATGGGTATAACCTAGAACCCCTGCTCGGATGTAGCCCGTGGTAGCTCAATATCCAAGTGGGTTTCCCTAGGAAGGGGAACAGGAAGGAACTCAAGGAGTGGCTCCTTTACCTCTCCCCCCCGTCCCCGAGGGAGGAGCAGCCTTGCTAGGCCACAGAGGAGGACACTGCAGCCAGTCCTGAAGATACCTGATAAACTAGGGTCAGATGGAAGGGGAGGCGGACCTCTCCTAGCAATGGACTTGGAAAGGGACAGGGAGGAGATGAGGGAGGGAGGGTGGGAATGGGAGGGAATGAGGGAGGGGGCTACGGCTGGGATACAAAGTAAATAACCTGTGATGAATATTAAAAAAAAAATCTTCTGTCCAGCCTGGAGTGCAGGTAAAGGAGATTTTCTCTACAATAAGTGTTACTGGTCTTTTACCTGGGCTGCTGGTACCAAACCAGGGGGCAGCGGGAGCTCAGGATTCCAAGACTAGTCAGATGGCAAAGAAGGCCTGACTTTTTAACTCAGATGGAAATGAGGGGTGGGGGTGGGGAGGGCTTGCTTCAGGAAGAGCCAGCTGTGGGTGCTTAGGGCTCCAAGAGACCCTTGGAGACAGAGGCCTGACCTGACTGGCAGAATAAGGTGGCTGCTTCAAGAAGAGCCACCAGCTCACTCCTGGGATCAGCCCTGCTGTGGATAGAGACAAAGAGCAGAAGCTGCGGGGAGCTGCAGCAATTCTGCGGTGACTGCAGGGCAGAAGGTGGAGCCTGAGGGTCCAGCGATGAATTCTGCAGGGGGAAGTCGGCCCTTCTTTCCCCAGTGCTAGAGCTCAGAGTAAACACCCCGTCTCAGACATCCTTTGGGGAAGCAGATTGTTCTCCCTGCTTTATTTCATGTAAAACGGGGGCTTATGAACTTTGGACAGTCGGGAGGGGCTTTGTGGATGAATGCATCTTACTGGCTGGGACTTAGGATGCTGGCAATGCTCTATTTGCAAGAGAAAGATAACAGGTGGCAAGTTCATGTGACTGACCACCTGTAGTCCCTGGGTCTTGTTTGGAGGCAGGCAAAGAAACAGGAGAGAGCTTTGACTACACCCTTCATTCTCAGGATGAGATTTTAAATCTCAAATTCCTGGACCTGAACATGCTCCAGATCCATAGTCCCAGCCCAGATCCCGTGCCGGCATATTCCACCTGCCCCACAGATAGCCTGAAGAGAGAGAGAGAGAGAGAGAGAGAGAGAGAGAGAGAGAGAGACATGGAGAGACACACACAGAGAGATATTTGAGACATCACCCTCTACCCTCTCCTTTTGTTTGTGAATATTTTTTGATGATATACCTTTACTCTGTGAAAAGTATCAGCTATTTTTAGTGAGAACACAAAAGCCAGATACATGAAAGCCTCTGCATGCATAATCTTGTTCAGCTCATTAATTCTCTTTCATGGGAAATCAGTATAAATTTATCACCTCAAAGTGATGAAGATGGTCTCTGTGCACACTCATCTTCATTTCTCTTGTTCCTTCTTCCAATCACCTTTACACTGATCTTATGCCACACGCTCTGTAGTTATGTGACTGAATTCTGTTTCACTAGGTTCCTCTTTCATTGCCAGATTCTTCTCTCTTTTTTTAAATATATACTTTTATTGTCACTTTTCACTTCTTTTATTTTGAGAAAATAACTTAATGACATCACTCCTCCCTTCATTTTTCTTTCTCCAAACCCTCTCATATCCTCCTTATTTTTCTCTTTCAAATTCAAGACAATTTTTATTAATTGCTATTACATACATATGTTTATTTATTTGCATATATGCACACAGATATATAAATGCATACATATAGATTATTAAATATAACCTGCTCAGTCTATATATTGCTACTCATATGTTTATTTTCAGAGTAATATAGATATACATTCAAATATATCTATCCAATATTGGATAAGGAAAGCACTTTCTCTTTCCTGAGGAAGGATATTTCACCTTCTCTCAGAATTCCATATTTTCCTGTATTTCCTTGTGTAGGACTTTCCACCATTCACTTTGCTATATCTATTGTTGTTGTCCTTGTTCAGCTTCTGGTCATGTTGGTATTGCTTTGCAGATGTAGCCTCTGTGACATTACTAGAAGATACAATCTCACAGAAAATTCCCTGATCTTCTGGCTCTTATAGTCTTTCCATGTTCTTTTCGGCAATTACCTCTGAGGTGTGAGAGTTGTATTTTAGATGTATTCCTTGGGACTAAACTCCACAAATGCACTTTGGTTGGCTGTGGTTTTCTGTTATGATCTCCATCTGTTACAAAGAGAAGACCCCTTGATGAACAATGAAGACTACACTTATCTCTATATATAACGATAACAATTTCAGAGGGAGTTAGGGTTATAATGGGTTAATAAAGTGGTAGTTGTTGGTTCTCCTCCAAGTTCAACTATTTTAATAGCCCTGTTTATTTGGCTAGGTTTCCTGTACCTGCAATGCATAGCTTAATTGTTGTTGAGCATGCCCTAAGTATGGTCACTGCCAAGATAGGATTGCCACAACTGACCCTATATGGTTATTGTACCATGCTGGTATTGTTATGGTTTATAGGAGTCATAGCTGGGTAGGACTGTCAGTTGCTTCCTTTCTTTGGAAGCTTGCATTGTTCCCCTGTAGGGTGAAACTGGTTTTCAGAGAGGAGTAATTCAGTTCAGTTCCAGCTCAGGGACCTCTGTGCCTTGTGTCTGAGGTATATGATGTCTTATTGCAGCATACCTTCTGAAACTTGTGAAAGGCAATAGAAAGCAATTGCAATGGTCTGTATGTTTGGGGGTGGGGTCTCTTGGACCACCCTGAATAACAATTTAAATGAGGGCTTCTCATGTGTGTTATTGGGTTTTTATTAAGTGGCTTTGGAAGGAGCACTGTCATTCCAGATGATGAATGCTCATTTAAACTATATATGTGTATTTATATAGATAATTACTCATATTGAACTTTTAGACAAAGAGTTAATAGTAAGATTTCCTAAGGCTTTCCCAGGCGTATAGATTATTATTATTTTACAATTTCCCTCCTTTTGAATTTGCCTCCTGAAAGACTGTCCCCCTTTCATTTCCCTGACCAGATTATGTGTACCTGACTATTTTCCTCTCTGTTGCTCCCTAACTTGCATAACCTAACAATGATCTCTTTTTCCTTTCCTGCTTTCTACAGTTGCTCCAGTGGTATTCAGGATATGTATATATGACAATATAGAGAAAGAAGTCTTCATTAAGAAGAATGTGCACGTTTGTCTTTCTAGGTCTAGGTTATCTATTCAATATTATGCCTTTT
>REGO01000684.1:474443-505903 GCA_010120015.1 Rhombomys opimus | reverse complement strand
TGAATGTTCATTCTTTGGCTGAGTTCAACACTGTGCCTTAGAATATCTTTATTATTACAAGAGCTCATTTGTTATTTACATAACCACTCTCTGTACATTAGTTTGTTATGCCATGACGTCTATTGTTTGTTAGAAACATAAATTCGAGAAACAACTCTGAAAGACTTTACCCAGCAGGGTATGAAAACATATGGTGAGACTCATAGCCAAACTTTGGGCAGAGTGCAGGGAATCCTATGAAAGAAGGGGGAGATAGAAAGACCTAGAAGGGACAGGAATTCTACAAGAAAAGCAACAGAACAAAAATTCTGGGCACACGGGTCTTTTGTTAGACTGATATTCCAAACAAGGACCATATATGGAGATGACCTAGAATCCCTACACAGATGTAGCCCATGGCAGCTCAGTGTCCAAGAAGGTTCCCCAGTAACAGGAACAAGGACTGTCTCTGCCATGAACTCATGGGCTGGTTCTTTGATCACTTCCACCTGAGGAGGGGGAACAGCCTTACCAGTCCACAGAGGAGGCCAATGTAGTCAGTCCTAATGAGGCCTAAAAGACTAGGGTCAGATGGAAGGGGAAAAGGACTTACCCCCATCATTGTACTAGGGGAGGGGCATAGAGAAGAAGAGGGAGGGAGGGTGGGGTTGTGAGGAGGAGGGGATTATAGCTGGGATACAAAGTCAATAAACTGTAAAATAAAATAAAATAAAAATAAAAAATCAAAATGAAACAACTTTTATAGTTATTTTTATAAAACTGTTGTTGTTTCTCAGTTTCCCTCAAAACCAGGCTATCACACAAATAACTGAGACTCATATGTTCAAAATGATAAGCTTCACAATACAATATCTGACTAGTTATTACTCTGTTCTTCTATTTCTTTTTATTATTATTATTTATAACTCATTCACTTTGTTTTTTAATTGTCATCATCATTATTATTAATTATATTTTATTCACTTTGTATCCCACCTGTAGCCCCCTCGTTCATCTCCTTCCATTCTCACTAAATGACTATAAGTTGAAGAGGATTGCAAAGAAAGTAGAAGATGACAAATTGGATTGTTTTTATATCACAGTAAGCTTGTTTTATACTTCTTGCAGTTTTTATTCAAGGAGACCAACAGAACCTAAAAAACTGAGCCCTGAGAGCCCTGCAGAGACTGATACTCCAAGCAAGGAAAATGCAAGGAGAGGACCTAAAACTCCTGCTCAGATGTAGCCCATAGACTCAGTCTCCAAGTGGGGATCCTAGCAAGGGGAACAGGGACTGTCTCTGACATGAGTTCAGGGACAGGCTCTTTGATCACCTCCCCCTGGGGGCTGCAGCCTTGCCAGGCCAAAGAGGAAGATGATTCAGCCTGCCTTCATGAGACTTGATAGGCTAGGGTCAAATAGAAGGGAAGAAGGACCTCCTTATCAGTGGGAGAGGGGCAAAGGGGGTGAAGAGGAAGGGTGGGATTGGGAGGAGAGGAGGGATGGGGCCACAGCCAGGATACAAATTAAAAAAATTGTAATAAATGATAAAAACTTAATAAAAAAGGAGAAAAAAACCCAAAGTAACCTTCCTTTCTCTCTGTGACCCCTCTTCAACCCCTACTCTGTTCTCTCTCTTCATCCACTTCTGCTCTCTGTTCTGTTTTGCCCTCCTGAGTGAGATTTAAGAAGCCTCCCTTTGTCCTCCTTGTTACTTATCTTCTTAGAGTGTGAATTGTAGTGTGGTTACCCTGTGCTGTATGGCTAATATCCCCTTATAAGTGAGTGCATACCTTGTGTGCCTTGTCTTTCTGGGTCTGTTTTACCTCACTGGGGGAAGAGGGGAGGAGAGTGGGACCAGGAAGAGAAGAGGGAGGGGTCTAAGATATGGATGTAAAGTGAATTTAGAAAAAGAACAAAGTAACTACTAAGGCTCAGTTTTTGCCATTGAAAAGTACAAATTCTTTGACAAGAAGGATTATATTTGTCTTTTTAGAGTGCCACACAAGAATGCTCTCAGTACCTTGTATTGTGTCCCAATATAAGTTTTTGTTTGTTTGTTTGTTTGTTTGTTTGGTTTTTTTTTTTGAGAGAAAAAACTGAATGTGAAATTCAACAAAATATCAGTAACCATTTGTGGATGCCTGGATATGTAGTTTATAATGTTATCTTTATTCTTCACAATAATAAACTAATGGGATCATTGTAATTTAGTATTAGTTTCACCATCTTTGCAACTGTAGATTTTGTCTTATAATATCTTGATGAAGTATAGGAAAGCCGATGAATAGCTGTTCTGAAAATCTAAAGTTAATATTCCTTTCTCCAAAAAAATATGTGATTGGCTTCGATGGCTGCATCATCAGGAGTGAGTGATCAGCAACTGAGCTCACGACAGAGGCAGCCCCTGATCCCCTCACTCAGAGATCCATGTGGAGACTGAGTCGCCAATCGACAACATCTGAGCAGGTCTAGATTCTCTCCATGCATGGACTCAGAACTTTTAATTTTGTTGTTCTCCTTGTGGATCTCCTGTCCCCTCCATGTGCCTCTAATCCCACCCCTCTTTTCCTCCGTAAGACCCCCTATTCTCTGCCCAAAGTTTGGCCCTGAGTCTCAGCATCTGCTTTGTTCCCCTCTTGGGTGAATCCTTTCAGAGGACCCTCTATAGTAGACTCACATCCTGTTTCCTCTCTTCCACAGCTTCTGGTGTCTATCCTGTTCGCCATTCTGAATGAGATTTAAACATCCTCCCTCGGGTCCTCCTTAGTGTTTAGCCTTTTAGTTCTACAGATGGCTGTCCTATACTATACGGCTAATATCTGCTTATTAGTGAGTGTATACCATGCCTGACTTTCTGTTTCTGGGTTACCTCACTCAGGATGATCTCTTCTAGTTCCATCCATTTTCCTGCAAATTTCATGATTTCCTTGTTTTTAATAGCTGAGTAGTATTCCATTGTGTAGATGTACCACAATTTCTGTATCCATTCCTCTGTTGAGGGACATCTAGGTTGTTTCCAGATTCTGGCTATTACAAATAAAGCTGCTACAAACATGGCTGAGCAAATGTCCTTCTTGAATGATGGGGCATCTTTTGGGGATATGCCCAGAAGTGGTATAGCTGAATCTTGAGGTAGTGCTATTCCCAATTTTCTGAGAAAACACCAGATTGATACTTTCTTACATATGTATAATATATGTAAATGCTTTTCCTTTGTTTATTTTTGTTTTTTAATTTTTATATTTTTATTTTGTTATATATATTAATTTTAAAATTTAAAGAAAGTTTTGTAAACAAGTGAATATTAATATAAATATTAATAACAGGTATTATCCAATAAGAAATGGGAAAATGAGCCAAAGAATAAGCATACTTGATGATAAAATACTCAATGGTTTATGATATCAAAGCACTGACATATTTTAAAGCAAGCAGTGAGATGAATTTAAGTTAAGAAAGTAAATTGTACTTCTCCCTGTTAGTTACAATGTTTCAGGTTAATGGTGTACTCATAGGCCTGTTCCTTGTGACTGAATGCATTCAGATACTTTCATCTTTATCTGTTTGGCTCTGGTTATGCTCTAAAGGATGGTAAAACAGGGAAAGGGAGAGTTAGAGTTTTCTATGTAAGTATCTAAATTTGATACACAGTGATAGGGATAGAGATACCAAAATGGACCGAAGGCTTTAGAGGTAAATCTGGTGGTTAGTGATAAGTGATGGATTTGAGCATGGAAATACAGCTTGCAGAACCCAGTCTGGGAGCTATAACCAAATGTGATGCATTGCAGCAAATATAAAGGAGTTTCATTATCTTCAAAATATAATCAAGTAAGTCCAACAGCATCATGTGCTTTCCTGACCTCACTTTCTCTTCAAGCACTTCCTCTTTTTCTTACCACTGACCAAACCCTTCTTAAAAGTGTTATCTTATTGCCCCTACCTTTCCCTCTCATTTTTCATAATAGGTTACTGCCCTCTCCAGTTCATGGAGACAACTTTGCAGGTCATAAGAGCCTACCTTACTTAACTCAGCAGCAGCATCCTTTTCTTCTTGAAACATGTTTTCGCTTGAGTTCTGAAAAGCTTTTATCACTCCAATCATTTTTTTTCTCGGTTTCCTTTGTTAGTTTCTTTTCCCCTTTAAATACAGAATGTTTTGGTGGAGTAAGCTAATGTTCTACCTCTATCGCTTTATATGAACCTTTTATACTTAGTGAAATTTTAACCTTGATTTATGTAGCACATTCTAACTATAGGTTTTGCTGTTACCCATTAAATTTTCAACCTGCCATTCATTCATGTCCTCTTTAAACATGCTATGTTCATTAGTAGTCTTCATCCCCTAATATTTAGACTTTTTTGTTTTCTGTTTTTGGTGTTATTATACTCACATATACAATATATATATATATACGTATATAAAATATATTATGTGATATAATTATGTGACAAGGAATATGGTTTTTAGAGGTTGGACTGAATGAAGGTAATGGGCATGACTTATGAAGGAGGTAATAAACTACTGGACTTTTGTATTATTCTAATTCTGCCAAGGGTATTTTAGTTTTGGTGGTTCATGAGTGCCTAAAATGTAATGTAGAACTGCACAGCTTCCAATTTGCATACCTATTCTATCTGTATAGGAGTTCATTGAGTTGTATAGACTTTCATGCTGGTTAATTACTCTGAGTGGTGTTTTTTTATTTATTTGCAAAATTTTTATAATAAACTATGAATTTAAAATTAAAAATTCCCTACAAAAATAAGTTTGCTATGATTAATAGTTCATTTTGTTGCTATGATCCTTTTTATTTTCATCTCAGATCTACCAACTTTCACTGACACACAAACTAGAACACAAACTTTTTAACAGAGTGAGAACTTTATCTTGATCCCTTGTACATTTCTTGTGGTGCAATTACCCAATCATTTCTGTATAATCTTATTTTTTTCACTAAAATGTATTAATGTTTTTCTAGATTCCATTTCTTTTTTTATATTTGACAGCTTTTTATTTTTCATTTTTTGTTTCATTATCAGCTTATTTAAATTACAATTTATTTACTTTGTATCCCAGCTATAGCCCCCTCCCTCATCCTCTTCCAATCCCACCTCCTTCTTTTTCTTCCATGCCCCTTCCGTAGTTCACTGATAGAGGAGATCCACCTCCCCTTCCATTTGACCCTAACCTGTCAGGTCTCATTAGGTCTGTCTGCATTTTCTTCCTCTGTGGCCTGGCAAGGAAATCATGACATTCTCAGGCAAATGGTGGGAACTAGAAAAGATCATCCTGAGTGAGGTATCCCAGAAGCAGAAAGACACATATGGTATATGCTCACTTATAAGTGGATATTAGACATATAATATAGGATAATCATACTGAAATCTGTACACCTAAAGAAGTTAAGCAAGAAGGAGGACCCTGGGTAAGATGTTTAATTCTCATTCAAAAAGACAAATGGGATAGACATCGGAAATGGGAGAAAACAGGGAACAGGACAGAATCCTACCACAGAGGGTCTTTGAAAGACTCTACCCAGCAGGGTATTAAAGTAGATGTTAAGACTCATATTCAAAGTTTGGGCAGAGTTCAGTGATTCTTATGAAAGAAAGGGGAGATAGAAAGACGTGGAGGGAACAGGAACTCCACAAAGAGAGCAACAGAACCAAAATATCTGGGCACAGGGGTCTTTCCTGAGACTGATACTCCAACCAAGGACCATTCATGGAGGTAACCTAGAACCCCTGCTCAGATGTAGCCCATGGCAGCTCAGTGCCCAAGTGGGTTCACTTGTAAGGAGAACAGGGGCTGTCTCTGACATGAACTCAGTGGCTGGCTCTTTGATCATCTCCCCTTGGGAGTAGGGGAGCCTTAGATTCCATTTGTTAAAGCAGTCCCAAGCATTGTGACATTAGGTACCAAGTTTCTGAAATTTGATCATTTGTTGAAACACTGCATATTCATACCATAAGAACTTGGGACTTAGAAACCACAAAGAGACCAACAACAAGATCTAAAAGAAACAGCCTCCACTAGTATTGTAGATTAGCTGAAATATTAAATAAAAAAATGGGCTACAGAGATATTTCTATATGTAAAATGCTTCTTACACAAACATGAGGATCCGTATTTGGATACCTAGAACCCACCAAAAAGCTAGACATGCTGAGGGATGTCTGTTATCCTAGTCCTTAGGATGAGGACATAAAAGTCATTGGGGTAAGCTGGCTAGCCAGACTAGCTGAAGCAGCAGACCATTGGTTCGTAAACAACCCTGCCTCAATATATCAGGTGTAAAGAGATTGAGAAACATACACAACATCTCTCTGCAGTCTCCCCATGCACACTGACACCCATAATCTCCACAATACGTGCATCAATACACATTTGAATACACAATCATATACAAAACCACACACACACACACACACACACACAATAAATATAGAAATAACAAAAGTAGAAACATTTTAATCTGAAAATTGTGAGGAGTAATATCAAAATTAGAGGTCAAATAAGACAGGAAACATCAGGCATTTCAACTGGGTTTAGTAAAATAGCTTAATACAGACAGAGCTTTCCCAAGTTTGTCCTAGGATAACTGAGATGTCAGATGAATAAGAGAGCTGAGCGTCGATTGCTATGGAACTCAGTGTTAACAGTTCCACATGATCTATAATACGGTCAGCAATTCTTCTGGTGATTAATATACAGCTTATGAAAAGATTAATAATATTTCATTAATTTTCACCAAATTCACCATATGCTGATGCTGAATTTCCCTCGATCTCATCTAGCTGGTTAATAAATCTTAACAACTTTGGCTCTTATTTCATACAGAGTAAATATATCGGTGTTGCTTTTAATTTGGTTATTGGTGGGTTGGGTATATTTATCAACATCTTTTCTAGTAAATTCCCTATGCCCATTACCAATAGTCAATAAATGTGCCTATATAGCCCATAATTCTCAAGGCATGTTTCTATGCTTGAGAAGTTTTTAACTGTATAATCCAAGTATATAACTCAACTTTTCTACCTTAAAGTCTTCCTGGAGATTGGATGAGATATATAAAGAAAATGATTTGGAAGGCTTCTGATGGACAGCATGTGTTGATACAGGTATGATTATTGTTGCCGTAAGTCAAAGCAGTCTGTTCACTGCTCTAAAAATAACAAATCTGTGAGTGTGTAATCAAATAAGATTTGAACCCAAATCCTTATTTAACTGCTTGTGTGCAAACTAATCAGTGTCTCTAAACTTGGTTACTCATTTACAAAGTTGGATTCTTTATAGTATTGTTTTCAGAGTTAGTGAAGTAAGAGGGAATCCAAGATGGCAACGACCAGCGCACACCATATTTGAGGGGCAGAGGATCTGAAACTCTGAAATCTGTGAGTGGAGGGGCAGCTGAAGCCAGAACATCAACATCGAGCTTCCTGGGCAAGAGGGACAACCCTTGAGGTGAGACTATTTGGATCCAGGTCACCAATGGACTTCTTCAGGGACTGAGAGTGGCAAATGTTCAATCCCCCTGCACTTCCCCTTGACAGACATTCCTCTTCATCAGAGGCAGCCCACAGTGCCTGCTTCCCCTAGCACAAAACTCCCTGTTCAGTAACAGACACAGCAGAGACGGGCCTCCTAGTTCCTCAGCAGCTGGCAGCCAGCCATACAGGTTTCCTGTCCCGAGTCTGCAGGTAGTTCTTTGGGCTCCCCAGGGCCTCCCAGCAAGAATCTGTACCAGCCTCCCAGTTCTGTGGCTTTGTCTGGACTCACAGAGGTCCGCATACCAGCCTCCCACTTCTGCTGCTGCAGCACCATTGAGCGGGTGGATCTCCTACGTTCATATTTGCTTCCTCAGGCCCAAGTCTGAGAGTAGAGAACAGGAGGAATGCCTGTGCTTTCTAATTATGCCTGTTAGAGAATGAGTACACCTTCAAGTGAGTGTGTGCAAAGCCCCAGTTCCGCGGTCCCTTTAAGCTAGCAGCAAGACATCGGATCCCTCCCACCCACAGCCACACTGTGGGCAACATAGGGATTCTTGGGACAGTGTTCTCAACATTGAAGCCGAAGCCGCTGTGCTGAGGGTCTACCAGTGGAGTCCAGACAAACAATTCCTGGAGCCCAGACTGATCAGGAGAACAGTATGACAGGCCTGTAGGCCACTGAGATATTCAAGGAACCTGCACTTACACATTACGCCTGTGAACTGTGACAGGACCTACATTCCCTCCTGCACTGAAGGCCCACATTCTAGGCATCTACACTCTCTAGCACCCTGCCCTTCAAGGCACACTTCCACTCACACATCTTGCTTGCTCGTCCGCACTTGTGCACCTGCAATGGGACCTTCCTCCCTTACCTACAGCTGAAAAACCAGCACATACTCGCAAATAGGTGGACCGCTCTCATCTTCCCTGAGGAATACTTCAGAAACCAGAGAAAGACCCAGTATGAAGTATAGACTCTGGGAACAAACAGCAAAGTTTACAGATAAGCAGATGGCTAGAGGTCAATTTAAGAAAACATCCAACAAAAATCAGGACATCATGGCTTCACCAGCAAACCCAAAAATAAATGGATATTTTAATTCATTGGAAACAAAGGAAAATGATTAACTATGCTTATCCAGTTATTCGAGGCACATAAAGAGGAAACAAACAAATCTCTCAAAGAAATAGCCACACAAATGGAGGCAAATAAAAAGGAAATGAAAAATGCTCTCAAAGAAATACAGACAACTATGGCCAAACATATAGAGTGATGAGTAGAGGCACAACTAGTGGCATATTGAGAGGAAAGTAACAAAAAAACAGAGGCCATCATGGAAAGACAGGAATCCACATTCAGATAGATGAAGGAAATAATACAAGACATGAAAACAGAATTAGAATCAATAAAGATAGCACAAACAGAGAAAACTCTGGAGCTGAAGAACTTAGAGAAAAGATCAGAAACCACAAAGGTAAGCATAACCAACAGAATACAAGAGATAGAAGGGAGAATCTCAGGTGCTGAAGGTACATTTCAGATACATCTCTTAAAGAAAAAGTAAAATAGGAAAAGTTCTAAATACAAAACCTCCAAGAAATCAAGGATGCCATGAAAAGACAAAATCTAAAAATAATAGGAATAGACAAAAAGGAAGATTCGAGGCTCCAAGGTCCAGAAAATATTTTCAAGAAAATTATACAAGAGGTCTACAGAACAACAAATATTCTAGAACAGAAAAGGAATTCCTCAAGTCACATAATAGTCAAAACATTAAATCTACAGAAAAAAGAAAAAATAATAGAAGCAACAAGGGAAAAAGACCAAATAACATAAAAAGGTAGAACTATCAGAATCACACTAGACATCGCAACAAAAACTATGTAAGCCAGAAGGGCCTGGGCAGATGTCATGGAGATGCTAAGGGAACACAGACGCCAAAAGAGATTACTATACCCAGCAAAGCTTTCAATCAACATAGATGGAGAAAACAAAATATTCCATGACAAAACTAAGCTTAAACAATATCTACCCAGCAAACCAGCCCTACAAAAAATACTAGAAAGAAAACTCCAGTCCAACGAAAACAACTTCAACCAAGAAAAAATAGGATAGAGATAATTGCACAACCAAAGAATACAAAGATTAAAACACAGTAACACCACCAACTCTACAATAAAACAACTAATGTTCATTGGTCACTGTTATCTATAAACACCAATGGACTCAACTCTCCAATAAAAAGACAGAGACTAACAGAATGGGTGCAGAAACAAGATCCAACATTCTGCTACATCCAAGAAACACACCTCTGCAACAAAGATAAACACTACCTCAGAGTAAAAGGCTGAAAAAATGTTTTTCAAGCAAATGGACCCAGAAAACAAGCCAGGGTAACTGTCCTAATATCTAATAAAAATACTTTCAAACAAAATTAAGCAAAAAATATGAGAGGGGTATTTCATTCCCAACAAAGGAAAATTCCACCAGGAGGACATCAAAAGCCTGAACATCAAAAGCCCCCAAAATAAGAGCACTTGCATTTGTAATTGAAACATTATTAAAGCTTAAATCACACATCAAACCCAACACCTTCATAATGTGAGACTTCAACAACCCACTCTCAACAAGGGACAGATCATCTAGACAAGAGCTAAATAATGTCAGTTACAGAGATCCTAAATCAAATGTACCTAACATATGTCTACAGAATATTTCACCCAGATACAAAAGGGTATACCTTCTTTTCAGTCACTCATGGAACCCTATCCAAAATAGTTCACAAAGCAAGACTTAACAAATACAAGAAGATAAAAATAATGCCTTGTATCCTATTTGACCACCATGGACTAAAGCTGGACCTCAACAAAAACAGAAATAGCAACAAGACTACATGCACATGGAAACTGAATAACTTCAGTTATCAATGACTGGTTGGTTAGGGAAGAAATAAAGAAAGAAATTTAAAACTTCCTGGAATTCAATGAAAATGAAGGCACAACATATCCATACTTTTGGGACACAATGAAAGCAGTGCTATGAGGAAAACTTATAGCATTAAGCGCCTTCAAGAAATTTGAAAAATCTCATAAAAGAAACTTAATGGCTCACCCGAAAGCCATAGGGGAAAAAATGCTGGCACACCCAAGAGGAGTAGACGCTTAGAAACAATCAAACTCAGGGCTGAAATCAATAAATTAGAAACAAATAAAACAATTCAAAGAATCAATGAAGCCAAGAACTAGTTCTTTGAGAACATCAACATGATATATAAATCCTTAGCCAAACTAACTGAAAGGCAGAGAGAAATTATACAAATCAGCAAAATCAGAAATGAAAAGGTGGGCAAAGCAAAAGGCACTGAGGAAATCCAAACAATCACTAGGTCTTACTGAAGAGTTTAAGTTAGCCTGGGTGACTCCATTTTGAAACGAGGAGCCAACTTGACTGGAAGTTGAACTCAGGTAAAAGGAAATATCACAGAATATGCACTTGGCAGAAAACAAAGTTAACTCTCCTAGCAACAGCTTCCAGGAAATATAACAGAATAAATACTTGACAGAAAATTGAGACAATCTCCCTGGCAATAATCAATGAGAATCAGTTGGGAAAATTCTCTGCAACATTCCAGATGTATTTTAGAAGAATGACAATTGTGGTTATGTAGAAGGTCACCTCACCCCGATGGCCTTTACCCAATCCTGTAACGTCAAAGCATGAACCCCCCTGCTTGCTGTCATGGAAACCCCCTACTTGCAGTTTTTCCCTTTAAAAACTGTACACACCCAGGGCTTGGGGTCCCACTTCTCTAGTGCTGGATCAGGGAGATTTGGTTACCGAGTTCGATTGCTCTTGTAATTAAGCTCTCTTGCTCTTGCATCGAGCCATCTCCTGGTGGTCTTTGAGGTTCTCATGATCCTGGCATAACATTACTACAGAAGCCTATATGCCACAAAATTTGAAAATATAAATGAAATGGACAATTTTCTTGATAGAGTCCATTTACCAAAATTAAATCAAGATCAGGTAAATACATTGAATAGTCTTATATCCCTCAAGGAAATAGAAGCAGTCATCAAAAGTCTCCTTTCCCAAACAAAGCCCAGAGCCAGATGGTATCAGCACAGAATTCTAGTAGACAATCAAAGAAGAGCTAACTCCAATTGCCTTCAATTTCCCAAAATAGAAACCGAAGGAAGATTAGCAAAATTATTCTATGAAGCCACATTCATCGTGATACCTAAACCACACAAAACCCAACAAAAAAGAGAACTTCATATCTATCTATGCTGTAAACATTGATCCAAAAATACTTCATAACATACTTGCAAAACGAATCCAAGAACACATAGAAGATATCATCCACCATGACCCGTGCTTAGGCTTCATCCCAGGCATGCAGGGTTGGTTTAATATACATAAATCCATCAATATAATCCACCATATAAACAAACTGAGGTAGAAATAACACATGATCATCTTCTTAGATGCCAAAAAACATTTGACAAAATCCAACATCCATTCATGTTTAAAGTTTTGGAGAGATCAGGGATACAAGGCACTTGCCTAAACATAGTAAAGACAGTGTACAGCAAGCCTAAAGCCAACATTAAACTAAACAAAGAGAAACTTAAATCAATTCCACTGAAATCAGGGACAAGCCAAGACTGCCCACTCTTCCAGAATCTTTTCAACATAGTACTTGAAGTCATAGCTAGAGCAATGAGAAAACTAAAGGAGATCAAGGGGATACAAATTAGAAAGGAAGAAATCAAAGTATCACTATTTGCAGATGATATGATAGTATACATGAGTGATTCCCAAAATTCAACCAGAGAACTCCTTCAGCTGATGAACACCTTCAGCAAAGTGGCTGGATAAAATATAAACTCAAGAAAATCAGTAGCCCTCTTGTATACTAAAGACAAAAGGGGGAGAAAGAAAGTAGGGAAACAACACCCTTCACAATAGCCACAAATAAATAAGATAAAGTACCTTGTTGTGACCCTAACCAAGCAAGTGAAAAACAAACAAAGAAAGAAACAAAACAAGCAAAAAAAAAAAAAAAACTTTAAGTCTCTGAAGAAAGAAATTGAAGAACATATCAGAATATGGAAAGATCTCCCATGCTATGGATCAGTAGGATTAACATAGTGAAAATAGCCATCCTGACAAAAGCAATCTACAGATTTGATGCAATTTCCATCACAATACCAACACAATTCTTTACATACCTTGAAAAAGCAATTCTCAACTTCAAATGGAAAAACAATAAACCCAGAATTGCAAAAACGATCCTGGACAAAACAGATCATCTGTAAATATTGTCATCCCTAATCTCAAGCTGTACTACAAAGCAAAAGTAATAAAAACTCCATGGTACTGGCATAGAAACAGAACGGTGGATCAACGGAATCAAAAAGAAGACCCAGAAATAAAACCACACTCCTACGGATACTTGATTTTTGAAAAAGAAACCAAAACCATACAATTGAAAAAAGACAACATCTTCAGCAAATAGTGCTGGTATAACTGGATGTCTATATGTAGAAAAATGCAAATAGATACATATTTACCATCCTGCACAAAACTAAAATCCAAGTGGATAAAAGACCTCAATATAAAACCAGAAACACTAAATCGGTTAGAAGAAAAAATGGGAAACAGCCAAGAACTCATTGGCACAGGAGACAACTTCCTGAACAGAACACCAACAACCCAGGCTTTAAGATCAACAAACAATAAATGGGACCTCATGAAACTGAAAAGCTTCTGTAAAGCAACGGACACTGTTGTCAGAACAAAACGACTGCCTACTAACTGGGAAAGGATCTTCACCAACCCTATATCTGACAGAGGGCTAGTATCCAGAATATATAAAGAATTCAAGAAGTTAAACAGCAACAAATCAAGTAATCCAATAAAAAAATGGGGTACTGGGTTAGAGAATTCTTTGTAGAGGAATATCGAATGGTAGAGAAACACTTGAAGAAATGTTCATTGTCCTTAGTTATCAGGTAAATGCAAATCAAAACAACCCTGATATTTCACGTTACACCCATCAGAATGGCTAAGATCAAAAACTCAAGTGACAACACATTCTGGAGAGGTTGTGGAGAAAGAGGAAGTCTACTTCATTACTGGTGGGAATGTAAACTTGTACAACCACTTTGGAAATCAATCTGGTGCAGGGATCTGGGGAGCCTCAGGCGACGTTGCAGTAATTCCAGAGCTCAGTAGTTTATGGGCAGGGATCAGCTTCAGAACCTGAGAGAAAAGGTGAGCATTGACTTAATGAGTCCAGAAATTGTTAAGTACAGACCACAAGGAGAGCAACACAAATGCCTGCCTTTCCTCCTCCTTTACCTAGCTTCAATATGCTGTCCACAAAGCCCAAAGGAAACAAGATACCCCAAAAGCTATTACCTATGTCACATTCAATAATTCTTAGGGTCTCATGACAGCTAATATTCAGTGATAGAGAGTAGATTCTTACATAAAATATTTTAATACTAAAATTTATTGTCTAATCTTCCTCTTCATATGGCTTCTTGACAAGTATCCAATCTGATATTTATTTAAGGGAACTGAATATACCTCCATATGTTTCTGCTATGAATGTCACAAACAGGGTCATTTCCATCCAAACTTTTTGTGCATTTGTATAGCTTCCTTTATTATGCTAAAATATTCTTAAATCATCTAGAATTTGAACTATTTTATGTCTTTATTTCTCAAGTGCTTAGTTTTATTAATATAGCTTATTTGTTAAGTATAAATGAAATGTAAAATCTTCATTTGGAGAATTATGCTTTTGATTATATAAGAACTACATGTCTGGTATCTAGAATTAATAAATAATTTTTAAAACACTCCAGTGAAAACTAGGAAGTAGAAATTACAAAGAAAAGAGAGAATATATGCAGATAAAAGGTGTTCTAAAAAACGTCAGAGCATTCATATATGATCCTATTTGGCCTTGAATTTACAATCCTCTAATTTTAGCTTCTCAAATTCTGATAATACAGGATTACCAGTGCATACCACCCAGAATCTCTCATTGTTTAAACTTATTAAACATACTGATTCTGCTTAAAATTCATGTTGAGATTCACCTTCAAATCTCAGATTTTCTACCCATAGACCTAGAATTGTCTTTTTAGGATCATCTGAAATGTCCATTTAAGGAAAGTGACCTTCTTTCATCTCTACTGACCATTATTCTGTGCTTCCAGGTTCTTTATATGATTCTTTTATTGCACATTCAACTTTTTACTGACTATATGTATGATGCTTCCTGGCAGAAATGAATGACCTCACAAACTTGCCTACTTTATAGTTAGCACTAATTTCTCAGCTTCTTGAGTATGGGCTGTAAGATTTATGGTTATCTGCCAGAGATAATCCAAAGTAACCAAGGTGATTTAAGATAGAGATCTTCTTTGCTGTGCATGTTGGTGTGTTTGTTGTTTGTTTTGTTTTATAACAGAAGTCAGGAAAAATAGAAGACAGGGTGAGTCTGGGAGGGAACAAGAGAGGAGGCTACAGCTGGGATACAAAGTGACTAAACTGAAATAAAAAATGAAATAATAAATATAAATAAATAAGTAAACAAAACAATACAAGACACTGCTAAGGTGAGTATCTTCACTGAGTCACTGGTAGACATGGAATTAGGTGGATCTTACCTTGGGGAATTAACTAGGTGCTTAGAGAAGGGATGATAAACAGCAGGGAGAAAGTAAAGGTGTGACTATTCAAACACTTTGAAAAAAAAAAAAAAAAAAGATACTGAAAAAAAAAAAAAAAAAAAAAAAAGGAAATTATATTCTGAACAAGAAAGTGACAAAAGCTTGTCTTCTTTCTGCAGCTCTTGACTTTATGGCTTCTGTAAACCTGTAATCATGTTGAAGGTTTAAAATTTCTTCCAGATGTTAATTCATTTGCAGAAGGCACTTAATTAGAATGGCTGACATCTTAGGAGGTGTGGGTGGGCAAGGCTGCTGTGCTGGAGGAATAAGGGGAGTTGAGTGGATGACAAAGTGACTTGTCAAGGGGGCCTACCTGATGAGCTGCTTCTGGGATTAGAATCACAATTCATTATTCAATTAAGTTTGCCAATAATTTCATTAAGTATTCTTAACGTTGTATTGTACCTAACATTTGGCTATTAATCTATTACAATTCAGGTGATATAACTAAAGATATGTTATTGCTATGACAACTAGATTTTTAAAATAATGAATCTTATTCACAGACAGGTATCAAGATAATAGAATTAAATTATGTCATATCAAAGGCCTACTATATCTTATATATAATTTTGAATTAATAATATTTATTCTATTTATTTTACTCTCTACATAATAAAGCACAAGAGTTTTAGGTAGAAAAGTCAAATATATATATATTTTCCAATAATTTACAGGTATATTATAATTTCTATAATGCAAATTATAAATAGAATGTTTAATTTATTTCTTATGTTATATAGCTATGAAACCAGTTTGAATGCATTATCAGTCTCTTCCCTATTGCCTTTGCCTAATTTCAGAACTGTGTAGCAATAATAACAATGTTATTTCTGATAGTGATAATGATAATCACATTCAACCAAACGTATACAGCATTCATCAACTGCCATGCACTTTTCCATATCATGTATATACTCCCTGTAACTGGTTCTCATATCATTCCTATGGAATAGGTAGATTGTTTTCATTTTAACTTTAAGATGAAGAAATTAATGCACAGAGGATGTCATTTTGAAACTTTATGGTGTTATTAAGGGATAATAGAGACTAGGTAACTTTATTTTTTATTTTTTAAAATTTATTTATTTTTATTAATTACAGTTTATTCACTTTGTATCTCCCCATAAGGCCCTCCCTCCTCCACTCCAGATCCCACCCTCCCTCCCTCTTCTTCATGCATGCCCCTCCCCAACTCCACTGATAGAGGAGGTCCTCCTCTCCTTCCTTCTGACCTTAGTCTATCAGATCACATCAGGAATGGCTGCATTGTCATCTGCTGTGGCCTGGTAAGGCTGCTCCCCCCTCAGGGGGAGGTGATCAAAAAACAGGCCAATCAGATTATGTCAGAGACAGTCCCTCTTCCCATTACTATGGAACCCACTTGTACACTAAGCTGCCATGGACTACATCGTTCAGGGGTTCTAGGTTATCTCCATACCTGGTACTTAGTTGGAGTATGAGTCTCTGGGAAGACCCCTGTGTTCAAATTTTCTGGTTCTGTTACTCTCCTTGTGGGGTTCCTGTCCTCTCCAGATATTACTATTTCCCACTTCTTACATAAGATAACCTGCACATTGCCCAACAGTTGGCCATAAGTCTCAGCGTCTGCTTTGATAGTATGCAGGGTAGAGCCTTTCAGAGGCCCTCTGTGGCAGGTTCCTAGGTTTTTTCCTGTTTTCTTCATCTTCTGGTGTCCATCCTCTTTCAGGATAGGGATTGAGCATTTTAGTCAGGGTCCGCTCTCGTGATTAGTTTCTTTAGATGTACAGGTTTTTAGTAGGTTTATCCTATGTTATATGTCTATATGAGTGAGTATATACCATGTGTGTCTTTCTGCTTCTAGGACAGCTCACTCAGGATGATCTTTTCCAGGTCCCACCATTTACCTGCAAATTTCATGATTTCCTTGTTTTTCATTGCTGAATAATACTCCAATGTGTAGATGAACCACAATTTCTGCATTCATTCTTCTGTTGAGGGGCATCTGGGCTGTTTCCAGCTTCTGGCTATTACAAATAAAGCTGCTACAAACATGCTTGAGCAAATGTCCTTATTGTGTACTTGAGAACCTTTTGGATATATGCCTAGGAGTGGTATGGTTGAGGAAGCTTCTTTTTTTTTTATTTATTATTTTTTTAATTTTTTATTTAACTTTTATTAAATACACTTTATTCCTTTTGTATCCCCCCATAAGTCCCTCCCTCCTCCCCTCCCGGTCCCACCCTCCCCCCCTTGAGGAAGCTTCTTGAGGAAGCTCTATTCCTAGTTGTCTGAGAAAGTGCCAGATTGATTTCCAGAGTGGTTGCACGAATTTGCATTCCCACCAGCAGTGGAGGAGGGTTCACCTTTCTCCACAACCTCTCCAGCATGTGTTGCCACTTGAGTTTTTCATCTTGGCCATTCTGATTGGTGTAAGGTGAAATCTCAAGGTTGTTTTGATTTGTGTTTCCCGTTTCCCTAATGGCTAATGACATTGAGCATTTCTTTAAGTGTTTCTCTGCCATTTGATATTCCTCTACAGAGAGAACTCTGTTTAGCTCTGTTCCCCATTTTTTAATTGGATTACTTGGTTTGCTGCTTTTCAGCTTCTTTGGTTCTTTACACATACTGGATATTAGCCCTCTGGCAGATAAATGGTAGGTGAAAATTCTTTCCCAATCTGTAGGCAGTCGTTTTGTTTTGATGATGGTGTCCTTTGCTTTACAGAAACTTTTCAGTTTCATGAGGTCCCATATATTGATTGTTGCTCTTAGAGCCTGTGCTGTTGGTGTTCTGTTCAGAAAGTTGTCTCTTGTGCCAATGAGTTCAAGGGTATTTCCCACATTTTTTTTTTCTAAATGATTTAATGTATCTGGTTTTATGTTGAGGTCTTTGACCCACTTGGACTTCAGGTTTGTGCAGGGTGATAAGTATGGATCTATTTGCATTTTTCTACATGTAGACATCCAGTTTCGAGCACATATACTAAAATTGGAATGATAGGTAACTTTATAAAGAAGAGGAATGTCTTATATTTCTGGAGGGATGTGGTACAAGGCTGAGAGGATATATTTGAGAAAAGTTTTTCCTTCCTGGGGAGACAGTCAGAATTGTTAGCACTTATAGGCATCAATGCTGGAAATTAAGTGTTAATATTACCTTCTCAAAAATCAAATAATATGTAGGTTTTGACACAGATTAAAATACTAATAATAAGATGATATACTGAGTGCATTGTAGGATAAATTTTAAATCCAGACTGATATATGTATGCTTTCTTCTAATATTCTGCTTCCTAGAACCACAAATGATCTGAATTGAAATGACCCCAGCTCTCCTGTTTCAGGAAATGCCTCCAGCACAATGTTTTCCCGCTAAGCCTTAGAGTTTTCTCCACATTGTGAGTCTTGTGAGAGGACAGACATTATCAGGAGTTCACTTTTCATTAGTGTATTTCAATGTTTTGAGACATTATCATTTTTCTATATGTTTTCTCCTACTCTTATTACCCTCATGGAACCTAAGAACCTATATTAAAATATCTCCTTCAAAGCTTAGAGGTAATTCAGGAAATTACGTGTATACATTTACTTTTAAACAGTTAAAGTTTCTCAGGACATCATATGGTTCCCAACTCCATTCTGTCTCATACTGGCTCCTGTTTTACTCTGCTGTGTTTTGGGAAGTTCCACTCATTATCTGACATACATGTGTTGCCTCTCTGATGCTGGAAATGGTTCATTTCTGTTTGTCTTCACTCCCTTCATCTAGCTTTACCAATTACATCTACATTCAAGAGTATATAATCAGAAAGAAGGCCTAGTATCATAGTTTAATAAATATATAAAAAGTCTATGACCATTCTGCTTTTCTCAAAAACAAGGACAGTAGTGTAGTATAGATTGATTTTAAATTTTATTACAAGGCCTTTTGTTCAATAATTTTTAAATTAAATTTTTATTTTTTTACATTAATTATAGCTTATTCACTTTGTATCTCAGCTGTAGCCTCCTCCCTTCTTTCCTCTGAACCCCACCCTCCCTCCTTCATCTCCTCCCTGCCCCTCTTTAAGTCCACTGATAGGGGAGGTCCTCCTCACTTTCCATCTGACCATAGCTTATTCAGTATCATCAGAACTGGCTGCATTTTCCTCCTCTGTGGCCTGGTAAAGCTACTCCCCCATCAGGGGGAGGTGGTCAAAGAGCTAGCCACTGAATTCTTGTCAGAGATGGTCCCTATTCCGCTTACTAGGGTAACCACTTGGATACTTACTTGTCATGGGCTTCATCTGAGCAGGGATTCTAGGCTATATCCACGAATGGTCCTTGGTTGGAGTATCAGTCTCAGAAAAGACCCCTGGGCCCAGATATTTTGGTTCTGTTACTATCTTTGTGGAGCTCTGGTCCTCTCCAAGTCTTACTATCTCCCCCTTCTTTCATAAGATTCACTGTACTCTGCTCGAAGTTTGTTTGTGAGTCTCAGTATCAGCTTTGATATAATTCTTGGTAGAGTCTTTCAGAGGCCCTCCATGGTATGCACCTGTCTTGTTTCCTGTTTTCTCCTTCTTCCAATGTTAGTCCCACTTGCCTTTCTGAGTGAGGACTGATCATCTTACACAGGGTCCTCTTTCTAGCTCACCTTCTTTAGGTGTACAAATTTTTGTAAGTTTATTCTATATTATATGTCTAGTATCCACTTCTAATTGAATATATACCATGTGTGTCTTTCTGCTTCTGGGACAGCTCACTCAGGATGATCTTTTCCAGATCCCACCATTTACCTGAAAATTTCATGATTTCCTTGTTTTAAATTGCTGAGTAGTATTCCATTGTGTAAAAGTACCACAATTTCTGTATCCATTCCTCTGTTGAGGGACATCTGTGTTGTTTCCATGTTCTGGCTATTAAAAATAAAGATGCTATGAACATGGTTGCTAACTAGATGTCTACATGTAGAAAAATGTAAATAGATCCATATTTATCACCTTGCACAAAACTAAAGTCCAAGTGGATCAAAGAAAGACCTCAATATAAAACCAGACACACTAAATCGGTTAGAAGAAAAAGTGGGGAAGAGCCTAGAACTCATGGGCACAGAAGACAACTGCCTGAACAGAACACCAACAAATCAGGCTCTAAGATCAACAAACAATAAATTGGACTTCGTGAAACTGAAAAGCTTTTGTAAAGGAAAGGGCAGTGTCATCAGAACAAAATTATAGCCTACAGACTGGGAAAGGATCTTCACCATCCCTATATCTGACAGAGGGCTAGTATCCAGAATATATAATAAATTAAAGAAGTTAAACAGCAACAAAGCAAGTAATCCAATTAAAAAATGGGGTACAGGGCTAAACTGAGAATTCTCTGTAGAAGAATATAGAGTGGCAGAGAAACAGTTAAAGAAATGCTCAGTATCCTTTGTCATCACGGAGATGCAAATAATAAACAACCCTGAGACTTCATCTCATACCCATCCGAATGGCTAAGATGAAAAACTCAAGTGACAACACATGCTGGAGAGGTTGTGGAGAAAGGGGAACCCTCCTCCACTGCTGATGGGAATGTAAACTTGTACAACCACTTTGGAAATCAATCTGGTGGCTTTCTCAGACAATTAGGAATAGCATTTCCTCAAGATCCAGCTATCCCGCTGCTAGGCATATATCCAAAATATGCTCAAGTACACAATCCTTTTATTTTGTAGTAGTGAGAAATGTACTAATGTTATTAGAGCAAAATGTGAATACTAATACCAAAACATGTAGAATGAAAGAATTATTTAAAACCATATAAAGGGCCAACACAAGACAGTCAGAGCTACTTTAACTTAAAGATGGTGAATTCATATGCCTAGAAATTCTGATTTAAAGGAATTAAGTGGGACCCATTCATTGAAAACTTTGACAAACTACATGGTTGTGGTGTGTGTGTATGTATGTATGTGTTTTTGTGTGTATTGTGTATATATTTCAAAAGAGAATTTTTCAACATTTAAAAGAAAACCTACAAAGTTACATAACTTTATAAAAACTCAGTAATAAAAACTGTAAAATTTCAGTTTTTTAAGGCATATTTTATGGTACTCATTGTCCCTAAAAATCTAACTTTTCATTTAACCAATTTGTGTGCATATTAAGGGATGTCAAAACTTTCTTAATATGATTTGGAGAGTTTCACATAAAAATGTTCATTAAATCACATTAATGAAAACAATTAGTTAAGATAAAATATTTCAAAGGCTGATTTTTTTGTTTTGAAGCTGTAAATTTAGAATTTTCACATTTATACATATATATCACAATAATTCAAAGCATAAATGATTTTATGGTAAAGATTAATTAATAGAAATATCTTTTAAATGGCATCTTAAAGATCACTCATCATTAATTAGCTGATGTTCTCAAACCAAATGAGAACTCCTCTGATTCATCAAACAATTTTGGTTTTGTGACTTAAATGAATTTTCTGGGTGTTTTGAAACATGAGGCAGCCTGTTTCTCCTGACATATACCCAGGGATTCCTGTTTTTCATGTAGTTAACTGTAGAATGAATCCATTTTTTTAGGAGATATTTATTGGTCATCTATTAATCATGGAATATAGGATGCTTTGTTGTGTTTTTGTTTTGTTTTGTTATTTGTGCTTTTGAGATTCAGGGATCAAACTCAAATCATCAGCAATCAAGCTCTTGTACCATGAAGACATTCAGTCAATTCAATCACCTAAGATTCTGTATTTCTAAGCATCTAGGTTACAATGCGATTACTGATCTGTGATTTTATAGATTCATAAGCTAGCATCCTTCCTTGGTGACTGCAGATCCTGATACTGGTTACTTAATTGTTACAAGCACATCGTTTGTTCTGAAATGTAATATTTAAGTCAAATGCATTTTTAAAGGCTTGCCATTATTCTGCTTGAGTTCTTTAACTTAATTATAATCTATCTGAGAGCAAGAACTATGATTTTGTATTTTCTTTTCTCTCAAATGGCCTCGTATGCTGGGTATTAGAGACACTGCCCCATGGATAATTGACAAGTCAGTCACATGTGATAACACGGTATTAAGCTTGAGTAAAAGGTTTCGGGAATATTACATGATTTCTCAAAGGCCCTAATGTGGCCATTTTAAAGATCAAACAGACTTCAAGATGGCAATCTCTGCATTGAGATCACTAATGACTTTAACTGCCCAGCACACCAGATATCAGCCTCCCATTTTGCTTCCTGATGCCTCCTGATGTACTTCAGGCAGTTGACATGCTCAGCAAGCAGTAGCAGTTGCTCAGTTGGGACCTCTCTCACCTTCATACAGCAGTCCTCAGAGCAACAAGCCTAAGCTTCAAAAGGTTTGTGGAGAGGATCCAGCAGGGAGCCTCATCTGCAAAGAATGTTTGTGGGCAAACACAGGCTCTGATTATTCTCTCATGCCTCCTCTGAACAGAAGTGGGAATTGTGGGCTTCATTTTATTATTTTAATTAGCCTTAAGCAGCCCTTTACAGATCCCAAAGAGACAAGAAATTCCCTGCACTTTCTTGTGGTTGTTCTGAGGTCTGGATGCCATGGTGATAGGCTTTTAAACTGTAAATTCTTATGTCTGGGCTTTGGATTTTTGCTTCGGTAAATGCAGGCAGTGTGTATAAAACATGATCCAAACAAACAAAAAAACAAACAAAAAGCATTCCAAAGCCTACCTACCTTACCTTCCTTCGAAATGTCTCTCCCCTGTGGACCTTACAGAAATTTGCTTCTTCATCATGCCATCTTCTGAGAGGAGAGCCTTCCACGTGCAAACAGTGTGAATCTTGCATCATTGAAAAGAAGCCATTTGCATGTGACACAGAGACTTTTTCGTGCTTCAGAGAGGCTAGTGTTGGTGCTTTGGGTCTGATGATGATGACAATTAGTTCTCAATATCCAGTGAATTACAGAGAAAACACAGACGACCAAAATCCAAGAATGGAGGTTCTGTTTGAAAGAGAATGAAGTTTATTCTCAACCAGCATTTTGTCTGTCTGTTTGTTTGTTTTTTGTCACAGTTAAGTCACACCAACAGAACTGTTTCATACACACTGCCTGCAAGAGAGCTGAACTTGAAAGCTGAGTCAATGAAGAGCTCTTTATTTTGATGGCAAATTATGCAGCTTCCTCATCAACCCGCAGAATCAACTGGAAACTTGTCAGCATTTAATTAAGCAGGACAAAAGAAAGTCCCAATAATAACAGTATGAAACCACCAGAGAAAAATTATGAACACAAAGGAAGAAATCATCAGTAATTAACCCCGAATGGAGATTGCAGAGGAGCCTCTGGGAGAAGACAGAGCACATGTTGTCATTTTTGTCTTGAATGAATTCACAGTGTTTCATTGCGAACGCATCAGAATGGTCATCCAAGCTTCTAGAGAAGAGATGCTAGAAATAGGGTAAGGATTTCCCAAACCCTACCAGAGCAGATGACTTTTTCTCTTGCTTAATGGTTGGGTTATTCTAGTACTAGTTTATCATGGCCCTGCTAAGACCTTGTGAAGAAAAAGAAAACAAATGTTAGATATTGTGTTCAGGGGCAGAGAAAGAGGGTGAGTTCTAAACATGTGTATAAAGTGAGAGCCAATAGCATACTAGAAATCCGAGTCTTCCCCAACCCCTTTTCAATCTGTAAAGCTCATTAAAATGAAAAAAAAAAAATAGAGCTGGTGTGGTGGCTCATGTCTTCAGTTTAAGCAATTGGAAGGCAGAGACAGGAAGGTCTTTTTTTTGAGTCCAAGACAAGCCTGGTCTACAAAGTGAATTGGAGGTCAGCTGGCATTCTGGTACACAGAGATCCAGTCTCAAAAACCAATATAAAAACCAAAAAAAAAGACTTGCTAATGGTAAATTTATGACACTTTTCTTGCCCGCTATACCCCAAGAGCTCTCTGCTCTAATATTGCTAATTAATTGTGATTAATTATTAAATGTAAAAATTTTATGAGTTCCTTCATAGTACACTCTGGAGTTTATTTTTCTTTGCTTCTTTTAAATACACCATTTGTGTGTATGAAAGAGGGGAGATAGAGGAAGAGAGGAGGGGAAGAGGAAACAAAATTATACATGCAGAGGTCTGAGGACAACTTTTATGAGTTGGTTCTTGCCTTCCTCCTCAATGAAACAGAATCTCTCTTGCTGTTTCTGTAGCTTTGCTGTCTACTAAGGAGCAGCTCTCGGCTATGTTGCTGTGATTCTCCTGTTATCTCTCATATCTCCACAGGAGTGCTGGGATTACAGATGCACACCACTGTGTCTGAGTTTCTTTTATGGGTTCTAACAGCCTAACTCACGTTCTCAGACTTGCATGGCAAGTGCTTTTAACTCCTGAGCCATCTCAACACCCTCTCAGAGTTTTTTACTTTCCTTTGGAATCCACTGTATTGGACAATGCCTTCTTGCATATATCAGTCTAGTTAAGGCCTTTCATATTTTTTTCATAATTTAATCTTTACAGTTTATTGTTACAATTTATTTGCTTTGAATTCTGACTGTGGCTCCCTCCTCATCTCCTCCCCATTCCAGCTCCCTTCTTCTTCTCCCTTTATGCCCCTCCCCTAGCCCACTGATAGGGGAGGTTCTCTTCCCCTTCTATCTTACCCTAGCCTATCATGTCTCATCAGGACTGGCTGCATTATCTTCCTCTGTGGCCTGGCAAGGCTGGACGCCTCCCCCTCCCAGGGTGAGGTGATCAGAAAGCATCTCAGAGACAGTTCCTGTTCCCCTTACTAGAGAACCCACTGGAGACTGCGTCTATGGGCTATACCTCAAGATGGGTTTTAGGTTCTCTCTATGCATATCCTTGGTTGCGATATAAGTGTCTGCAGGGTCCCCTGGGCCCAGTTGTTTGACTCTGTTGGTCTCCTTTTGGAGATCCTGTCCCCTCCAGGTTTTTCTATCTCCCTCTTCTTTCATAAAATTTCCTGCACTCTGCCCAAAGTTTGGCTATGAGTCTCAGCCTCTGCTTAGATACCACAATCAGTAGAGTCTTTCAGAGTCCCTCTATGGTAGACTCCTGTCCTGTTGTATCTTCTGCTTCCAATGTCTATAGTGTTTGTCCTTCTGAATGAGGATTAAGCATATTCCCTAGTTACTCCTTGTTTAGCTTCTTTAGAACTATAGATTTTAGGATGTTTATCCTATATGTCTAATAATCATTTATGTGAGAGTATATATCATGGTTGTCTTTGGGTTACCTCACTCAGGATGATCTTTTCTAGTTCCTACCATTTGCCTTCAATTTTCATGATTTCAATGTTTTTTTATTGCTGAGTAGTAATCCATTGTGTAAATGTACCACACTTTCTGTATCCATTCCTCCATTGAGGGACATCTGGGTTGTTTCCAGATTCTGGCTATTATGAATAGAGCTGCTATTAATATAGTTGAGCAAATGTTCTTGTTGTGTATTTGAGCATATTTTGGATATATGCCTAGGAGTGGTATAGCTAGATCTTGAGGTAGCACTGTTCCTAATTTTCTAAGAAATTGCCAGATTGACTTCCAAAGTGGTTGTACAAGGTTACATTCACACCAGCAATGGAGGAGGGTTCCCCTTTCTCCACATCCTCTCCAGCATGTGTTGTCACTTGAGTTTTTAGTCTCAGCCATTCTGATGGGTGTAAGGTGAACTCTCAGGGTTGTTTTGATTTGCATTTTCCTGATGACTAAGGATGTTGAGCATTTCTTGAACTGTTTCTCTGCCATTCAATATTCCTCTTTTGAGAATTCTCTGTTTCTCTCTGTACTCCATTATTTAATTGGATGACTTGGTTTGTTTGTGCTTAACTTCTTGAGTTCTTTATATATTCTGGATATTAACCCTCTGTCATATATAGGGTTGTTGAAGATCTTTTAGCACTGAGATTTATACTTTAAGAAATAAAGATGTAGATGTATGTATATATAGAAGTAGACAGATGTGATTATGTGACTTTAATAAGCTTTAGGATGAACTGATATTAGAATACCCAAGTTTATCATCGAAACGGTAGATTGAATTTTTTTAAAATGGGATCTTTCTGTTTTGTTTATTGAGACAACTTGTTTGACTCACTATGATCCTGAACTCACCTTGTAGCTCAGGTTAACCTCAGAGATGTGCTGCTCCTCCTGCCTTGGCGTCTCAAGTGCTGGGATTACAAGCATTTGTCACCAAGCCTAAGGAATACTAATAAAGAATGTTCTGAATAGAAGTAACACTTGCTTTCTAAACCCTTGCAGTACTTACAATTTGCTCATAGGGTCTAAGCTTTAATATATAGTGGTTAATTACAATGATTATCTGATTTGTATTGTCTTAATTATGGGTATAAAATTATTTACAGTAACAAATTTTGCATTCAGGATCTTGAGATTTAAAAAATTTAACCTTATTAAATAAACCTGCCATTCACAGAAATGATCCACATAGTAAAGTTATGGGTTAATGTTATTAGTCATTCAGCTTTATGTAGTATTTTATTCATGTCATTTATATATATTTTAATAGTCCATGGAGTCCACCATCATGCTTGAATAATCTTAAGTTTTGAACTATTGTGAATTATTACACACCCTAAGGAAGTGGCAAATGCAGAGATAAATTGACTTTTTGCTAAAATAAAACTGTTCAGAGGAATTGGCTTTTATTTATCTACCTCAATTTGAATGATACATAAGCCCTTTATAACAGCCTAACCATAAAATGATAACTATTTTTTTCTTAAATTAACTCACTCCATAATCCTAACACAGAGTATGATACTTTAATGATTTTTTAGCTTGACTCTTCTGAAATTCCAATTTATTGTTGGCTTGTTATCTTGTTATTCAATAAATGCACTTGCAATTTAAATAAATTACATGATGTTATGTTTTATAATGACTCAAATTACATTTTTAATGAAGATGTTGTTTTAAAAATAATATCCTAAACCATTTTTAAAATAATCATTTTGAAAAATAAAGTTTTTGACCTAATATTTATTAGAACAGAGTCCATTACTAATAGCATTCTAGTATTTTAAATATCCATTTTAGTGACATTACATACTTCTTTGAAAATAACCAACTGACACTTGATTCTTTCCTTTTCTTATTATTTGGCAGATTAGAAGTTAGGAGTAGTAAGAGTTGTTTGACTTTAATGCCTGTGTATAATTTTACAAATTATTTTGTCTACCTAGAACGCAGAATATGCCCCCATCCTATCTTTGAATATTTAAGTCTCAAACTGTCTCAAGTTTCAGACTAACTGCTGATTAGTACTGAATATCATCCTCATGTCTCAGCATTGCGGGATTCACTCAGTATCTACAGTGTTTTTGTTTGTTTGTTTGCTCGCTTTGTGTATGTGTGTGTGTGTGTGTGTGTGTGTGTGTGTGTGTGTGTGTCCTGGGAGCATTTGTTCAACTTATGCTTCCAGCAATTTCATTAAATATTCACTTACCAATACAGATTCTAATAAGTGTGCATACATGCTCATTAGGGAGAAAGAGAAGTCAAAATTTAAACAAAAGTTGGTTTCATGGACCCAAATGATAAACATTTTTCTTGTAAAGCAAACAATCTGTTGTATATAGGTTCGTGGTCTAGTTCTTCAAGCTCTCTCTTATTCTTTTGTCAAGAAGGAAGATCTTGCCAGCATGCTGGGTTCATTCAAAAAGAACCCTACTCACAGGCTTGTGGTTTATTTTCTAACCAACCAGTAAACTGTAATACTTTCTAGTACTGAAAGGAACTTGATCAAGGGAGGACTAAAGAAAACCTCATTTTTGAAGGAGATATCTTACGAAACTTCTTTACAGAAAGTTTAAAATTACTTACAATTTTCCTCTGAGTCACTGATTTTATATTCCGATCTCATTTCTCATATCTTTGTTGGACTTTAAGGTCCACTGGATTAAGGCTCTCAAGTTCTACGAGTATGAAAGAAGAGAGTACCTGGAAAAATAACTGGATGGTGGTGGTGGGGTGATGGGAGCATCTTTCTGATGAGTTAGAAGCCTATGGAAATGGAAATTGCTTTTAGACATAGGAATGTATGACAGAGACCCTAGCTAAGAATCCCAGCATTGAGGAATATGGAACCTGAACTGACCATCTTCGGTAACCAGGCAAAACTTCCAATGATAGAATTGGTACATCAACACAGCCACAAAACCTTAGACCCACAATTTATCCTGGCAACAAGATGTGCAGGGGGAAGAGATGAAGCAGAATTTAAAGGAAGGGCCAACCAATGATTGACCCAGCTTGAGGTCCATGCCATGTTAGGGGGCTCACTCTGACACTCTTAATTATATTCTGCTATACATAACCATCATCAGAGGCTTCACCCAAAAGCTGATGAAAACAGATTCAAAGACCCATGGTCAAACATTAAGTGGAGCTTGTGGAATCCTGTGGAAGAGGGGGAAGACAGATTGAAGGAGCCAGAGAGGCCAAGGACACAACAAGAAAAACCTTACAGAGTCAACTAACCTGGCCCCATAAAGGCTCATAGACACTGAACTGCCAACCAGAAAGCATGCATGGGATGGACCTAGGCCCTCTACATATATGTAAAAGTTGTGCAGATGGGTCTTCATATGGGACTCCTAAAGAGGAAACAGGGGTTGTTTTTGACTATTTTCCCTGCCTTAGAGTCCCCTTCCCCTAAGTGGGCTGTCTCATCTAGCCTCAACAGGGAAGATGCACCTAGTATTATTGCATCTTGATATGTCAACTCTGGTTGATATCCAAGGGAAGCCTCTTCTTTTAGAGGAGAAAAGGAGGAGGGGTGACTGGGGGCAATGGGAGGGAAGAGGGAAGAACTGGGAGGTGAGGATGGAGGGGAAGTTGTGATCAGATAGAAAGTAAAAAAGTATATTAGTTAAAAAAAAAAAACCAAAAATATATTTTCTTGTACTTATGGTTTGATAGTGACCAAAGTTGACTTCCTCACCCTTTGATGTTGTTTTTTCATTAATTAATTTATTTTTTATAATTTGTTCACTTTATATCCCAATTGTGGTACCCTCCCTCATCTCTTCTTGGTTTTGTTAGCTTTTTCTTTTTTGTATTTATGTCCCACCAAGAGAACTATAGGGTTCTTGAAGCAGCTTTCTCACAGAAAATAAACATTTTCAGCAGTACTCAATGGAACATGCAGAAGAACTAAGGAATCTGACACTCATCATGTCATCAAGACCCAGCTAATCAACTATGGTGTACCACTGCTTTCTTATCTATTTAAAGATGTTGTTGGTGATGATGATAATGATAGCAACTATAAAGGTGTAATGCATATAGCACAGTCTTCCTAAGTGTATTAAAGTAGTGACTGCTCTCAAGAATATTTGATATAGGAAAAGTGCCCAACAAATAAATCTTACTACAATGGTCACTCTTTTAAAGCAGGGTAGTATCTTAATATTAAAGGAAACTTAAAAAAATAAACTTGCCACTCTAAATTTACAGCAAACACTGAATTAAATAATTTTCTCAAGATCATCTAGCTTGCAAATGGGAAATTGGGATTTGAGCAAAGAATTTCTGACTCTGAAGTCTAAATCTAACCAGATTGTGTTCTTACTTTTGCTGTGGGATCTTCAAAGTCACAGAAAGAACAGTAAGATCACTAAGAGTGACACTTCATACTTCTAATTTACCACCCTAGGGCAGTGTGGACTGTAGTTAAGTTAACGTTAATATGGAGAGCAAAATGGAAAACAAACAATAATAGAAGAAAAAGAAAAGAATTTTGAAAGCTCGCTCAGCAAACTGAGGATACAGCAGTGACTGCACCCTCAGTCTTCCTATAAGTAGAAACAATTATAAGTGTTAGTTTGTCAGTTGAGTACTGACCGTCTCAACTCTGATTCTCAGGAGCTAATGAGAAAAACAATATGAAGGATATAAGACATAGGATGTTTATTTAAAATATTCACATTTTTTTGTATATGCACTTGTTTCAAACTAAGACGTAAATATAAAAAAAGAATTTGAATTTTTATTGCCAGATGGTAACTAATACTAAATCTTCTAATTGTAGACACAGACACAGAAAACGAATCCTATGTCACTGGCACAGACAAGATATTCAACATAAACATAAAGGAAAACTTTCCTAAACTAAGGAAAGACCTATCTTATGCATGTAAGAAACACATGGGGCACCAAAATAGAAAAGAATAGTGAAACTTCCAAAAGCACACCAACCACATTTGAAAACACTAAGAATAAAGAAAGAATATTAAAAGCAGTTAAGAAAAAAAAGTGAGTCACATATAAAGGAAACTCATGAAATTTAGACTTTACTTCTCAATGGAAAATTTAAAAAATTCAGTAAATCCTGGAAGCATATACTTTATATTTTAGAATACTATGAATGTAAGCATAGTCTGCTGTATGGAATGAAACTATCTGACATGGTTGAAGGAGAAAGAAAACCTTTGATTGATAAAAACAGCTAAAAGAATTCATATTCACCAGTTCTGCCCTACAGAGAATACTAGAAGCAATACTTGAGTTGGAAGAGAGGAATACACACAGTCAAAACACTGTATAAGCAAAATGAATAAAATTATTTATTATTGAAACACAAAGAATGATTAAGAAAACAAACAGGAAATAAAACAAACAACAAAATGACTGCAATCTACATACCTCTTTTAAAATAATTATGGCCTTAAAATATAATTGATCTTGACTTGCCAATTAAAAAATACAGGCTGGCTTAATTGATTTAGAAACAATATCCATTTTTATGTTGTTAAAAATTCCAATTTAGCTATAAATATAGAGATTGTCTTGAAATGAAAGGTTGGAAAAATTATTTCAAGCAAATGTGACAAGGACACAAGTAGGTGGTACATACAAATATGTGGCAACATATAGTTTAAACTAAATCAGAACAGAAAACAAAGGACACTTCATTCTAATAAAGGGAATAGTTAACCGAGAAAACATTACAATTTTAAACATCATACACTAAACTCTGATATTCCAAGTTTTATTTTTTAAAAAGCACTAAATTAAAGACACAAACTAACATCAACCCAATAGGAGTAGGTTATTAAATATACCATGTTCTTGAATAGAGAGGTCATCTGGGCAAAAATTAAACTGAAACAAAAAAAAAAAAAAGTTAAGTAGTATCATTTGTCAAATGGGCCTAAAGTATATCTATGGAACAGTCTACCCAAACTTGGTAGCCCTTTTCATTTTTTTTCTTTCTTTCTTTTTTTTTTTTTT
>REGO01000684.1:452497-464905 GCA_010120015.1 Rhombomys opimus | reverse complement strand
GGGAACAAGTCAGGAGCCTGACACAGAGGACCTCTGAAAAGCTCTGCCCTGCAGACTATCAATGTAGATATTGAGACTTATGGGCAACCTTTGGGCAGAGTGCAGGGAATCTTAGGAAAGAAGTAGGAAACAGTAAGATCTGGAGAGGACAGGAACTCCATAAGGAGAGCAACAGAACCAAAAAATCTGAGCACAGTGGGTCTTTCCTGAAACTGCTTTTCCAACCAAGGACTGTGCATGGAGATAACTTAAGACCCCTGCACAGATGTAGCCCATGGCAGTTCAGTATCCATGTGTGTTCCATTGTAATAGGAACAGGGACTGTCTCTGACATGAACTGATTGGCCTGCTATTTAATTACCTCCCTCTGAGGGGGGAGCAGCATTACCAGCCCACAGAAGAGGACAACACAGCCACTCCTGATGAGACCTAATTGACTAGGTCAGAAGGAAGGAAAAGAAGTCCTCCCCTATCAGTGGACTTGGGGAGGGGCATGCATGCAGAGTGTGGAGGAAGGGAGGGATTGGGACTGGAGGAGGGAGGGAACCACGGGGGGGATACAAAGTGAGTAAAATATAATCAATAAAGAAAAATAAAATAAAATATAAAAAATGAACATAAATAAAAGCAAATGATTTGTAAGGAGGATACACACGTATAATTCAGATCATCAAAGGTTTATGTATATGTCCTTGTTAGGGATTCTATTGCTGCAATGAAATACCATGATCAAAAGGGAGTTTTAAAGTGTTTATCTGGCTTTCTCTTCCACATTGTAGTCCATCATTGAAACAAACCAGGACAGGAACTCAAACAAGGTGGAAACCTGGAGGCAAGATCTGATGCAGAGGCCATTGAGGGGTACTACACTCCGGCTTGTTCCCCATGGCTGGCTCAGCCTGCTTTCTTTCTTTCTTTTTTCTTTTTTTTAAACTTAAATTTTTATTTTTTATATTAATTACCGTTTATTAACTTTGTATTCTCACTGTAGACCCCTTACTCATTCTTTCCCAATCTTACCCTACCTCTGTCATCTCCTCCCATGCCCCACTCCAAGTCCACTGATAGGGGAGGCCCTTCTCCCCTTCCATCTCTCCCGAGCCCATCAGGTCTTAACAGGACTGGCTGCATTGTCTTCCTCTGTGGTCTGGTAAGGCTGCTTCCCCCTCAGGGGTAGGTGATCAAAGAGCAGACCAATCAGTTCATGTTAGAGACGGTCCCTGCTCCCATTACTAGGGAACCCACTTGGGTTACATCTCTGCAGGAGTTCAAGGTTATCTCCATGTGTGGTTCTTGGCTGGAGAATCAGTCTCAGTATAGATACCCGTTTCCAGATATTTTCGTTATGTTGCTCACCTTGTGGAGCTCCTGTCCTCTCCAGGTGTTAATCCAGGATAATCAGCCCAGTGATAGCATCACCCTTGGCCTTCACTCATCAATTACTAATAATGGAATCTCTAAGGCTTGCCCACAGCACTATCTTATGAAGGCATTTTCTTAGTGAGATTCCTTCCTCTCAGATGACTTTAGTTTGTGTCAAGTTGACATAAATTTAAATGTATATGTATATGCATATGCATGTAAAATATCCAAAGTTTATAATAGAAAATTATACAGACACTAAAGCTGCATTAAACATTTCCATATATATATAACTTCCTGTATTTTATATTGACTCTCAGATGTAAGACTTCCCTTTTTTTATATTATGTCTAGCTCTCTTCTATTTGTGAGAAACCAATGAATTTAGTTTTTCTGAATACTAAGTAGTAACATATTTTCTCAGTATGTACAGTATAACTGGCAAGACCTGTCAGGAAAGAGCAGATTCTCTTACCTCTGACTTTTAATTGGAGTATGCTAGAGGTAAGAAGAAATTGTGCTTAGAGATGAACCTCCTTTCTACTGGATAACTTCCTATTTTGAAAGCATGACCTAGTAGAGTAAATGGAAGGATTGGTTCAAAAATTTTAACAACATATCATGAATAAGGTATATGAACAAGAGTTTCTATAAATAGTTTAAGCATCAATGATTTTCTACTGTATTTCTCCATATTTTGACTTTATTATTTTGTGTCTCCTATTTTTTACAAAATATTTTGTGTGATTCAGTGTATATGATAAATTCCTCTTTTGGTAATGTTATTTTCATAAAGGATATTAAAATTACAGTGTTTAGATTATTTTGTGTTGCTGTTTTTTAAATTTTATTATTTTTTGAAAATAGACATTTTTATACAATATATTCTGATTATAGCCACCCCTCTCCCAACTGCTCTCAGATACTCCTCACCTCAGCATCTTCCCAAATTTATATTCTTTCCTACTTCCTCTTATTAGAAAATAAATAGAAAACTAATACATATATATAACTGAAATATTATATGTATAATTAAATTCAATTAAAACAAACCTGAATTGGACAAATCAAACAAATGAATTGAAAAAACAAAGATTCTGGTTTTATCTTGAGATCTCTGATCCACTTGGACGTTAGTTTTGTACAGGGTGATAAATACACATTGTTCTCCATGTAGCTCTCCAGTTGGACCAGCACCATTTGTTGAAGATGCTGTCTTTTTTTCATTGTATGGTTTTGGCTTCTTTGTAAAAAATCAAGTATCAGTAGGTTTATTTCTGTGTCTTCTATTCGGTTCCACTGATCCACCATTCTGTTTCTATGCCAGAACCATGCAGTTTTTATTACTATTGCTCTGAGTATAGCTTGAGATCAGGGATAGAGGTACCTCCAGATGATCTGTTGATGTACAGGATCATTTTGGCAAATCTGGGTTTTTTGTTTTTCCATATGAAGATGAGAATTTTTCTTTCAAGGTCTGTAAAGATTTGTGTTGGTATTTTAATGCGAATTGCATTGAATCTGTATATTGGCATCAGGGTGGCTAAGATAAAAACTCAAGTAACAACACATGCTGAAGAGGATATGGAGAAAAGGGAACCTTCCTCCATTGTTGGTTCGAAATCAATCTGGCACCTTCTCAGACAATTAGAAATAGTGCTACCTCAAGATCCAGCTATACTACTTCTGGGCATATATGCAAAATATGCTCAAATACACAACAAGAACATTTGCTCAACCATGTTCGTAGCCAGAACCTGGAAGCAACCCAGATGCCCCTCAACTGAGGAGTGGATACAGAAATTATGGTACACTTACCTGATGGAAAACTACTCAGCAATTAAAAACAAGAAATCATGAAATTTGCAGGCAAATGGTGGGAACTAGAAAAGATTATCCTGAGTGAGATATCCCAGAATCAGAAAGACACCTGCTATATCCTTAATTACAAGTGTATTAGACCTATAATATAGGATAAACATACTAAAATCCGTAAACCCCAAGAGGCTAAGCAAGAAAGAGGACCCAGGGTAAGATGATCAATTCTCACTCAGAAAGGCAAATGTGATGGACATCTGAAGAGGGAGAAAACAGGAAACAGGACAGGAGCCAACCACAGAGGGCCTCTGAAAGATTCTACCCAACATTGTATCAAAGTAGATGCTGAGACTCATAACCAGACTTTGGACAGATTGCAGGGAATCTTATGAAAGAAGGGGACATAGAACAACCTGGAAGGGACAGGAGTTCTACAAGGAGAGCAACAGAACTGAAAAATCTGGTCACGTGGGGTCTTTTCTGAGACTGATACTCCAATCAAGTATGCTTGGAGATAACCTAGAACCCCTGCAAAGATATAGCCCATGGCTGCTCAGTATCCAAGTGGGTACCCTAGTAAGGGGAGCAGGGACTGTCTCTGACATGACCTCAGTGGCCTGCTCTTTGATCACTTCCACCTGAGTGAGGAGCAGCCTTACCAGATCACAGAGGAAGACAATGCAGCTGGTCCTGATGAGACCTGATAGGCTAGGTTCAGAGAGAAGGGGAGGAGGACCTCCTCTATCAGTGGACTTGGAGAGGGGCATGGGAGGAGATGAGGAAGGGAAGGTGGGATTCTTAAGGAATAAGGGAGAAGGCTATAGCTGGAATACAAAGTGAATAAACTGTAGTTAATATAAAAATAAAAAATAAAAAACAAAAACAAAAAGAAAAACAAAGATTCAAAACTAAAGCACAGAAAAGAAACACATGCAGACCCATAGCAACACAGACATTAGCAAATACAGAAATCAAATAAAAACACAAAATCAGAAAAGACATTTTAGGGTAAGAAAAACATAAGGAAAAGGAGAAGGGGGAGAAGACAAAGAGGAAGATGCCCAAAGTATTATGATACAAATGAATATACAAACAAAAAAGAAACAAATAAGTGATAAAAAAGGAACCTTGACAATACTATTGAATTTGTTTTCTTTTGAACATGTACTGTTGGATATGGTGCCTAGTGCTAAGAATGTTTTGTTTACCCGATGGAACTCTATTGGAGAAAATAAAATTTTCATTTACATGAATTTATAGTATTGAGAAAATTCCTTTGAATATTTTACAGAGACATTCTGCTAGAAATCAAACTTTAAATGAAACAGTATTTACTTAGAAATAGTTTTTAGAATAAATTATAATAACTCTTAAGATGATCAATATTACTCTTTTAAACATAAATATTTTTGTTATGAATTCATACTTTTTCTTGGCATGTGGGTTCATTACTGAATGCTGAACATAATAATCCTATAATCAGAATTGAAGACCTTGGATTTTATATTTTTATATGGGTTCAAATAGGAGAGAAATTTATGTTAGACAGACAATATTTACTTTTTTTTAAGAATAGTTCTACCAAGGGCAATTGGTGTCAAGACACCAAATTTACAAGTGATAAACACAGTAGCCTTTCTTTGTAAAAACTCTTTTTTCAGAAAAGATGAGCCTCCTTCTTAAACTTAACATGTATACACATATATACATATACTCATTTAAAAAAATTCTTCTGTCATACATTACATTCTGACCACAGTTTCCTTTCCCTCCTCTTCCCCCTATCCCACACTGCCCCTTCTTCCCTATATTTACTCCTCCCCTTCCCCCACCTCCCAAACAAACAAACAAACAAACAAACAAAAACAAGATTCTTAACATGGCATAAAGATTTAAAATAAGACTAGGCCCAACCATCATACCCAATATGGATGAGACAACTCAGTAGAAAAAAAAAAAAATTCCAAGCCAGGCACAAGAGTCAGAGGCACCCTGCCCCACTTCTCTGTGTATCCAGCAACTGATAGGAGCAGATACAGAGAGCCACCACCAAACACTAGACAGAGCCAGGGGAACTCCATGGAAGAAGAAAAGAAGGGCTTTAGAAGCCAGAGAGGTCGAAGACACCATAAGAACAAGGTCCACAGTTTCAACTAAGCAGGGTTCATAGGCACTCCCAGAGACAGAAGCAAGCTACTCTTGAAATATACTTTGTCTCAGTGAGAAGTTGCTTTTCTTTCTTTGAACTATAGCACATCATTCTTTCAATTAACAATCCCAGTGTCCTCTGTCCCCCTTTTACAGGAGTGAGCCTCACATTCCCTATGGTCTGACAAACTAACATGACTACTTAAATACCTATCAATTTCTCTAGACACCATGTGACATTTCAAATAGTTCAAATATCTCAGGACATTAAATAGAGTGGTGTTCTTGAATAACTGAATTCTCTATATATGATTTTGCATTTACTTTCTGGGCGATTGTTTACTTTCCATCCAAGTACTGCTGAGCTTCATTGTTGTAGCCCCTACCTACTCATCTTTCTCACATTCTCCTTTGGTAGAATTGTCTGTATTAACTAAATAGGTAGTTAACTTTGCAATTTGAAATCTCTAGATGCACATGGTTTATCTGACCCTTACATTTGTTCTCTGCAAAGAATGTTCATAAAAAGGACTAGGAAAGAGATACGCAGTCCCAGAACTCAGGAGGCTGAGCCAGGCAGAGCTCTGTGAGTTTGAGGCCAGGCTGGTCTACAGAGTGAAGGACAGGCAGGGCTATACAGAGTAACCTGTCTCAGGGGAGAAAAAGATATGCAGTCTTCTGGTCTTTAAGATATTTAAGGAGCCAGGTTTTGGCTCCCTCCTTTTTTCAAATCCAACACACCTACAAGAAAACAACACTCTAAGTCCGCTTATGCTATATTAACTAGAGCAATATTAGTTGTAAGTCTTTGATTCATTTTGTTGAAATATTTGCCTTCATTATGAGATACTCATATTAGAAATTTGATTTCTTTAGTATCACAGATTTTAGGGGCAGGTACTAGTATTTGTATGGCTGGTTCTCTATTTTCTTTACAACTGTGCTGTCGCTGTTGAATGCACATTTGCTTTCATTACCTATCAATTTGTTCTTTTAGCTATCTCAATACTTAAGACCTCATCATTTCCCTTGTTCATTTCTTCTCAAATCCCTTAGATTTCTCAGATCCTAAATTGGGGTGTCTTGACTTTGTTTAGCCTGTCATCGTCCTATTGTGAAATGACATTAAATTCTCCCTTCCTACTCATACATTCCCATTTAAAATGCAGCTCACAACACTTTGACATTTATGTCAGACAAGGCTAAATAACTACTGGTCACATTTCAACATTTTTATTCTCAAAATAAAATCCTAAAACAATGCATTTTATTTGATAGGTACATAAATTATTTGACTTTCTTGAAGCTCCTAGTTTCCTTCCGTGGGACCAGTTACCTTCATATTGTCTGAACTCTGTTTCTATTTTTCCCCCATGAGCATCTTTTCACATAGCCTTTAGACAGAGATGATTTCTCACATTCTCTTACAAGATGTTCTATTGTAACCCCTTTGGGACTGGACCTTGGACTTCCTCTTCCTTGACTTGGCATTCTATTTGTTTGATTTTCTTTTGTACTTTAAAAATATTTTCCTTTTGTAAATTCACATATAAACAAAAAGCATTTAGATCATATATGCTCTCACCCTCACCCTCCACTCTAACTTTCCCTGGAGCTGCCTTTACACACCTCTTCTAACTGCATGTCTTGATTCTTTCCTCATTGTACTCACTTCCTTCTACCCCCAAGTTCAAGCAGTAAGGCCTTATCCACTGCAGTATGGGAATGAAAAACCTGCTATGGGTAACCCTGATGTTCTGATGAACGCTGGTGGTCATCAGCTATAAATAGTTCCTCAGGTAGGTGTAGGAGTTTATTTGAACCTCCTTTCTCTCTATAATGGATTGTTACAGGTCTTGATCTTGTACTGGTCTTGTTCTGTAGAGCCCAGGTACTATTTCTTGAGTGCCATGATCCTATCATGCCCAGAATATATTATTTCACGGCAATATTCCACTACGTCTGGCTCTTACAATATTCTTTTACACTCTTCCATAATTTTCCCTGAATCTTTCAGAAGAGGAATTTGAAACAGATTCACTGTTTAGAACTGAGCCCTTCCTCAAATTTGACAAGTTATAACTCTTGTTATAGGCTACCTGCTGCATAAATAAACTTTTTTTGATGAGAAAGAAAGGTTACATAGGTCTATGAGTTTAAGAAAAAGTGTTTAGAATCATTTTGATACCGCTTCTTTATAGAAAAATAACAGTAGTAGGGCCTATGACCCCCCCCAACCATTGGCTCTTGAATAGATTTACAGTCCCAAGCATGAGTTCCATATTTTGAATAGGGCCTTTAGTACAATTAAAAGGGGAGCAGCCTTACCAAGTCACAGAGGAAGACAATGTAGCCAGTCCTGATGAGAACTGATAGGCTAGGATCAGAGGGAAGGGGAGGGGGACACCTGTCCTATTATTGGACTTGGGAAGGGGCATGGGAGGAGATGAGGAAGGGAGGGTTGGATTGTGGGGCAATGAGGGAGGGGGCTACAGCTGGGGTACAAAGTGAATAAACAGTAATAAATAAATAAATAGAAATAGACACCAAAAAAAGAGATTAAAAAATCTGTTGTCTATCCCAATAATATTCATTGCACTACTGTGCAGTGAGCATAACTTCCCTGAGTGGTCATTATTGTAGTGTAGATGATTCACATGCTGAACTCTTGAGGTGTTTAGCCCACAGCAGTCTGCATACTACCTTCTGGTACTGTAAAATCTTTCCATCAGGGAAAAAGAACCCAGTTCAGTAACAACTTGATTTCTCCATGTCCTGTGACCAAATATGTGATGTCTTGTGCAACGAGGTTTTACTATAAAATTTGGTTGTAGCAATGATAATAGACTGCCATTTTCTGAATATTTATTTAATGTGAGTCTCTTGGACTCACTGACTGACACAGCCATTATCAGCCATATCTATTCATTCCTTAAGATTTGTCAGTATTTAATCTCTTAGCAGCCTAGAAAAGTATGACTATATCCTTTGTCATCTCATAATATTCCATGTATGCATCTATCTCAGTTATGTTTAAATATACCAAAGAATAGAATGTCTTTGTACTCACTAAATGCTATGATTATTCATAGTCAGAGACAAAGTTTGATTTACTTTTGTGTATTTGTCTTTTAGTACATGTTTTACACTGTTGCAACCAGTAAATACATTTTGAAATCAGTTAATGTTTACTGTATTTGCCTTTGCAATTATTAGCCACTTTTTTTTTTTGGTGTGTTAGGATTTGGTCTCTTTTTCTTGTTACATACATCAAAAGTGACAAAAAGACCATTTTGTCTAATGAAGTTTGCTTACTAAAACTATGTGAGGAAATAATTCCCAAATTGGAAGTAAGGAAATTTAATTGCATAAAGATTAGCTAATATATCCAAAAGATCCTAGATTTATATTCAGCATTTTGTTATAATTATAATTACAACCATTTTGAAAAATAATAGTTTTTAATGTGTACTCTATCATTATAAAATTGTTTTGTTTCTTTTTTTTCTTCCTTCTTTCTTTGGCTATCAAAGTTAAATATCAAGTAAAATTAGAAGCCAGCATTCATAGAAGACACTCTACAAAATTCAATTCAATACCCAGAATGTATAGCACAATATATTTGATCATAGTTATACTTCAGTATATACGTAATTTATGTTTTTAAAAACATTACTGAGTATTTTCTAAACATTACCAGGACCTTAATTATTGTAGTTACATTTGTGAGGAGATATAGTGGGACTCAGAAAACATAGAAACAGTTGTAAAAATATATTTTATTCCACTGTGCTTATTCAGTTCCTTACTAATTCTGTCTCTAAAGTCTCATGCGTCTTTAGTTTCTAAAATTACACTATGTTTGTATTCTTTCCAGTTCTCAGGGTTATCAGAGGAGATAATTTACATAGCTTCTCACTCTATGCCTAAGCAAGAGAAATCAATACAAATTTCCTCTTCTTTCTATCTTCCTGTCTTCCATTCCTGCCCCATAATTTTGTTTGTTTGATTTGTTTATGTTTGTTCATTTTTTTTGTACAATGTCCTCATTTTTTTCTTTCTTTATCCTCCTTTAATATTCACTTTCTACTTCCACTCAATAAAAAGTGGCCCATGCCTCTAGGAAAGTCAGATTCTAATCCATAGAAATATTTACTAATAGTAAAAAAAAATGTCATGATGTCTAATTTAGTCTTTGAATTTTGTAAGTAATGACATGTGCCACTTGAGAAACCACATTCATACTTTAGACTCATGTTATAATCCACACTTTATATACAACCGAAAGTGTCTTTGTGATTTTTGTATTTTTTTCTTTTGCTCTATTTTGTTTGTTTGTTTTGTATTTTGAGACAGGGTCTCTTTATTATATATCTCTGGCTGTACTGTAATTCCTTGTATAGACTTTACTGGCCTCAAGCTCATAGAGATTCACCTCTCTCTGCCTCTGGAATACTGGGATTGAAGACTTACTTCACCTTTCCCAGGCTCAGGGCTTTCTTCTTCTTCTTTTTTTTTTTTTAACTTTTATTAATTATACTTTATTCACTTTGTATCCTACAATAAGCCCCTCCCTTCTCCCCTCCCATTCCCACCCTCTCACTCCCTTCTTCATGCATGCCTCTCCCTAAGTCCATTGATAGGGGAGGTCCTCCTCTCCTTCCTTCTGATCTTACTTAGTCTCATCAGGAGTGGCTGCATTGTCATCTTCTGTGGCCTGGTAAGGCTGCTCCTCCCTCAGGGGGAGGCGATCAAAGAGCAGGCCAATCAAATTATGTCAGAGGCAGTCCCTCTTCCCATTAGTATGTAACACACTTGGACACTAAACTGCCATGGGCTACATCTGTGTAGGGGTTCTAGGTTATCTCCATGCATGGTACTTGGTTGGAGTATGAGTTTCTGGGAAGACCCCTGTGTTCAAATTTTCTGGTTCTGTTGCTCTCCTTGTGGGGTTCCTGTTCTCTCCAGCTCTTACTATTTTCCACTTCTTACATATGATTCCATGCACTCTGCCCAACAGTTGACCATAAGTCTCAGTGTCTGCTTTGATAGTCTGCAGGGCAGAGCCTTTCAGAGGCCCTCTGTGGCAGGTTCCTAACTTCTTTCCTGTTTTCTTCTTCTTCTGGTGTCCAGCCACTTTGCCTATCAGGATGGGGATTGAGCATTTTAGTCAGGGTCCTCTCTCTTGATTAGTTTCTTTAGATGTACAGATTTTAGTAGAAAGGGGAACCCTCCTCCACTGCTGGTGGGAATGTAAACTTGTACAACCACTCTGGAAATCAATCTGGCACTTTCTCAGACAACTAGGAATAGCACTTCCTCAAGACCCAGCCATACCACTCCTAGGCATATATCCAAAAGAGGCTCAAGAAAACAATAAGGACATTTGCTCAACCATGTTTGTAGCAGCTTTATTTGTAATAGCCAGAAGCTGGAAACACAGCCCAGATGTTTCTCAACTGAGGAATGGATGCAGAAATTGTGGCACATGTATACAACAGACTATGACTCTGCAATGAAAAATAAGGAAATCAGGGCTTTCTTCTTAATTAACAAATTGAATCTCTGAATCTTCTGTAAGACAAAGGACACACCATTCTGAGAAAATAAGGTCCTGCAGAATGGGAAAAGTGCTGGGAGCTGTGCAGGAGGAAGAGTCAAAGAGATTTAGTACTCATGGAATACAGCACATTGTTTAGCACAACCACACAGTGGACTATGTGTTCTGAGGAGTTGGTGCAGTTGTGGAGTTTTGCTCTCCTTGTTGCCTTCATAGTTATCACATCCTTCTAAGGGGGCTTCCAGCCCCTCACTGACAATATCACTGATACAATAATAGTGATTAATTTCTTCAAGCATTGCTGCTGGAACAGAATTATGATTCATCCACCATCTTCATAAAGGACTTAGAGACATAAATTGGAAGCAATGTTCATCACCCTTAAAAAGGATTTTGAGTTGTAGATTGTTAGAAAAGATAGGTTAAGATATTTTTGCTAGTGGCTTTGATGTAGATAATCTTAGGAAGCAGTTTGAAGTTCGGAAATGCGCACTTAATAGTTGTGCTAGAGATATTTTTGAGGTCAGGGAACAATAACAACAGCACCCCAACTAGTCCTAGCTACCTCTCTTGATAAAGCTGGGCTGGTGGTCAGAGTAATGATTAATTTCTTGTACCCATTTTCGTCCTCAGCTTCCTGTTCTGATTTAATGAAAAGATTGTCAATGATTAGATGTGCACCCTGAGGATTTAAAGTGGAAATGACTTCTCTCTCTCAGCTCTCTTACCTCCCACTCATGTTCTCCCTCCAACTGATCCCCACCCCATTCCCCTTCCCAACACCTCCCCCACCCAGTTCTTTCTCTTCATCCACTTCCAATGTCTATTATTATTACCCCTTCTGAGGAAGGTTCATGCATCCTCCCTTTGGCCATTCTTGTTACTCAGCTTCTTTAGCTCTGTGGATCGTAGAGTGGTTATCCTGTGTTTTACGGATAATATCCATTTTTAAAGTTTAACTAGTTTATTCAATTTACATCCCAATTGTAGCCCTCCCTTCCTCTCTCTCTCTCTCTCTCTCTCTGTTCCTTTTCCCCCTTTCCTCTCCCCTCCCCTTCAGAAAAAGTTAGCTCTTCTCCCAGCACATCAAGTCACATCAGGACTGAGAACATCCTTCCTCTTCCTTGGTGGCCTGGCAGTGCAGCCCCACCAGGAAGATGTGATTGAAATGCAGGTAAAAAAAATATTGTCAGAGAAAGTCCTCGCTCCCCATACCAGGGAACCCACATGAAGACCAAGCTGCCTAACAGGTACATATGTGTAGGAGGGTTAGGTCCAGTCCTTACATGGTCCTTGATTGATCCTTCAGTATCCACAAGCCCCACCGGGCACAGGATAGTTCTGTTGGTCTTTTTTGTGGAGTGGCTGTCCCCTCCAGTCCTTCTATCCTTTCCCCCATTCTTCCACAAAGCTTCCTGGGCTCTGCCCAGTATTTGGCTGTGAGTCTCAGCATCTGTTTTTATCTATGGTTGGGTGGAGCCTCTCAGATGACAGCTGTTTTAGTCTCCCACCTGCATGCA
>REGO01000684.1:408441-420160 GCA_010120015.1 Rhombomys opimus | reverse complement strand
ATGGTGACTGAAACTGGAAGCAAAAGAATAAGGTTTCTCCCCCGCCCCTCCTTACTTTGCATAATTGTGACATTCTCTTTGCCAAGGAGAATAAGTAACAATTCCAAAATATCTGAAAGTCCAATTGAGATGTGGATAGTAATACTCTGTCTCCAGGTTCATTATTAAGAAAATTTGCCCAGCCACCTGAGGAAACTACTCTGCCCCCAATGGTTCATATTTCTACAGCTTAAGCCAGAAGACCTTCCTGACAGAAAAAATATCATCATATAGAAATTCTGAAGCTTCTCTGTTTCCTATAGTGTAGTTCAATTGTTGGTTCATTTGTATACTTGTTATTACAGCTTGTGTACTACATTTGCATGTTGTCCAATTAATGTTCAAGGTATCTGTCACAATGCCTACTCTTTCATTTCTGATATTAAAATTAGCATTTCTTCTTTCTCTCTCATTATTCTCTCTCTTTCTATTTCAGCACAAGTGGTATTATTTTGCTTTCCTTAATTTGTGGTTTGGTGCATGGTATTAATTTCTGGAGAATACTCAGACTCCATGATTTAAAACTGTTTTGTCCATTTCTCTTTTTCTTCTAGTATTCTAATTATGTAACTCATTTTGTTGTTGTCTATTGTTTTTAGCTTTTGTATTCTATTCTATGTCTACCCCCTCTCTCCTATATTTCTATTTGTGATTTTGCTTTTTGCTTTTCAGTTACAACATTTTCTCAAGCTAAAGAGATTTTTCTCTACTATTTCCCTGTCTGCAGACAAAGCTATAAAGACAAAATTATTTTGTTTCTAATACTGAGTTTTGAATCTGATGTTTGTGTTTCTTTCTTGTGATTCCTATTTCTGTTTCATCTTTCTCATCAATTATTTTATACTGCTTACCATATCTTCTAGTCACATTAGCAAAGTTTTTTTTAGCTCCTGAAGTGATAATCCCAAAACTATTGTCCTATTAACTTTTCTAGTGTTTGTTCTGGTTTTTTTTTCTCCTTTTATTTTTCCTGAAGGTTGTTGTTATTGTTAAAAGGCAAACACAGTATAGTGGGTCAAAGAAATCCCTCTACATAAGCCTTTAAGGAATATTGTGTAAAGATGGTGGAATGCTTCTTTGAAAACGTGACTAGGTCTCAGTTTTTCACTTCATCTGTAATTTTAGTTTATGAACTCTGCAATCTCTTCACCCACCAAAGATGGGACAGATAGCACTATTGTGTTACAGCTGCATATATTTCTTCACTCAGTAATCTTTAGTTAGGTACTAGCATAACCATAGCATATGAGACACTGAAAGAAAAATTCAGTTTATCTTGTAGGTAAATGTCATTAAGGAAAACAGGTTGTATTTCAAACATGGGCTTTAGTTCTCCTGTTGCCAGAAAATAAAGAGTTTTTCCTTTGATAATTATTGTGAGAGAATCTGGATGATTTTCTCAAAGCAAAACTCACAAAAAGATGGAGAGGGGAGAAAGATAGCAAAGTTGGATAAAGACAGAACTGTCAGATGAAGCACTGTGGGCAATAAGGAGGCTGTAATCAGCTAAAGACTGAAGATGAGAAAAATCTTGTTTCTTCTCCATGCTTATACAAAGACTATTAAAATAGCTTGCAGTACTTTCATATCCTGATTAAAAAAATTTTTTAAGAAAATAATTAAACCATGAGACCTTCATGTATCCAATTAAATTATGTGAACATATTCATATATGTTATATATGTGCTAGTAATATACATATTGTAATTGGATTATCAGTGTGAAGAATTGGAGACCCCAAAGCTCCAGATGCTATTACTTAGAAAGTTGTCTAAGATATTATTCACCCTAAGATAAGAGATATAAAGTAAACAATAAAATGAAAAACACTATTAATTGCACTGCTTCAAATGCTACATTTATGAAATTAAAGATGCAAGGGAAAAAGTCACTTCAAGAGGATACAGTAAATGAATTTCATGTTTCATCAGTTAAAGAGAAGCTCTCTCATGGATCACTTTTTTATTTTTTATATTAACTACAGTTTATTCACTTTGCATCCCAGCTGTAGCCCCCTGCCTCATTCCTTCCCAACCCCACCCTCCCTCATCTCTTCCCATGACCCTCTCCAAGTCCACTGATAGGGGAAGTATTTCTCCTTTTCCTTCTGACCCTAGCCTATCACATCTCATCTGGACTGACTCTGTTTTCTTCCTCTGTGGCCTGATAAGGCTGCTCCCCCTTCAGGGATAGGTGATCAAGAGTCATCCACAGAGTTCATGTCAGAGACAGTCCCTGTTCCTCTTACTAGGGCACCTAATTGGAGACTGAGCTGCCAGGGGCTACATCTGTGCAAGGGTTCTAGGTTATCTCCATAAATAGTCCTTGGATGGAGTATCCATCTCAGAAAAGACCCCTGTGCCCAGATTTCTTGGTTCTCCTGCTCTACTTGTGGAGCACCTGCCCTCAGACCTTTCTATCTCTCCCTTCTTTCACAAGATTCCTTGTACTCTGCCCAAAGTTTGGCTATGAGTCTCAGTATCTACTTTGATACAATGCTGGATGGAGTCTTTCAGAGACCCTCTGTGGTAGTCTCTTGTCCTGTTTCCCATTTTCTCTCTCTTCTGATGTCCATCCTGTTTGCCTTTCTGAGTGCAGATTGATCATCTTACCCAAGGTTCTTCTTGCTTAGCTTCCTTAGGTGTACAAATTTTAGTATGTTTATCCTATATTATATGTCTACTATCCACTAATAAGTGAGTATATACCATTCTCACTTAAGAAAGTATATGCCTTTCTGCTTCTGGGATACCTCACTCAGGATGATCTTCTCTAGATCCCAAGATTTGCCTACAAATTTCGTGATTTCCTTGTTTTTAATTGCTGAGTAGTGTTCTATTGTGTGTTCTATCCCTCTATTTCATGAGGAATGTCAGGGTTATTTCCAGCGTCTGGCTATTACAAATAATGTTGCTACAAACATAGTTGAGCAAATGTCCTTGTTATGTACTTGAGCGTCTTTTGGATATATGCGTAGGAGTGATGCAGCTGGCACTTGATGTAACGCTATTCCTAATTGTCTGAGAAAGCGCCAGTGGACTTATTAACATGGAGGGGGAAGCACAACCTCAACCCTAAACAGAACTACAAGCAAGATGATTAATTTTCCTCTTTATTATAAAAGATTTCATTTTAAAATGTGTCTGTTTGTGTGTGTGTATGTGTGTGATGGAGGGAGCTAATGCTGTTTCACGGAAATACTTGCCCAATCATTCCTCAGAATGTATGGTATGACCTTCTCTTAAAATGTAAATTAATCAACAGAACAAGAAAATTTGAACACAGGGAACCTCCCAGAGACTCATACTCCAACCAAGGACTATTCATGGAGATAACCTAGAACCCTGACAATGCAGCCACTTCTGATGAGAACTGATAGACTAAGATCAGAAAGAAGGAGAGGAGGACCTCCCCTATCAGTGGACTTGGGGAGGGGCATGCATGCAGAAAGGGGGGGGAGGGTGGGACCTAGAGGGTAGGAGGGAGGGGCTTATGGGAGGATACAAAACGAATAAAGTGTAATTAATAAAAGATAAATAAAAAATTTAAAAAAATGTAAATTAATCATCTCAAATGAAATTCATTTGTTAAATGGGTAAAATTGAGGCAAATCCTCCATTGAAGAAGCATGTGAGTTCACATGCACAACACACGTAGACACACACACTCAGAAACAATCAATGAATCAACATAAATGTGCATCCTAATTAGTCTTCACTGGGGCAGTTTGAATTACTGTGTCCACTCAGAAAAATAGAGAGAAAAATTTTACCTTGGGAAGTGAGCTGAATGTGAGTGGGGGTTACAATGGTAATGTTCAGCTTTGGGTTAGGTTACATCTAATTTTCAACAATCAAGCCTCAAAGCCAGGACATAAATAATATTCATAAGCAATCTCTTTATTTCAGTGCTTTTGCCTCTGCAATCCTACTTTTAGTCCTTGAAATAATTTTGTTCCTAACACTATACTACCTGAAAAATAACTTAAACAATATTGAATTATTTAATAGCAAAGAACTTGTGCAATATTGTATTGGGGAGTGTCTACCTTTACAGTCATACTACTATTCCTTAGGGAAAAAAAATCTCTCTTACCTGGGGTGTTGGAAATATTGCTAACCTACTGTTATCCAAACTATATTTTTTCTTTTTTTTCTGTCTTGGGAACCGTCTATTTAGATACCCCGTAGAGGTTGACTTGGTATATTGCCCATTCATATCATTAAGTTTCCTATAAATGGGATCTTCAAGGTGCCTGTTGTTGACATGCATGGCTCTCTCCATTACAGAATTAAGGTGTATTGCATGGAATGTGCAGCATATAGAAATCATAGTTTTTAAAAGTTTAAATCATTAAACTCATCTGTTCAAAAAAAAAAAAAAAACCCTATAGTTTTCTTTCAGGTGAGTACTGTTCAAAGTTAAGAGTTTAGCACTTTACCAAAGAACATTTATCATTATGGCAAACATTTCATTATGTTTCCCATACCCATATTTTATTTTTAATTTTGTTATAATTACTAGCAAATGTCATGAAAATCATTTATAAATCGTTACATGTCTATCATCTCCTGCTGTGATTTGCACAAACATTTTGTTTTAATTGACTCCATTGGTTAGTGTACTTCATTTTCATCTATTTCATGTTAAAGGTATTAGGTTCTTCTAAAAGTTTCAAAGTGATTAGAAAATTACATTAAAATTTTGAGTTCTCTCTCCAGTCTCCTGAAAAAATACTTTTTATCATGGATTTTTTCACTTCATCATTAACAACACATACTGAACCATGTAAAACCCAAGTTTAATTTGCATAATGTAAGGTAAGGTTATGTTATCTAGGTTCCATAGTTTCTGAGTGTGATGGAGCTAAAACAGTGACTTTGGCAGAGCTTTCACTGGGTGGGAGGCTCTTTCTATGTAGCATAGAATGAAGCTTCCTAGAAGTTCCCATATTTGCCTGGCATCTCTCTCCATGCCAGCATGGAAATTCAACTCTTGCTGATTTAATTTTGAGGTACATTTTTAAGGCATTATGCTTACTTCTTAAAAGGATGAATCCATTGAAAGTTGAAAAAAAGTGGTTTGAAAACAGATGATACTGGCAGACAGTCCTGAAGATACCTGATAAACCAGGGTTAGATGGAAGTAGAGGAGGACCTCCCCTAGCAGTGGACTTGGAAAGGGGCAGGGAGGAGCTGAGGGAGGGAGGACAGGACTGGGAGGGATTGAGGGAGGAGATACGGCTGGGATACAAAGTAAATAATCTGTGATTAATATTCTCTCTTATTCTTTATTAAAAATGTGTTACAATAATTTAATTTTTGTGTTTTGTCAAGAACAAAATCAGTCCACATGTGAATTTTCAACTACTTTCTAAGTGTGTTATTTTAGACTATTTCTCAATTCTCATATGCTTCGCTTTCCTCTGTTATTACAAATAGTGACATAATGTTTCCGCAGTCTTTCACCAGAGTTAAGTTACTGGTATAATGTATTTTAAATAAATATTTGATTCATTATTTTGTGTTTTTAACACAAACTTATTTGTTCATTATTTTTATGTCAGATGGCAATTATACAAAGAGTCCTTTAATATGAAAATAATTCTCCGCTCAGATGTAGCCTGTGGTAGCTCAGTAACCAATTGGTTTCCCAAAGTGAGGGGAACAAGGACTATTTCTAACAGGAACTCAATGAAGATACCTGATAAAACAGGATCAGATGAATGGGGAGAGGTCCCCCCCTATCAGTGGACTTGGAAAGGGGCACAGTGGTGATGAGTGAGGGAGGGAGGGACTGGGAGGGAATGAGGGTTCGGGGCACGGCTGGGATACAGAATTAATAAAATGTAACTGATAAAAATAAAAATTAAAAAATATATTAAAGCAGTTTTCAAAAGGGATTAATGTAGCTACTCTATGGATAATCATTCACATGTATTGCATATATATTATGTCATTGTTTATGGAAGTTCTGTGTATGAACCAGTCTGTCTCTACAAAAAAAAATAATAATAATAATTCTCTTTAGCTTTCACAAACTAACAAGTTAAGATTTAGGGAAAAATTATTGTATAATAGCATGCCTTAGTTTACTAGATTGAACTATAGTCTTATTTTTAAAAATGCTTTTGTCTATGGCACAATTAAAGTTTTTATTTTTTGTGGCTGTGATGGTATGGTGGGCTTATAAATAACTTTGGTGACCTATAATCTCACTTTATAATAAAACAAAAGAAAATATTGGCATAATTCTGAAATATGAAAGAATAATGTATGTTACTTGTATATGTTTCCACACATTGATTTTTTTGAAGAAACTCCTCATCTTTTATTTTTATAATAATACTCCATTATCTTCTTCAGTTGAAATAATAACTGAAGTTATTGTAACATAATGAGGAATTCAATAGATCATGATATAACTTTTCTTGCTGTGCAATTATCATCTTGTTATTTGACTTTTCAGTGTTGCTTTTATTTGTGTTGTGTATTAAAGCTTTTACACTGTTGATCTGTGTGTCAGTTTTAACACTACACTTTCAAAGCATTTATTATCAGTTATAATAGGCAGACCTCACTCTTCCCATTGGTTCATATTTGCTTAGAGTTTTAATTCCCTCAACGTTTTTTGGAAAAAATGTATTTAAAAAAGTCTTTGTGTATTTGAAGTGCTTCTAATGGAAAGAAATCAAGGGACATCTGTAATCAATCTGTGTCTGATAAATTATTAAAAATGGTGAATCAAATATTTTTAAATAGTTGTGGGATTAAGGGTAATCAAATTGCTGCTTTTTAATATTTTGTGATTGTTTTGTTAATATTTTCATAAAGTTATTTTTCATATAATATGTTTTGTTAATGTTTTCCTTTTCATATTCTCCCAGACAGAGAAAGGAAAAGGAAATAAAGTTTCTATTTATTTATTTATTTATTTATTTATTATTTTTTAAATTTTTATTAATTACAGTTTATTCATTTTGTATCCCCTCTGTACCTTCCTCCTTCCTCCTCTCCCAATCCCACCCTCCCCCTTCCTAGTCCACTAATGAGGGAGGTCCTCCTCCCCTTCCCTGTGATCCTGGTCTATCAGGTCTCATCAGGAGTGCTGCCCATAGTCTGCTCATTTTTCAAGCCAGTTCTCTAGTAAGGGGCACAGTGACTGTCTCTGACATGAGCTCACTGGCTGGCTCTTTGTACACCCACCCTGGGGGTAGAGCCTTGCCAGGCCACAGAGGAAGATGATGCAGCCAGCCTTGATAAGATCTGACAGGCTAGGGTCAGATAGAAGGAGAGGAGGTCCTCCCTATCTGGGGATTAGGGAAATGTCATAGGGGAAGAAGAGGGAAGGTGGATGGACTAGGAGGAGATGATGGTTAGGGGGCTACAGCATAAAAAGTGAATGAATTGAAATAAATCAATAAAGTAGGCTTTTAAAAAACCTAAGCCTACACTTCTTTATGGGGAAACTTTTATACTAATGGTAAATTTACTCTAGTGTTAATGAGTGAAATCATCTAATAAAACAAACTTTGAACCTGGGTGTTCTGGCACACACCTGTAATCCCAGCACTCAGGAGGCAGAGGCAGGCAGATCTCCGTGAGTTAAAGGCCAACCTGGTCTCCAAGGGGAGTCCAGGACAACCAAGGCTACACAAAGAAACTCTGTCTTGAAAAAAAAAAATAATTACAGCAAACTTTGACACATCCATGTGAATAGTATTATTTTTTTAATATCATACACAAAATGTAAATAAAGACAGACAACCTCAGTACTTTCTCAGAGATTTGTAAAGCTGTTGAATCTAGCCAACCTCTGGACTTTGAAACAGTTACCTGCATTTAACTAGATGCTTAAGTAAAAATGCAGTCACATCAAAGGCTGGAAATCATGGTTCTAACGTTACTTTTTAGTAATAAACATAAACAAAAGGGGGTGAGGCATTTATCCTACTGTAGAAGTATCATAGTACATTTCAGAAGGGATCCTTTTCAGTGCTTCAACAAGAAAATAACTACCTCCAGTTAAGAAGTTAAACAACACCACCTACACAAAACCTTTATTCTGCTATCAGAATTTAATAGTGTAAAAACATGCTGCTTTGGACAAATATAAATTGTAGTGAGAGGAATTAGATGCATGGAATGTTGTAGTTGGTTTATTCAATTCCAGTGATAAGTAAAGAGAAAAACAGCTAAGGCTGCTAGCATTCCTCACAATATTTTTAGCATTCTGATGGTCACCTGTAATAATTTTAATTAGGATTTTTTTGCTTCCAAACCACAAATAAAACCCATTATGAATGTGATTCAAAGGTGACAAATATCACTCCAAATTGGCAGGCAAACTTGGTAGTGTCATCCATGTGGTTCAGGCTTTAAAATCAGGCTTTAAAAAGAGTTGTGAGTAAAGGGGTTGAGGCATCTTCTTCCAAGGGTAAGAAGAGTCACCGAGGCCAGGCATATATATGGCAGGGAGTCCTTGCATGGAGGCCCTGAGAGATCATTGCATGAAGCTATAAAAGTGAACTCTGGATTGTATTGAAGATATAAAGATGTTAGAGATGCTAATGCAATGCTGTATCTGACAAGGAGATATTAGTAGAAGGCATAGACCCATGAGAGTGATGAGTTATAGGACACAAAGCCAGAATGGAAGAGCTATATGAACCCCTTACAATCAGGCATGGAGTTTGCTCTGTTGTATTTAAAGTTTTTCCTGTGGTTCCAGTCCTGCTTTGGTCCAGCCTTTCCTTGCTATGACTTCATTCCTCCCTTTTGTAATGGCAATGTTTGTCTTGTGCTATTGTGTATTGGAAACATGTAGTTTGATTTTACATACTTCCTGTAATTAATATCCTGTAAATGATATTACCTTGAGTCTTAGAAAATACTTAAACATTGACCTTTAAAATGCTGTTGAGACTGTGAAAGAGTGTGGAGGCCATCTTTGCATATGATTTGATACTATGGGCCACAGGGAGTGTAATTTTATGGTTTGAATGAGAAAGGTTCATATTTGAATACTTGGTCCCCAGCTGGTAATGGGGAAAGATTAGGTGCGGTCTTATTGGAGATATGTCCCTCTGGATGAACTTTGGAGTATCAAAGTGATTCTCATTTCTTTTTATCTCTGATTGTGGATTAAAATCTGTCCTTTTGCTCTGCCATCATCAACTGTAACACTATGACACCATAAGGTAAATTAAATGTTCTTTATTATAAGTTGCGTTGGTATGATGCTTTTTAACAGCACAGGTGAAGTGTTTTGTTTTGTTTTGTTTTCTGTATCATCACATCACAGACAGGTAAGCATGCATACATAGTACCTGAAAACAAGAGTCCAGTGGGAAAGGAAATCAGCATTCTGTAATCATAGCTAATTAATTTCTACAATAGGTCTGTTATTTCATTAATGAGAATAAAGCTTTCATTATTTAATTTCATCTTAAATGTATTACAGTGATAATGAATTTTCAACATTAATTTTCAGTAGATGTATCACATCAATTAAGAGTAAATACGAGTAAAAAGTAGATTTTTGGATGGTTTATTTGTTTGGGGAAAAGACAATATGAATACTAGATACATATGCATACAGTATATACACTATATGCTGCATGTATGTAGTATATAGAGTATGCATACTAAAGACTTCATACAAGAGACTGCATGTACGTAGTATATATAGCATGCATATAGATACTACATACTAGAGACTGCATGTATGTAGTACATACAGTATGCACACTAGAAACTATACCTCATTGGTGGTTTTTCCTAAAAAATTGCCTCAGCATAAACAGTGGGCCTGTTTTAGGAAGTTCTAAGTATATGATATACAACTACGTGTTAGCAAATATAAATTGGGGCAACAGAAACTATAAAAGTCAACAATATCATCAGTTAAAACAAGAGATAAGAAAATGGCTGAATTTCAAGAAGGTCATGACAATTCATGACAATTCTTCAACTGATAAGCTATAGTTAATAACATAGAAATATTGGTTTAAGGTGGAACAATATTCTGATGGCAAGAACTCAGAATTACGGGCTCTTGTCACTAAAACATGAAGATGTTGCCTGGGAAATAAGGAGTGTTCTTTAATTATATCATGGACTCATTTCAAGTTGGATGCCCAGTTTCTCCTTTTATATTAACTACTTTAGATTTTTTAAAAGATCTCAATTTTTCATGTTACCATGGAAACCTTCACATCCTCTCAAAGGTGACTTTTCTTCCAGATTAATAAATTTGGAACACTTTCTCTAAGGTTAGTTGTTTAATTCCATGGAAACATACCTATATTTATCACCCTGCACAAAGTTAAAGTGCAAGTGGATCAAATACCTCAACATAAAACCAGACACACTAAATTTGTTAGAAGAAAAAGTAAGGAAGAGCCTTGAGCTTATTGGCACAGGAGACAACTTCCTGAAGAGAAAACCAACAGCACAGTATCTAAAATCAACAATCAATACATGGGATCTCATGAAACTGAAAACTTCCGTAAAGCAAAGGACACTGTCATCAGAACAAAAATACAGCCTACAAACTTGGAAAATATCTTCACCAACCCTACATTGGTCAGAGGGCTAATATCCAGAATATACAAAAAACTGAAGAAGAAGTTAAATGCCTACAAAGTAATCCAATTAAAGAATGAGGTACTGGGGTCCCTTAAGAAACTGATGCCCCAACTAAGGAGCATGTATGTAGAGGACCTAAAACCCTTCTCAGATGTTGCCCATAGACTTGGTATCCAAGTGGGGTCCCTGGTAAGAGAAACATAGGCTTCCTCTGGCAAAAATTCAGTGATGGGCTCTCTGATCAACAGTATAAGTAAGTAGATAGATAGATAGATAGATAGATAGATAGATAGATAAATGAAAATAAAACAACAACAACAAAACAAACTTGTGCCTGGGTAACCTGCAGAGACTGATACTCCAACCAAGGACCTTCAGAGGAAATCCATCGGCTGTTGAGTTTCCAAGTGGGTTCCCTAGTAAGGGTTACAGGGTCTGTCTCTGACATGAACTCAGTGGCTGGCTTTTTGATCACCTCCACCTGGAGGGGTGCAGCCTTGCCAGGCCATAGAGGAAGATGATTCAGCCAGCTTTGATGAGACCTGATAGGCTAGGGTCAGATAGAAGGGAAGGAGGTCCTCCCCTACCAGGGGACTAGGGAAAGGGTATAGGGGGAGTAGTGCAAGGATAGGTAAGACTGGGAGGAGATGAGAAATGGGGCTGCAGCAAGGATACAAAGTGAATAAATTGTAATTAATAAATAAATAAAATTATTTTTTTCCTTAGGGACTTAGGAAAGTCTAATCTTTTCACATAGTGTAATAATATCAGTCATGGCCAGTGCAAAAATAGAACAATAGTAATCTGCAGAGAAGTGCTATGATGGTTCATTTTTATGGAAGCTTCACTGGGAAGATTACAGAGGGCCCATTTCTTGCTTTTTAAAATTTAATTTAATTTATTCATTTATTTTATTTATTTTTATTATTATTGTTTATTATTATTAGTTACATTTTATTAACTTTAACTCTGTATCCCAGCTGTATCCCACTCCATTATTCCCTCCCAATCCCATCCTCCCTCCCTCAGCTTCTCCTTGCCCCTTTCCAAGTCCAGGGATTGGGGAGGACCTCCTCCCCTTTCGTCTGGCC
>REGO01000684.1:310168-320782 GCA_010120015.1 Rhombomys opimus | reverse complement strand
CCAATTAAAAAATGGGGTACAGAGCTAAACAGAGTTCTCTGTAGAGGAATATCAAATGGCAGAGAAACATTTAAAGAGCAGGCCAATCAGTTCATGTCAGAAGCAGTCCCTGTTCCCTTTATTATGGAACCCACTTGGACACTGAACTGCCATGGGCTACATCTGTGCAGGGGTTCTAGGTTATCTCCATTCATGGTACTTGGTTGGAGTATGAGTTTCAGGAAAGACCTCTGTGTTCAAATTTTTTGGTTCCCCTGCACAGAAGTAGGCTATGGCAGCTCGGTTTCCAAGAGGGTTCCCCAATAATAGGAACAGGGACTGTCTCTGACTTGAACTCATGGGCTGGCTCTTTGATCATCTCCCCTTAAGGCGGGAGCAGTCTTACCAGTCCACAGAGAAAGACAAAGACGCCAGTTCTGATGAGACCTGATACACTAGGGTCAGATGGAGGGGAGGAGGACCTCCCCTATCATTGGACTGGCAAAAGGGCATAGGAGAGAAGAGGTAGGAAGGGTGGAATTTGAAGGGTTTGGGGGAGGGGGCTACAGCTGGGATATAAAGTGAATAAACTGTAATTAATAAAAATCAAATAAAATCTTCAATAAAAGAAAAGAAAAATATATTTGTACTGGTGTAATAGTCAGGTTATCAGAATTTCATAGGAGATAAAGTGCAGATGAGCCACTATTCCTGCCCTAGGTATTTCTTGTCTAGTGTATAGAATTCTTGAGTATTAAAGAATTATATAAGAATAATCAATTCTTGAGGACTTGCACAATAACACTATTTTATAGTCTTAATAGTTTTACATTTTCAATGACCTTGATTAGAAGGTATATGTCATCAAAGCCATTGTAGTGTCAGAGATTGTTGTTCTATCCAGACAGCAATTGACTGTGCAGAAATATACTCTATGACATTTTAATCGTGCCTTGAAATACAGATAGTGGACTTTAAACAGGGACATATATTTCAAATTAGTTATTTAACTATTTATTTTTTCCTTTTATTTATTTTCATTTATTACAATTTATTCACCTTTAATATCAGCTGTATCCCACTACCTCATCACTTCCAATCTCACCCTTCCTCCTTCATCTCCTCCCATTCTCCTCCCCAAGTCCACTGATAGGGGAGGTCTTCCATCTCACCCTAGCTTATCAGGTCTCCTCAGGATTTGTTGCATTGTAACTATTTATTTATTTAAAATCCGTGGGTGTTTTGTCTTCATGTAGATAAATCTGTGCCCTGTGCACTTGCCTGGTTACCATGTAGGCTAGAAGAAGGTATTGGATCCTTCTGGCACTGAAGTTAAAGTTGTGTGTCATTGTGTGAATGCTGAGAATGAAAATTAAGTCCCTTGGAAGAGCATCTAGCTTTCTGTACTGCTGAACCATCTCTTCAGGCTTGGAGATCAGTGTTAAGTATGGGAACTATTGCTGAATGATGTACTTCTTTTAGGTAGATTTTAGGTTCCCTTGGTTAAACCTATACAATTATTTTTAATTTTTAACATGTTAAAATTATTTTGCACTAGGACATTGGGAATAAATCTCTACAAATCTCCCAACATCATAGCTGCTATTAGTAGCAATGTTAGTAGAATAAAATTTCAGTTACCCTGTTTTTAACTTTGAAGGGCCATTTATTTATTTTTTTTACAAGCTATTTGTTATGTATATATTACCTTTATTTAGTTTACAGATGAAATATCTTCTGTTTCCTTTGAGGACATTTGAAATGTTTACAGCTGAAATAATAAATTTCTTTCTGGGGAATTATTTTTTTTCTATTTGGTATTAGAGATACTGATGTGTTTACCCTGGTACACAGGACATTGAAGGAAGCTAAGGCTGCACTGTTCCATTTCAGACCTATGTAGATTTTCTTAATGAACTCTGTACCACAACTTTCTATTAAGTCCAGTATCAATTATCAAACATCTATATTAATTTGTGCCTAAAGTTAACAATGCCTTTTATATGTGAGTTTAGCAATGTATTGACCTCATTGACTCTCTATATTTGAAACAGATTTACCAGTTCTGTGTTGTATACATAGTTCTTATGTCATTTAGATTGGAAGGGCAAATCAAGTAATGTCTTAAATGTATCATTTTCTGTGGCCAACCTTCCCTTGTAGCTTCCTACTGCATGGCAATGCATTTTCCATTCATACACATATACACACAAAATCTGAATTCTTACTTATGAACATATCTTGAAATCCTTTATCTTTTTTCTTTGTTCCCTTGTTTCTTGGAATCAAATTATTGGTTTATTGATTGAAAGCTCCTGTTATTATTAGATCAGTAGAATTCTCAGGAGGAAGTTGAAACATGTACACAAAAATCAATATGTACTCTTAAAATTTTTATCTGTTTAATGGTTCTGCCCATATTTTATGTATATATAAGATGACACAGCATACAAGGTATGGTACACTGGAACTGCATTTAAGGCATGTACATATGGCTTTGAATTCTATGACAGAAATTTGGGGATCTTTGTATTTTTGTTTTATAGAAATGAAGAGAATTTTCATAGGGCTATGGATCAGTACCTTTCTCCTAGGGATAATGAGTGATATAACTTGATATATGCCAAAATGTACTTAAACAAAGAATGAGATCTGGGTGATCAAGGTATATGATGTGTAAGGAAGTTTGATGACAAGATGAGTTATGCGGCTGGATCAAAGTTATCAACAGGCATGAAAATAGGGGCAGTAGCATCTTGCTGAAACCTTTTTACTGTTAAGTATTAATTTGCATTAGTTGACTATTGTCCATATTATGCTAATAGGTTTACCCTTCTCTCCCCCCCAAAAATATGTCATAATGTTCTCACATGTCTCTAGATTTGTCTGAGGTAGTCTCTATTGTCAGTTTATTAAAAGCTCCAAGGCAGATAGAATTTGCTAAGATGAGAAAAGGAAGTTTGTCAAAACCAAATTGGAAAAGATAAATATACATGGGAATATAAAAATATAAAAAATCTAACTCTACACAACTTTCTATTAAGTCCAGTATCAATTATCAAACATCTATATTAATTTGTGCCTAAAGTTAACAACGCCTCTGCCCTGCAGACTATCAAAGCAGATGCTGAGCCTGATGGGCAACTGCTGGGCAGAGTGAATGGAATTTTATGTAAGAAGTGGGAAATAGTAAGAGCTGGAGAGGACAGGGTCTCCACAAGGAGAGCAACAGAACAAGAAAATTTGAACACAGGGAACTTCCCAGAGACTCATACTCCAACCAAGGACTATTCATGGAGATAACCTAGAACCCCTGCACAGATGTAGCCCATGGCAGTTCAGTGTCCAAGTGGGTTACATAGTAATGTGAAGAGGAACTGCCTCTGACATAATCTGACTGGCCTGCTCTTTGATCACCTCCCCCTGAGGGGGGAGCAGCCTTACCAGGACACAGTAGAGGACAATGCAGCCACTTTTGATGTGAACTGATAGACTAAGATCAGAAAGGAGAGGAGAACCTCCCCTATCAGTGGACTTGGGGAGGGGCATGCATGCAGAAAGGGGATTCAGAGGGGAGGAGGGAGGGGCTTATGGGGGATACAAAATGAACAAAGTGTAATTAATAAAAAAAATTTTTAAAAAGTTAACAATGCCTTTTATATGTGAGTTTAGCAATGTATTGACCTCATTGACTTTATATATTTGAAACAGATTTAGCAGTTCTGTGTTGTATACATAATTCTTATGTCATGGAGGTTGGAAGGGCAAATCAAATAATGTCTTAAATATATCTTTTTCTATGGCCAACCTTCCCTTGTAGCTTCGGTAGACACATCTGGTGGTAGCTGACCATGCTTTCCCTTAACTCCACATGACTTAATTAGAAGCCAGAGATAAAATTGGCTTCTATTTTCTTCAATCTGGTATATTAAAATTTGATGTTCATGAACCTTATGTTTTAAACACTATGTTGACTGTATCTGATGATACAGCATATCTATATCTATATCTATATATTCTCAAATCTGAAATTTATATATGATTTACAGAGGCAAATCATCTCTCATACTTGTCTTCCGTTTTTGAGAAAATAATAGCAAGGGAAAGTGACATGGAGAATAATTTCAAAGTAAGAATGTGAAAGTGGAAATGGTTAACATCACAATATAAGTCACATGATTATAGAATCTCAAGGTCTGAGAAAATTCTGGATTTATATGAATTATTATTTATTTGCCTCAGGTCTCACTACATAGTTTTTTTTTGTTTTGTTTTGTTTTTTTTACTTTTTTATTTTTTTAATATTAGTTACAGTTTATTAACTTTGTATCCCAGCTGTGCCCCGCTTCCTCATTCCCACCCAATTCCACATTCTCTCCCTCATCTCCTCCTTGCCCCTTTCCAAGTTCACTGCTAGGGGAGGACCTCCTCCCCTTTCATCTGACCCTGGTTTATCAGGTATCTTCAGGACTGGCTGCAAACTCCTCCTCTGTGACCTACCAGGTCTGTTTTAAACTGAAATTAAAAATCTCATTGCTCCTACTTCAGCCCCCTGGGACATTGATTTGTGAGCATGCACCACTGTGAATTCTCTAGATTTTATTTCATACGAAATTTGAAATAGTGTCTTATTTTATGCCAGATGATACTTTAAATGTTTACTTTTTTCAGACAGTTTTATACTTTCAGAAATCCTATTCAGTCAACACTGATTTTATAGGGAGACCAGGTGTTTCTCTTCAGGCTGCAAGGGTTAGAACCAGTGTGGTTATAGATACCTGTGTTCTTAACTGCTGAACATTTCCTTTCTTGAAGAGATACCCAGAACAAGATTGGGCTCATGAGTGAGACACCATAAGACACTGATTATGTAAATACTGATTACTGTTCATGGCCGTTTATTAGGATCTCAGTTATGTTTCAGGGAATTTTTCTTACATATTACAATTTATAAATTGTAACACTTGGGTAACAGCATTGTTTACTTCAGGTCATACCTAACTTAGAGTTAAATATGTAGGGATATACTTAAATCTATGTTTAACTTAATATTTTTCACATCTACTATTTTTATCTGTATAAATTGAGCAATATGTTTGATAATTTTCTGATGCTTTATTATTTGTAATACCCTCATAACCACAGTGTTTCATATATTGCTGTACCTATTTTTACATAGCTCAACCTACTCCCCCTGCTTAGAGGAAGCCCATAGGCTGTTTCCAAGTGGGTTGCCTAGGAATGGGTACAGGGGCTGTCTCTGACATGAACTCAGTGGACAGCTCTTTGATCACCTCCCTGGGGTTGGGGGTGCAGTCTTGCTAGGCCACAGAGGAAGATGATGAAGTCAGTCCTGATGAGACCAGATAGGCTAGGGTCAGATAGAAGGGGTAGAGGTCCTCCCCCTATCAGGGGACTAGAGGAGGGGCATAGGGGTGAGAAGAGGAAAGGTGGGTGGTAATGGAAGGAGACTAGGGAGAGGGCTACAGCTGGGATACAAAGTGATTAAATTGTAATAAATAAATAAGTTAATTAATAAAAATATAAAAAACTATAGCTATAAAAACTATATCATTAAACTTCTAGCTAAGTTCTTTCACCATACACTTGACATTTTTAAAATAAATATTATCAACAAAAACTCATTTTGACTTAGACTCTATGCCGATTATGTTATTGAAAGTACAATGTACTTTCATTTCTGGGGCTTTAATTTGGCCTTTCTTGATGAAATTTCCAATTTAAAATACAAAAAGCAAAAAGCAAAAAGCCAATTGTCAATACAAAGCAAATCAACCGCCTTCCAATGTGTGATATGTATTATTGGGTGCACATTATCATTTCTGAGTTGCTCTGTGTATTTCTCCTTATTAAAACCATATGCACTGCTAATGTTTACCCAGGAGATAAATTATTTTGCAAGTGAAAAATTATAATTGTTATGTTCAGTCACATTTCAACCTTATGTCACCAGAAGGAGTGCTTTTTTTTTTTTGCAAGAAAAACTGTTTGCAATAACATTTATATTTTCATTTCTTATAATCTAACCGACCAGCTTTAATGATATTAAAATATTTAGGTATTTTTAAAATGTTGGAGACCAAATAGAGTAATGCATGAAAGCAATAAATAAGTAAATAGACAAATTTTATCTAAAGGATGACTGATAGTGAGATCATTTGAAAGAGGTTTGACCACAGAGATTTTAAAATCCATTTAATAGTTTTCATTTGTGGTGGGGAGATACTTAAACAGAAGAACCTCACTGCCCTCAAAAGAACAGAGAGGAAACAGTGATGGAAGTGTCAGCAAACTTGCCAGACAATGGACCGCAATTAAAAATACTAGGCAAATCTGGGTACAGCACATAATGGAACTACTCAAACTCTGGCAACCTCCCAAGTGCCAACTTATCTATAGGTAAATCCCTATCCATCCTCAGGGGAAAGAACATTCTTCTAGCAAGCAGTCATGTTTTTATCACTCTCAACTTTGAGGATGCTCTTAAGACTTATCTAGGGGAGGCACCCCTCAGAGGATTTGATGAAAACATCCTCCGAACAATCAAACTGGAGTTTGAGACACACTGATCTAAGACTGTTTTGAGTCAATTTTTTTTCTGACATGTTAAATTAAGGTTTTACCAGAAAGACATGCATAATTTGAATCTGTTGCTTACTTACTATTTTATTCTTCTTGTAATACTTTTATATTAATACAAAATAGTAATACTTATATGCAAACCTGTATATGAATATTTTCAGTAGTTTTCTGTAGTTCAATTGTGTCCACTTTTAGAAATTCCTAATCATTGATGCACACATTTCATTGATTTTCATTTCATGCTACTAACAAATTCCCCTATATTAACACTAACATGTTAATTAAAAATAACAAAGAAAGGACATTGAACCTGACAGAAAATTAATTAGCATGTGACTTTCATGGTATCCTCCAGTGTTAATAAGAAGCTAAATCATATTCTCTTGAGTGACCCTCTGATTTCAACATATTGTTCTATTTTTAGAGAATTTACAGGGGGGAAACATAAAAGCACATTCAATGTTTTATTTCCAAAAATGAAGCATGGAATCAAAGCTTCATTTCTCTGTGTTTGTCTTAACAATGATATTTTTTTTCTCTACAAATTTCTTCACTTTCTAGTAAAGTCCTAGACAAAATGCTATAGATTGTTAAGTAAAAAAATTATATCCACATCTAGTTACCTATAGATCTAAGTTAAAATTCTTGATTACAATATTTGGAGGAACGTTTCAATTTCTGTATGAACCTATTATCTATCTATCATGTATCTGCCTGTCTGTCTATCTATCTATCTATCTATCTATCTATCTATCTATCTATCTATCTATCTGTCATCTGTCATTTACCTATGTATGATAATCTACCTATATATAACTTTTGCTTATGTTTTCAATACAGATGTTTGGTCACATGAAGTTTCTTCTTAATTTGTAAGTTTTTTATAACCTTATACATGAACTGTGAGATTTTCCCCATTATCTTATCTTACCTTATTATGCTATCTTATCCTATTTCTTTTGTGATAATTCCTTTATCCCAGTCTCCTTCCTACTTTCACATGTTTTGTTTATTTTCATTTTTACTTACTCTTTGATGATTTGAAACATGAATTCTATGTGTTTAGAACATATCCATACCCAGCACCCCAGTTCTTGTTCTTTTGAGTCATCTGCATACAATTCCTTCCCAGTTTTTATCTTCCCCTCTTTCTCTTCTAAATTTCCTTCCCCATCCCCTCTTTTTAGAGCCTGATTATTGATGCTCTACCCACTGTTTGTGCAGGTGTGTGTGTGTGCATGTGTGTGTGTGTTCAGGTGTCACACAGTTATCCACGGCTACTGTGTATTAATGACTGTGATGATTATGTCATATCCAGAAGACAGCTGTTCATAGACATCCTCTCCATTCTCTGACTTTCTGTTCTTTCTTCTCTGTATTCCTGTGCTTTGTTCCCTGACTTTAGAGTGATGATTTAGATTTCTTTCTTAGGGTTGAAAACTCAATAGTCACTTACTTTTAGAGCTTTGATTAATTATGAGTATCTGAATTAGCTATTTCTAACTAACAAAATTTTTTTTAATGGCTCAGGCTTAGAGCAGCCCTAACCGTGTATACAAATAAAAATATTTGGAAGGCAGTTTGACAAGTCCATTTATCAAATAAACAATAAAATATTCCCGCTAAGGTCTGTGACTTCCCTAGCTGTAGCCTTTTGACCAGGTTTATAGTTTGATAAATCCTCCCAATAAAAAGCCTCAAATCCAATGAGGAAGTGATTGGTTACCCACTCACACAAACTCAGGAGCATTTTAGCAGCGGACATATGGGCACATAGTGACTGCTAGGTTGGAATTGTAGCTGACAATGGTTTTTCAGCAACAGCCTGTATAAATGTAAGAAAACAAAGACGGAGCTTCCGAGTCAGGTAGTTTGGTTTCGCTGTGTTCTTTATCAGAGGTGTGTTGTGACTTCAGTGATAGATTCTTACCAATCTATTTCTAGTGGGAGATTAAGAGCAATGGTGATAGCCTTTGTGGTTTGGGAAGCCTCTGGAGCTTCCCTGACTAGAGTTTTATAGTTCAATATGCAAAACTAACACTGGAACTCTCATTTAAAAACCCACAGCTTCTAGCAGCAGCACTGTATCTTTGTACGGTAAATTTTTCTTTTAAGTAAAAGAGTTCACTGAGAAATCTGTCAAGTTATTAAGAAAACAGTAAACTCTATAATTTTTCCCACTAAAAGTTCCTTAAATGGTAATATAATGGCTGTGAGTTTGAGAAATTTTATTCTCCAATATACATATAGAAATAAAATAACTCATGTGAAACATTGCTGCGGAAGGAACATTTTTAGTACTATTGTTATGCTATGTGACATAACAAAATGACTATGGCTACCCTCAAACTACACAGATTATCCAAAACGAATTATATATGTACATATTGTTATGTCACAGATTAGAACACTTACATAAGGGAAGAACTGGACTTGCTGCCAATAAGAATAATATCATCACTGTGGGCTAAGGGCTCAGAAATACTCTGCCTCCTTCATGTTCCTCTCGTTCCAGCCTAGGTCCATCCTTTGACAAAACCATGCTGTCTACAATAATTAATCCTGTGACTTACAGCTTTCCTTCACTGAGAAAAAGATCAAGAAGTTAAAAAAAATATAAAGTATGCTATTTTTTAAAGGATTTTAAAGATTTTTTTTTAATTTATAATAGTGTTAGAAGGACTTAGTTCTCATATTACCCTCTTCAGAAAAAGAGCAACTTCTGTTTACAAAACAAATTATTTAAAGGACAGCACTGCTTCCTAAAGGATCTCTGAGCAGGTGTAATTACTGTCACTTTACTTGTGAAACAAAAAGAAAACTAAATAAGCATATTTTCAAAGCTAGATGGTGCATACAATTCTCACTCCATCTTATTATATTTCTAGATGTAGATATTAAAAACTTGTTTCCTCCACCTCCTTTAGGGTATAAAACTTCATGAATAATAAGAGAAAAGAAAAGAGATCAAATGAAGAAGCACTCCCACCAGCAATGGAGGAGGGTTCCCTTTCTTCACATCCTCTCCAGCATGTGTTGTCACTATAGTTTTTGATCTTAGCCATTCTGACAGGTGTGAGATGGAATCTCAGAGATGTTTTGATTTGCATTTCCCTGATGACTAAGAACAGGAACATTTCTTTCTCATGTTTATTAAAAAATTCATATATTATTATTATTATTACTATTATTTATTATAATTTATTTGCTTTGTATCCCAGTAGTGACCCCCTCTTCTGTCTCCTCCTAGTCTCACTCTTCCTTTGTCTTCCCCCCTATGTCCCTCTCTTAGTCCACTGATAGGGGAGGTCTCCCTCCCCTACTATCTAACCCTAGCTATGGTCTCCTCAGGACTGTCTGGATCCTCTTTCTCTGTGGCCTAGTAAGGCCACCTCACCAGGGAGATCCTGTTCCTGCCAGAGACTGCTCCTGCTCCCCTTACTAGGGAACTCGCGTGGAGACTGAGTTACCCATGGGCTACATCTGAGTAGTAGCAGTCTAGGTCCTCTCCAAGTATGGTCTTTGGTTGCTTCATTAGTCTCTACAGGGCCCCATTTGCCCAGATTATTTGGCTCTGTTGGTGTCTTTTGGAAGCTCCAGTTCCCTCCAGGTTTTTCTGTCACCCATTTCTTTCATAAGATTCCCTGCACTCTGCCCAAAGTTTGGCTATGAGTCTAAGCCTCTGCTTTGATAACCTGCTAGGTAGAGTCTTTCAAAGTTCATCTGTGGATGGCTATTGTCCTGTTCCCTGTCTTTTCCTACTTTCTATGTCTATTCTGCTTGCCCTTCTGAATGAGGGTTAAGCATCTTCCCTTGGGTCTTCATTGTTGTTCAGCTTCTTTATGACTATAGATTTTAGTATGTTTATCCTATATTGTATGGCTATTATTCACTTATAAGGGAGTATATGCCATGTGTGTCTTTCTGCTTCTGGGATACCTCATTCGGGATGATCTGATAAAACATAGGGCTTCTGAGATTCTAAGTATCAGCATGACCTCTTTTAAAACAGTGCCAAAATGGTGAGCCAGG
>REGO01000684.1:179297-191700 GCA_010120015.1 Rhombomys opimus | reverse complement strand
TGTCATCTACTGTGGCCTGGTAAGGCTGCTCCCCCCACAGAGGGAGGTGATCAAAGAGCAGGCCAATCAGATTATGTCAGAGGCAGTCCCTCTTCCCATTACTATGTAACCCACTTGGGCACTGAACTGTCATGTGCTACAGCTGTGCAGGGGTTCTAGGACTTTTGAAGAGCTGGAATATTGCAGACCAAGATCCGAAACTTGTGCTTTGTATTGAGCCCTTTAATTCCCACTCACTGTCTAAATTCTGGAGAGTAGCAGGTAAATTCTTTTAGAATGTGTTAACCTGTAAGGTCCACCAACCTTTAAATCAACAGTACCATCAAATAGCATTTGAAAACCACAGCAGAAGTTTCTCTATTTTGCTCCACAAATGTATAATAAACTTCCTTAATTTGTAGCTTTCTATTATTGTGCAACATAGAAAAGCCATGTGCTACAAAAGGATGTTCCTTTGATGAGGGTTGAGAACTAAGCTTACTAGTTTATTTCCCCTCCACCAGATAGAGACTAGTACAGAAATTACAACTGGTAAGAGACTAAATGACAGTATTTGCATGATGTGGCCAAGAAGTGTGGAAGTGGATATTAGGATCCCCTGGAACTGTATTGTGATGCTTGGAAATAAGCCTTTTGCCAAGGACTCGTAATCACTGAAACATTTCTATAGCCCTAATCAGATATTCTTTCATACAAGAACAAGACCCTGGAAGGATGAAGACAAAATGATGATACTTTTTATAGGTCAGTGAATGCTAAAGATTGCCAGCAAACAATGGTGTAGCGGGGATACTTCACTGCAGCCCCTATACATTGTGCTCAGAGGGAAATAGGGGGGAGGGGGCTGAATGACTTTAAAAGGCATAAGATTAGGTCATGCACTGTGAGATAGTGTCTTCTATATATATGACAAGGAATATGAGACTATGGATGCTGAACAATGCAATATAGTGGCCTGAACAAGAACAACATACTGATAATAACTGTTGGCATGACAGCAAGGACAGAGGAAATTCAACATGATCTTCCCTTTAGAAGAAGAGCTAAGGGTAGTTTATGCTGGCTGAAAGAGGGAGAGTCAATCTCCTCGAGGGACAAAGCTCTCACATAAAAACTGTCCACTCTCACGTGGAAAGCCCTGAGTACATGGACATAGGGGCAAAACAAAATTGGCCCACATGTGTGCATATATGTAGATGTACATGTTACAAGTGTATGCACAAATAAAAATAAAATTTAAAGAAGAGATCATTTTGAGCATTCATAAAAGATGTTAAAGAGAGAGTAGAAGCTAGAGTGTATACATTTATCAAAGAAAATAAACATAAATGTGTACAGACAATAAAAAATCAATGTAGACGTTATCTGAATAGTAACACACATACACACCAAAAATTTAATGAAACCATTTCCATAGAATGAGTAGAAGCTAGAGTGTATACATTTATCAAAGAAAATAAACATAAATGTGTACAGACAATAAAAAATCAATGTAGACATTATCTGAATAGTAACACACATACATACCAAAAATTTAATGAAACCATTTCCATAGAATGTGTTATTTGGGTTAATCTGATTCTTTGTTTCTGGGCCATGATGACTTATTTGATCCAAGAAAAAAGTCATGCTGAAGCAAGACAGCTCAGATGTAACAGTTACCTATGACCATGCCTGATGGCCCATAATTGAGGCCCAGAATCTAAATGGTAGAAAAAAAGGATTGGACTACAGCAAATTGCCCTCTTACCTACCTACCTACACACACACACACACACATAATAATTAAATACAAAAATTCATAAATAAAATTTAAATGCCGTATAGACTTTCTTACTGCATTAGTTTGAAAGCTGTGTTTTATGCAGATACCATTAAAGATAATTAGGCCATTCCTTAATTACCAAAATGTATTTTATATAGGAAAGAACATTTTCATAGGAACTCTGTAGGTTAAGTCTGAGAAATCTGGACAAGAAAAACTTAAAATTATTATTTTCTTGCCAGTAAAATTGTAGTAAATGCTTTCTAAGTGTGTTAGAATAAGATACTGAGACAGCCAAACTTGGCAGAGCACAGGGAGTCTTATGAAGAGTGGGGAGATAGAAGGACCCGGAGCTGTCTGGAGCTCCACAATAGACCAACAAAGCCAACAAACCTGGGCCTGGGGCGGGGGAGATACTGATGCACCAACCAAGGACTATCCATGGACAGGACCTAGACCCCTGCTCAGATGTAGCCCATAGGCAGCTCATTCTCTATGTGGGTGCCGCAGTAAGGGGAGAAAGTGTTATCTCTGACGTGTACTCTGTTGCCCACTCTTTGATCACTTCCCCCTTGCTGGGCGGCCATGCCAGGCCAGAGAGGTAGAGGACCCACGAAAACTTGATGAGACTTTATAGGCTAGAGTCAGACGGTAGGGGAGGAGCACTCCCCATTTCTGTGGTGTAGGGGAGGGAGATGGGGTAAGAGAGAGGAAGGGTGGAGCCGAGAGAAGATGAGCGAGGGGGCTACAATTGAGGTACAATGTGAATACATTATAAAAATTAAAAAGAAAATGTTAAAAAAAATCCTTCGGAGGTGGGGGTGGGGTGGAGAACTGAAAGGAAATGAAAATTGCAAATGTATACTTTGGAAGCCTTTCCAGTCAGCTTTCTCCCATTTATTCTGTCAGGTGCCATCCACAAAGCTGCAATGACAACAGCTGCCATGGGACTGGCGTTGACTTTGGAACGGTCTACAAAGGGCATCTGCACTGGTGCTGGCTGCCGTACAATGAGCCTGGAAACACTGAAGACAAATCTTATGTTCTCAGTTCCTTAACCAGTACATACAAAGAAGAACAGACAATTTAGACACCAATTTTCAGAAAAAAAATTTAAAGGATCAAGAAAAGTTAAACCTTAGCAGTAGTTAATCAGACATTTTTGTGGTTTGGAAAATTAATTTTAAAATATCCTAAAATATATTCGGAGAAAAGGCGTACATTCCTAGGAGCTTGGATTGTATTTCACTGGTACAGCTCTTTTCTGGCAGGCTTAAGAGCCTTATTTTCAGCTCATGTACCACAAACACAAAAGGAATCATCATAAAAAAAATGTGAATATTTGAGAAGATAAATAAGTTTAACCTGATTTAAAAGCTAGGTTTTTCATTTATTTATTTAGCATTATACAGTTCCAGAGTAATATGGAGAAAGTTTGTTATTTGAACTGAAATTAAATAAAAAAAGAATAAATTGAGAGAATTGGAAAGCCCTCCTGTTTCATGTTTACATAACTATATTACTTATTTAAAGCATTGATTTCTACTGCTTCTGTAAGTTCATAATTTGGATAACATGATTGCAATATTTAAAAGCATATTGATCAGAGAGACAGATGGAATAACCGGTATGTACATTCTGTCTCAGTGATTCATGTGTGTTTTATATGTTAAAATAATTGAACTATAAGAAAAAACATAATTTGAAATAATTTAATAAATGTTTCTAATTTTGAATCACTTTTAAATTTTTATGTAAGATAAAAGATAACTTCATGGTTTAGGCATAAAAAATTAGTTCAATGTTTTAAAAGTAATGGAAGCAACAGATACTTTATTTTATATGAAGAACAAAAAGATGGCAAAATATCTTTATACATGATTTATCATTTTCCATCCATTGTTTCAGATGAATTTATATATTCCTTATTAGATCACCTGTATTCAAGTAATATATAAGCATATAACTACACTCTGCATGATCATATTAAATTATTGAGTGGTTTGCTGGTATGATTTATTCTGAAATAATATTAACTTTTTGGGTTATTACTTTGTAATTATATATAGATTTAGAGAATATGCTTCCCAAAGAAATGTAAAGAAATTTTTCTAAGTGACTTTGGACATGCAGTATATAATGTGGTGATATTCTCCAGATGCTTGGATTTCCCCTTCAATAACACTGCCCCTCATCACATGGATTTAGTAAGAAAACAAACAAACAAACAAAAACTACAGTTCTAATGCATATTTAAAGCTTTGCTGCAGCGTATATTAATTCAAATTCACTGTAAGCTTCAGTAGACTGCAAAGCAAAAAAAATATGAGTCAACTAAATTACTACATTTTAAAGCAATATTTAATTATTACTTTCATAAATTAAAATGTACTTATTTATATGTATATACCTGAGTAAACAGAATAATGAAAAACAGTAATATCATAGAGAAAATGAGTTAATTGCATTATAAGGGGGAAAAGGTTCCTGGAACCTCAAATAATGAGGAAGTGTAACCAGACTCACTGACATACACCTTTTTCTGCTTTAATTTTTTAAAAAAATTTGGAATAAGTTATTTTGTCATTATCTCCAAACTATGCTATACATTATCACCATCAAATAGATTCTGACTTCTACTTTACCATGAAAATTGCTTAGAGCTCAATATTCTGCCATAATGAAAAGTGAAAAGTATAATAGGCTAAAAAACAAACAAACAACAACACAAAACAAAACAAAAAACAACATTTTGTTGTTGAATATAACAGAGAACTGAGGTCAGAGAACAAATTGATGAATCTGGAGAGATGGACAGAGACAGAAATTACAACTTATGGGCAAATATTGAAAGACAGAAACTCATACAAGTCAGCAGTGTTCAGTTTAGAATTAAGGGAACCTGATGAATTGCTGAAGGTTTAGTGTAGACAAGTATGAGAATTAAAACTTTCATGGAGAAACAGTCATTGTGAGAATGGGAGGAAATACATTCTTTACTTATAGCTCCCTGGATCCTATATTTAAAGAGAATATTTGAAAAATATTAGCATTTCAAGTAAAAGGAGAAAAGGAATCATTCATTGTCTCCCTTGGCATTCTGTTCTTAATCATGCTTATCTCAAAATAAACTGTTTCTAGATATCTTCATCTGTTAGTATTTTATTAGACACTACCAAGTCAGGAAAGGAAAGTGCCAGCTCTTGCTCCCTTTAATGAAGTTGACTGCCTCAGGGGTGAGGGAGCTAAAGAGAAGTACTGTTGTTCACAACACCGGAGCACTGACTCTGAAGAGACCAGAGTGCTCATATGCAGTTCACTTTACCAGGAACACCATGCATGGCTTTAACTGAAACACAAAACGCATATATACTACCTGCAAAACATAAATGACATCACAAACATCAGAATCAGACATGGTGATATGACGGGATCATCAGACTGGGAATTTAAATAGCCTGATATACTAAAGAACCAGATGGAGAACTACATAATGTGAGAAAACTGTTAAATAGTGCAAACAGAAAAAAAATCAAAGAATGACACAAAACAAATGACCAAGATCAAAACTCATTGAAATAAAGAAATAAATCATGACCCATTGGTAGATGGGACATGATTAAAGAAAATTATATCTGAGCTTGAGGACATCACAGTTATCACAACACAGATGACAAATTTGAAACTAGAAATAAAAAAAAAACAAGAAAATGAGAAAATTAACATAATGATGCCCTAAATTTGTTGGACAAGTTTAAATTTGTATTATACAGATAAGAGTACAAAGAGAAGCAGGGTGTAAAGAAGAGAAGATATATTTAAAGCAGTAATGACAGGAAATTCCCAGATTAATGTTGACAACCAAAGTACAAAGACAGAAAGCTCAAAGAACTCTCTCAGGATAATTGACAATGAATGACTTGCTTAGGCATATTTAAGTTGTCAAGAAATCAAAGATAAGAATTTTTAAGAGAGAACAATGAGGAGAAAAATACATACAGGGGTGTGCACCTATATGTGTTTGTGCACATATGTGTACACGTATGAACAAATGTGTGTGATGTATGTTTAAGTTCTCAAATAATATGCTTCAGGAAGAAAGCAGAGTAAAATTTTTGAATGTGAGAAAAAAATACCCATTGGCCACATTTTCTTAATAATTATTCTTCAAGAAATAAAAGAAACAAGAGCTTTCTTAGATGATCTGATGCAACTGTTGCCACTAGACCTATTTGCCAAAGTTCAATATATAGAAGAAAATTAAAAGAGGTCAGAAACTTAGAGCTATATAATAAAATATCATTAGCATAAAGGAGAACAAAGCAAAAACTTATTTATTCTTAATTGGTATAACATATAAAAGCTATTTTCTTTTTTTGTTGTTGTTGCAAGTTTTTTTATTTTATTTTTTCTTTATTAATTACACTTTATTCACTTTGTATCCCCCCTGTGGTTCTCTCCCTCCTCCCATCCCAATCCCTTCCTTCCTCCACCCTCTGCATGCCTGCCCCTCCCCAAGACCACTGATAGGGGAGGACTTCTTTTCCTTCCTTCTGATCCTAGTCAATTAGGTCTCATCAGGAGTGGCTGCGTTGTCTTCTTCTGTGGCCTGGTAATGCTGCTTCCCCCTAGGGGGCCTGCTCTTTAAAAAGCTATTTTCAAAATGACAAAATAAGGACTGGCTGCACTGTCTTCCTCTGTGGCCTGGTAAGGCTGCTCCCCCAATCAGGGAGAAGTGTTCAAAGAACAGGCCACTGAGTTCATGTCAGAGGAATACAATGCAGCTAGCCCTGATGAGACCTGATAGACTAAGATCAGATGGAAGAGAGAGGACCTCCCCTGTCAGTAGAGTTGGAGAGAGGCATAGAAGGAGAAGAGGGAGAGAAGATGAGATCGAGAAGGGTCAAGGGAGGGGGTTACAGCTGGGATACGAAATGAATAAACTGAATTTAAAAAAAGGACTATAGTCATAAAAAAAAAGCATTTGTTTATACTACACCAAAGAAAAAAACTTTCCTACACTTTTCTATTTAAAAACTGTATCTCAGAAAAGACCCCTGATTCATGGATATAACCTAGAACCCCTGCTCAGATGTAGTCCATGGCAACTCAGTAACCAAGTGGGTACCCTAGTAAGGGGAAGAGGGACTCTCTCTGACATGAACTCAGTGGCTGCCTCTTTTAACAGCCAGCCCCCATAGAGGGAGCAGCCTTGCCAAACCACAGAGGAGGATAATGCAGCCAGTTCTGATAAGAACTGATAAAATAGGGTCAGATGGAAGGGGTGAAGGACTTCCCCTATCAGTGGACTTGGAGAGAGGGATGGGAGAAGAAAAAGAAGGGAGGGTGGGATTGGGAGGGAATGAAGAAAGGGGCTACAGCTGGGATACAAAGTGAATAAACCATAATTAATATAAAAACTAAAAATTTAATTAAAAAAGACTATATCATTTGAAAGATTTTTTAATTGGACAACAGGGTACATTTCTGATACTGCTATTCCAACCAAGGACCATACATGTACATAACCTAGGACCCTTGCACAGATGTAGCCCATGGCATCTCAGTCTCCAAGTGGATACCCTAGTAATGGAAACATGACCTCAGTGGCTGGCTCTTTGACCATCTCCCCTTGATGGGGAGCAGCCTTACCAGGCCACAGAGAAGGACAATGCAGCCAATCCTGATGAGACCTGATACAGTAGGATCAGAGGGAAGGGGAAGAGAATCTCACCTATCAGTGGACTGGGGAGGGTTAGAGGAGGAGATGAGGGAGGGAGAGTAGGATTGGTGTGGCTGAGGAAGGGGGATAGAGCTGGGATTCAAAGTGAATAAACTGTAATTTATAAAAGAATTAATAAATTTTAAAAATGACAAAATCAACCGTTTTCTTATTATACATATTTATATGTCCAAGTGTATAAAATAATTGGTGGTAATATCCAAAAACGAAAACTGGCATAAAGGGAAGATGGGAAAAATGAGGACACTTTTGTTGTTCTAACAAACTCTCTCTGCCTGGAATTGGTATAACACTATTTGAAGCTGGGCCATTTATTTTATTCACTAGTAAGACGGTATCGGCAGAGTTTAAAAGTTCAAATTCTCTTCTATGACTGCGTAAAATTAAAATGCATATTACATACTTACAGCATACAATCACGCAGACTAAGTATTACAATTAGAAATTAAAGGAATCAGGGCACAGAAAAGAAGGACAGAAATGACTGAAACCCAGCAGGGTAAATTCCAAATGTTGTATCTACAAGTCTTACGTCAAAGATTTAATATGGCTCCGTTCTTCATCCCTTTTGCCTGCATCAACTTTCTCTCTCTTGGATTTGTTCCATTCTTAATAAGAAGCACTCTCTGGCAGATAGCCCCTGTTGATCTCCAACATCTTGTAGTCTCAACTACAAATCAGGCTTCATTTGACACAGTCAATATTAGACCGTCTTGGAAACTTCTTGGTTCAATAAATTGGTCCATTACTTTTCAACTTATCCACATATTTGTTATATGTAGCTTTCTATATTTACATTATTATTCTCCTAGGGATTTTCATCCCGATAAGCAATGGTGAAATGTGTCTAATGCCTCTTCTTTATCATGGAAGATGATTATGTTATTATTTTGTATGTACATTTGTAGATTGAGAGTCAACATTGTAGAGGAATTCTAAAAGGATCCAATAGGAATTCAAAAGGAAGCAAAAAGTGCACATAATGGGAGAGAAGAATTCATAGTGTCTTTCCTACAGTTGAAAACATTACCTAAATATAAAATATTCACAAGTAAATAGTAATATTCATGGAAAAAGCAAGTAATTATATCCAGTTTGCTAAACACTAAGTCAATATATAAAAAGCATCTTCCTTGTGTGCCAGCAATAATCAAGTCAAGTTTGAAGGTAAAATCCACAGTTATAGAAATATTAGAATCTTAATGAATTAAATATTTAGGCATACATTTAATAAGAGTATAGATAAAATATATTAAGAAAACTACAGTACACAAATGAGAGCCAGGTGTAGTGGCACCAAACTTTAATCCCAACACTTTGGAGATAAGAGAGAGGACATCTCTGTATGTTGGAGGCCAGCCTGGTTTTCAAAGTGAGTTCAAAGAGCCAGGACTAATTAAAAATAAACATGCAAAAAAAAAAAATACATGAATGAAGAGGTACTCCCTGTAAAAGGGCAGAAATATTTAATATTTCTAAGATGTCAATAATGTTCAAATTGATCCATTAAGTTATTATACAACATAATTCATGCAGCCAAGGATTTGGAGCAAGAGGAACATTTCTCCATTGCTGATTTCAGTGCAAACTTGTACAGCCACTTTGGATATCAATATGTAAGTTTCTCAGAAAATTGGGAATCAATTTACCTCAAGACCCAGATATATCAGTGGCTGGGCATATATCCACAGCAAGTTCAACCATATTAAAAGGAGACTTTCTCAACTACGTCCAAAGCAGCATTTTTTTTACACTTTATTCACTTTGTATCCCCCCATAAGCCCCTCCCTTTTCCCCTCCCGCCTCCTTCTTCATGCATGCCCCTACCAAAGTCCACTGATAGGGGAGGTCCTCCTCTCCTTCCTTCTGATCTTTGTCTATCAGATCACATCAGGAGTGGCTGCATTGTCATCTTCTGTAGCCTGGTAAGGCTGCTCCCCCCTCAGGGGGAGGTGATGAAAGAGCAGGCCAATCAGATTATGTCAGAGGCAATCTCTCTTCCCATTACTATGTAATCCACTTGGACACTAAACTGCCAAGGGCTACATCTGTGCAGGGGTTCTAGGTTATCTTCATGCCTGGTACTTGGGTGGAGTATGAGTCTCTGCAAAGACCCCTGTGTTCAAATTTTCTCATTCTGTTGCTCTCCTTGTGGGGTTCCTGTCCTCTCCAGCTCTTACTATTTCCCACTTCTTACATAAGATTCCATGCACTCTGCCCAACAGTTGGCCATAAGTCTTAGCGTCAGCAAGAGACAGGACTAAAAAAAAAAAAAAAACTGATGCCCCTCAACCAAAGAATAGATAAAGAAACTGTGGTTCATATACACAATAAACTATTACTCAGCTGTTAGAACAAATGACATCATGCAATTTTCAGGCAAATGGATGGAACTAAAAAAAAAATCATCCCATGTTAGTTAACTCAGACCCAGAAAGACAAAGATGATATGTACTCACTTATAATTGGATATTAGCTTTTAAGTAAAGGGTAATCATGCTACAATTTGTAGACCCAGAGAGACCAAGTAATAAGGTGGACTCCAGGAGAATCTATGAAACTTCTTGGGAAGGGACAAAGTAGGTTTTATAGGTAGACTGAGGACAGGACTTAATAGAAACAGGACTTAGAGGTCATTTGGAGAGAGAGGTAAAAACCTAGTGTAATGGAAACTCACTGTAATCTGAGAGTGACTCTAGCAAAGACAAACACCAATAGAACAACAAAATCTCTTTTTAATCTTATTTAAAATTTATTTATCTTTTATTAAGTACATTTTTTTCACTTGTATGCCAGCTGTAGCAACCTCCCACATTTCCTTCCAATACAGTCCTCCCTCCCTCATCTCCTCCCATGCCCCTCCCACAATTCAATGATAGGGGACATACTCCTCCCCTTCCATCTGAACCTAGCCTATCAGGTCTCAAAAGGACTGGCTGCACTGTCTTCCTCTGTGGCCTGGTAAGGCTACTCCCATCTCAGGAGCAGCCACTGAGTTCATGTCAGAGACAGTCCCTTTTCCCAATACTAGGCAATCCACTTGAAAACTGAGCTGCCATGAGTTCTGTCTCTAAAGGAGTTCCATGTTATCTTCATGAATGGACCTTGGTTGGAGTATCAGTCTCAGAAAAGGCCCCAGTGCCCAAATTTTTTGTTCTGTTGCTCTCCTTGTGGAGCTCCTGTCCCCACTGTGTCTTTCTATCTCCACCTTCTTTCATAAGATTCCCTGAACTCTGCCCAAGTTTGGCTATGAGTCTCAGCATCTACTTTGATAGCCATCTGGGTAGTGTTTCAGTGGCTCTCTGTGGTAGGCTCTCTGTGGTAGGTATCTTGTTCCCTGTTTTTTCCTTCTTCAGATGTCTGTCCCTTTTACCTTGCTGAGTGAGGATTGATCATCTTACCCTGGGTTTCCCTTCTTGCTTAGCTTCTTTAGGTATACAGATTTTAGTATGATTATCCTACATTATACGTCTAATATCCACTTTTAAGTGAGTATATACCAGTGTGTCTTTCTACTTCTGGGCTACCTCACTCAGGATGATCTTTTCTAGGTCTCACCATATGCCTGCAAATTTCATGATTTCCTTGTTTTTAATTGCTGAGTAGTACTCCATAGTGTAAATGTACTACAGTTTCTGTATCCATTCCTCAGTTGCGGGACATCTGGGTTGTTCCCAGATTCTTGCTATTACGAATAGAGCTGCTACAAACATGGTTGAGCAAATGACCTTGTTGTATACTTGAGCCTATTTTGGATATGTGCCTAGGAGTGGTATAGCTGGATCTTGAGGTAGCACTATTCCTAATTGTCTGCTACAGTGCCAGATTGATTTCCAAAGGGGTTGTACAAGTTTAAAATCGCTCCTGCAGTGGAGGAGGGTTCCCCTTTCTCCACATCCTCTCCAGCATGCATTGTCACTTGAGTTTTTTATCTTAGCCATTCTGATGTGTGTAAATGAAATCTCGGGGTAGTTTTGATTTGTATTTCCCTGATGAATAAGTGTTTCTTTAAGTGTTTCTCTGCCATTCAATATCCCTTTGTAGATAATTCTCTGTTTAGCTATGTACTCCATTTTTTTTATTGGATTACTTGATTTGTTGCTGTTTACCTTTTTGACTTCTACATATATTCTGGATATTAGCCCTCTGTCAAATATAGGGTTGGTGAAGATCCTTTCCCAGTCTGTAGGCTGTTGTTTTGTTCTGATGAGAGTGTCCATTGTTTTACAGAAGCTTTGTGGCTTTCTGATCTTAGAGCCTGTGCTGTCGGTGTTCTGTTCAGGAAGTTGTCTCCTGTGCCAATGAGTTCAAGGCTCTTCATTACATTTCCTTCTAACACATTTAGTGTGTCTGGTTTTATGTTGAAGTCTTTGATCCTCTTCGACTTTAGTTTTGTGCAGGGTCATAAACATGCACCTATTTGCATTTTTCTACATGTAGACATCCAGTTACACCAACACCATTTGTTTAATATGCTGTCTTTTTCCCATTGTATGATTTTGGCTTCTTTGACAAAAATCCAGTATCCATAGGTGTGTGGGTTTATTTCTGGTTCTTCTATTTGATTCCATTGATCCACCATTCTGATGCTATGCGTGTATCATGCAGTTTTTATTACTATTGCTCTATAGTATAGCTTGTGATCAGGGTTGGAAATACTGCCAGAGAATCTATTGTAGAGGGTTGTTTTAGCATTTCTGTTATTTTTGTTTTTCCATATGATTTGATAATTGTTCTTTCAAGGTCTGTAAAAATTTGTGTTGGTATTTTTATCGGAATTGCATTGAATCTGTAGATTGCTTTTGGCAGGATGGCCATTTTCACTATGTTAATCCTACAGGTACATAGCATGGGAGACCTTTCCATCTTCTGGTATCTTCTTCAATTTCTATCTT
>REGO01000684.1:158859-171601 GCA_010120015.1 Rhombomys opimus | reverse complement strand
AGCCAGTCCTGGTGAGAACTGATAAGCTAGGGTCAGATGGACGAGGAGGAGGACCTCCCTTATCAATTTACTTAGAGAGGGGTAAGTAGGAGATGATGGAGGGAGGGTGGGATTGGGAGGGAATGAGTGAGGGACTACAGGTGGGATATGAAGTAAATAAACTGTAATTATTATAAAACATGAAAATTTAATAAAAAATAAGAGAAACAAAAAAAAGAAAATTAAAACCATTTTATAATTGAATGAAACAAAATTGAAAAATAACCAACCTATTGGACACTGTACAGTTGTTTCTTTTTTAATTCATCAATTTATTCAATGTACATCCAATCATAGCATCCTCCCACCTCTCCTTCAGGTCCCATCCTCCTGCCCTCCCCTTCAGAAAAAGGGACCTCCCCACACACACCAATCTTATCAGGACTGACTTCATCCTGTACCAGGGTGGCCTGGTAAGGCAGCCCCTCCCAGGGAAAAGTGATCACAAAGCATGCAATCAAGTCCTTGTCAGAGACAGTCCCTACTGCCATTGCTAGAGAACCCACATGAAGACCAAGCTGCCTTTCATGTACGTATGTATAGGGGACCTAGGTCCGGTCCATACATTGTCCTTGGTTGGTGTTTCAGTCTCCACAAGCCCCACCTAGGCCCAGGTTAGCTGGCTCTGTTGGTATTCTTGTGGATATCCTGTTCCTCTAGTGCTTCTATTCTTCCTCCCATTCTTCCACAAGGTTCCCTCAGTCTGCCCAGTGTTTGAGTCTCAGCATCTGTTTCCATCTGCTACAAGGTGAAGCCTCTCAAAAGAAAGCCATGCGGTTCTGTTTGTTTGTTTGTTTTTCCCTAGACAGGGTTTCTCTGAGTAGCTTTGGCTGCCCTGGACTCCCTTTGTAAACCAGGCTGGCCTCAAAGTCACAGCAATCCTCCTGGCTCTTCCTCCCTGAGCAATGGAATTAAAGGCTTGGGCCACCACAGGGGACAGGAACCCCACAAGAAGACCACCAGAGACAACTAACCGAGACACACACAACCTTACAGAGACTGAGACATCAACGTAGGAGCCTCTGGACTGAGGCGCCCTGCACATATGTGGCAGATGGGCTGCTTGGTCTTCTTGTGGGTCGCCTGGTGAATAGAGGGGGTCAATGTTTCTAACATGTACTCTATTGCCTTCTTTTGGATCTTTCTCCACACCCAGCAGGGCTGCCTTGCCTGGCCTCAGTGAATGAGGATATCCTCAGCACTGGTGTGATGTGATATGCTGAGGAGTGTTGATATGAGAGGAGGGGGATTCTCCTTTCTGGGAAGGGGACTGGGAGGAGAGGAGGGAGGGGCCACCCTGGAGATGTAAAGTAAATAATTTTTTTTAAGACAGCTATAGTAGGCTCCTGACTGCATGCATTTCAGATTGTCTTTAATAGTGTTAGGGATTGGCTCATTTCCATGGTGTGGCCAGGTATTGGATAAACCTTCCCTCAAACTCTGCTCTATCTTTACACCTGTGCCTCTTGTAAACAGTATAAATTTTTGGAGGAAGTTTTTGTAGGTGGGTTGGTGTTCCCCTCTCTTCACTTGGAATCCTGTCTGGCTAGAGGGCGCCCTCTTCAGCCTCATGTCCTCCTCTAGTAGAAGTCTCTGCTAGAGTCACCCCAAATTCTACCAGAATCCTACACTGTCTTGGGTCTCCAGCTTCTCTCAGATATACTTCATGCCATAGTTACTTTATATCAGTACATGCCCGCTGTCCTCCTTTCCCCCTCTCCTGCTCTCCGCAGATCAGATTCTGAGTTCTCTTGAATGTATTTACCCTTGTTGTTTTGGATTTTTCCTCTGGTATCCTCTGTAGGCCTGAGTTAGTGGAAAGATGATAAATTTAGTTTTATCATGAAATAACTTGCTTTTTCCATCTATGCTGATTGAAAATGTTGCTGGGTATAATATTCTGGACTGGTATCTGTGGTCTGTTAGGGCCTTCAAAATTTCTGTTCAGGCCATTCTGGCTTTCAAAGTCTCTGCTGAGCAGTCTAGAGTAATTATAAAATGTCTGCCTTTATATGTTACTTGGTCACTATTCCTTGTAGCGTTTAATATTTTTATTTGCTTTGCATTTTTAGTGCTTTTATTATTACGTGGTGGGAGGATTTTCCTTTTGGGTAAAATATATCTGGTGTTCTATAGGCTTTTTGTACATTTATAGGCATCACTTTTTTAGGTTAGGGAAATTTTCTTCTATTCCTTTGTTGAAGATATTTTCTGCGCCACGGAGCTAGGAATCTTCTTCCTCTTCTAATATTATTCTGCTATTATTTTTAGGTTTCATCAAATTTCCTGGATGTTTTGTGTTAGAAACTTTATAGAGTCAGCATTTTGACTAATGTATCAAATTCTTTTTTTGTATCTTTTATGCCTGAGATGCTCTCTTTCATCTCTTGGAGTGTGTTGGTGATGCTTGCACCTTAGTTCCTATTCCATTTCCTAGGTTTTCCATTTCCAAGATTGCCTCAGACTGTGTTTTCTTTCTTTTTCTTTTTCTTTCTTTCTTCCTTTCTCTTTCTTTCTTCCTTCCTTCCTTCCTTCTTTCTTTCTTTCAATCATCCCATTAAGTATTTTTATTCCTTGAAAGTAGCAAGCCAACCAATAAATGTAAAAGAGAAAATAAAATATCACAAAACAATAGCTATCCCTTTAAAATATCAGTCTTCTTGTAGAATTAACTTCTATTGCAGGATAACTTTTATTTTTTATTAATTACAATTTATTCACTTTCTATCCCAGTGTAGTCCCTCCCTCTACCTCTTCCAATCCCACCTTCTCCCCATCTTCTCTTCCCATGCCCCTCCCTATTCCACTGATAAGGGAGGTCATCCTCCACTTCAATCTGACCCTAGCCTATCAGTTCTCATATGGACTGGATGCATCATCTTCCTTTGTGGCCTGGTAAGGCTGCACCCCTCTCAGGAGGAGGTGATCAATGAGCCAGCTATTGACTTCATGTCAGAAAAAGCCCCTGTTCCCCTTAACTAGGGAACCCATTTGGACACTAAGATGCCATGGGCTACATCTGTGTAGGGGTTCTAGGTTATCTCTATGCATGGTCCTTGGTTGGAGTATCAGTATCAGAAAAAAACCCTGGGCCCAGAATTTTTGGTTTTGTTGCTCTCCTTGTGAAGTTTCTGTCACCTCCAGGTCTTTCTATCTCCCCCTCCTTTCATAAGATTTCCTGCACTCTGCCCAAAGTTTGTCTACGAGTCTCAGTATCTGCTTCAATACTTTGCCGGGTAGAGTGTTTCAGAGGCCCTCTGTGGTAGGCTCCTGTCCTGTTCCCTGTTTTCTCCCTCTTCCAATGTCCATTCTGTTTGCCTTTCTGAGTGAGGATTGATCATATTACCCAGGGTCCTCCTTCTTCCTTAGCTTCTTTAGGTGTACAGACTTTAGTATGTTTATCATATATCTTTATTTCTTTTATTTCCCTTTTCGGTATTGACCAGATTTATTCATTTCCTTCTCCTGTTTGTTCCTTCATATTTTCCTGTATTTCTATATGGGATTTATTCATTTCCTGATTAAAGGACTGTATCATTTTCATAAGATTAAATTTAACTTCAGGTGTGTTAGGACATCCAGGGTTTTTTCTGGTAGGATAGTTCAGTTCTGTTGGTGCTGTATTGCCCTGGTTACGTTAGCCAAATTAGCTAAAATACAGAAAAAATGCTCAAAATAACATGATTAGTGACAAAAAGGAAGATATAACAACAGACACTGAGGAAATCTGGAGCATCTTAAGATATAGTTTAAAAGTCTGTAATTTACCAAACAGAAAATTTAAAAGATATGGATAAATTTCTTCATATGTATGACATACCAAAATTAAATAAAAATGAGAAAAGTAATTTACACAGACTCATAATCCCTAGACTATCAGCATGAGTAATTAAAAGTCTCCAACAAAATAAACAAGTACAGAACTAGAATGATTCATCTCAGAATGCAGGCAGATCTTCATATAAAAATTAATGCCAACAGTCCTCAAATTATTACAGAAACTAAATACATAAGGTACATTTTATAATTATTTTTATAAAATCAGGATTGTTCTGGTGCCGAAACCACACAGAAATCTAATATAGAAAGAAAATTACAGGCCATTTTCTCTCAAGCACATAAAAGCACAATATATCAGGAAAATATTTGCAAACTGAATCCAAAATCAATCTAAAGGATTATTTATGATGATCAAGTAGGCTTAATTTCAGAAATACAAGGATGGTTCAACGTATGTAAATCAATAAATGTGATTTTGACATAATAAAACTTGAAGACAAAAATCACATGACCATTTCATTAGATGGAGAAGAGGTCTGTGAAAAAAAAATTATCATCTCTTCTGGATAAAAGTTTTGTAAAAATTAGGTATTCAAGAGGCAAAGGACAATATAATAAAGACAATTAATAGCAAGACCATAACTAAGATCACCTTAAACACAGATAAATTCAAAGATTTTTTATTAAAATCATAAATAGATAAATATGTCCCCTTTATATATATCTATCCAATGTAGTACTTGATGCCTTGCCTAGAGTAATAGGACAGCTAAATCAGATCAAAGGGGATACAGGTAGGAAATATAGAAGTTAAACTATCTTATTTAAAGATAAAATGATTTTATAGACAAATAATCCTAAAATTTCCACCAGGAAACTTTTATAGGTTATAAATATTTTAAGAAAATTAGCAGGAATTAACACACAAAAATCAGTAGTCTTCCTATATGCAAATGGCAGACTGAAAAAGAAATAATGAAAAAGCACCATTCACAATAAGGTAAAGATAAAATTTGGGGGTAACTGTAATTAGAAGTGAAAGATTTCTATAAAAACTTAAAACATTGAAGAAAAACTCAAAGGAGTTATCAGGAAACATCTCTCCCATGTTCAGGGATCACTAGTGTCAGTGTAATGAAACTATCCATCCTACCAAAAACAATGTATAGATTCAACACAATCCTCATTGAAATTCTAACACAATTCTTCACCAGACTTAAAAGTTTAATTATTAGCTTCATATAGAAAAAAAAAAGAAAAGAAAAAGCCAAGGATAGTTAAAACAATCCTAAAAACAAAACAAAACAAAACAAAACAAAACCTACAGAAAATATCCACATCTTTTATCTCAAACTGCAGTAAAGAGATTTAGTTAAAAAAATAGGACTATCATAAAAACAGATCAAAGAAATTGAGTTATAAACCCACACTTATGTCCTCATATCTATGGACACCTGTTTCATACTGCTTGAAAGATCTTGCTGGAATAGATAATCTGTGGAAAAAGAGTAAAAGTGCAGTCTTGAACTGATACTCAGGGTCTTGTTCCATCCACCAAGGTGTATGTATGTAAGTTTGGGATGGAAGTTGCTCTTTTCTTTTTGTTCCATACATCATGATTATGTATATGTAGGTAAGGTGGACTGGCGCTTGCTCTTTGGAGTTTGCTCCATCTATCAATATGTATGTATGTAAGGGGGTTTGGAACTTACTCTTTGGAGTTTCTTCTATCCACCAAGTTGTAAATATGTAGGATGGATTGAAACTTGCTCTCTGGAGTTTGCTCCATCTACCCAGTATGTGAATATGTATGTATGTATGCAGGCATGTATGTATGTATACATATATATATATATATGTGTGTGTATATATATATATGTGTATATATATATATATGTGATTGTGTAAAGTAAAAGAATCCTACAAGAGAAGATAAATGACTAGAAGCTTAAATAAAGAGAAGAAGCTTTTTGGAACTTCAAAAACAAATAAAATAAAAAAGCCAGAAAAATCACATAAAAAAAAAAGCAACATCCCCTAAACCTGGTGCTGCTTAAACTTCATGGCTTCATTGGCAGAGTGCAGGGAATCACATGAAAGAAGGGGGAGTTAGCATGACCTGGAGAGGACAGGAGCTCCACAAGGACCAAATATAACAGCGCACAGGGGTCTTTTATGAGACTGTTCCTCCAACCAAGGACCATGTATGGATATAACCTAGAACCCCTGCTCAGATGAAGACAATGGTAGCTTAGTATCCAAGTGGGTACCCTAGTAAGGGAAACAGCGACTATTTCTGACATGACCTCAATGGCTGGCTCTTTGACCTCCCCCACCTCCAGAGGGAGGAGCAGCCCTGCTAGGCCACAGAGGAGGACATTGCAGCCAGTCCTGAAGATACCTGATAAGCTAGGGTCAGATGGAAGGGGAGGAGGACCTCCATTAGCAGTGGACACGGAAAGGGGCAGGGAGGAGATGAGGGAGGGAGGGAGGGGGCTAGGGCTGTGATACAAAGTAAATAGCCTGTGATTAATGTAAAAATAAAAAATTATTTAAAAAAAAAGAATCAAAACAGAGCCTACACAAAACTCAATGCCAAATACTTCAAGAAAGTCAACATAAGGCCAGATACATTGTATTTTATGGAAGACAAAGTAGGAAATATTCTTGAACTCATTTTGGAACAGAAAAATGACTTCTGAACAGAACATAGATAACACAGGCCCTGAGAACAATTAATAAATGGAACCTTGTGAAACTGAAAAGTTTCTCTATGGAAAAGGAAATCATCATTGAGACAAAGCAGCAGACTACAAAAGGAAAACCAAATCTTTGTCAACTACGCTTTTAATAGGCTAATATCTAAAATATATGCAGAAATAAATAGACATCGAGAAAAGAAATAACCCAATTAAGAATGGAATGCACATTCAAGTCATTAAAAGATGAACCACAAACATCTCAGAAACATTTAAATGTTTAGCATTCTTTGGCATCAAGGAAATGCTAATCAAACTAGATATTATATATTCAGTCAAAATGGCCAATATCAATAAAATTAATAACAGTTCACACTGGTGAGGGCATGTAGTAAAGGGAACATTCATCCATTTCTGGTGAGACTGAAAATTATATAGCCACTATGGAAATGAGTGTAGTGATTCTTCAGGAAGCTAGGAAGAGACAGAAGTTATACCACTAACTAGGATTTAGAGTATTTTAAGCTTGAAAGCACTGCAGTCAGAAGTTCGGTAATGAGCGCTAATTTTTTTAATTCTTTATTAATTAAACTTTATTCACTTTGTATACCCCTATGGTTCCCTCCCTCCTCCCGTCCCAATCCCTCCCTTCCTCCCCCTCTGCACACATGCTCCTCCCCAAGTCCACTGATAGGGGAGGTCTCCTTTTCCTTCCTTCTGATCCTAGTCAGTTAGGTCTCATCAGGAGTGGTTGTGTTGTATTCTTCTTGTGGCCTGTTAATGCTGCTCCCCCCTCAGGGGGAGATAATTAAAGAACAAGCCAATCAGTTCATGTCAGAGACAGTCCATGAGCGCTAATTTTTAGTGTGTTTGTTTATTAAAAAAGGTAAAGATGTGTGTAACAATTAACAGACATTTTAACTGTTTTATATTTCTATTATATCAATAATTGTTAAGACACAGAGCTTGCAGAATAAATGCCAAATGTGCCAATCTCTAAGTAGCAATGATGATTTGAAACTCTCAGTCCCTGAGAAGATCAATAATCTTAATGGTGACACAGTTCATGATTACTGTGCCACATCCTATGCAGAGCAGCCATTAATAAGAGGGTCATAGTTTTCCCTCGTGACAAATCCCTGAGTTCTTAAATCATGTTCACTTTACACTTGAGTAAAACTTTTTCTGAAACCACAGAAGACTTAAATATCTTCTCATTTGTACCCAATTATTGGAAGTTCTGTATTCATAACACTGAGAAACCTGTTACATCTGCAATGTAAATGACTGTTTTCTACATATAGACATCCAGTTAGACTAGTACCATTTGTTGAAGTTGCTGCCTTTTTTCCATTGTATGATTTGGCTACCTTGTCAAAGATCAAGTGACCATAGGTATGTGGATTTATTTCTGCATTTTCATTTAGATTCCATTGATCACCCAGCCCTTTTTTATGCCAATACCATGCAGCTTTCACTACTATTATTCTTGAGGCAGATTCCTACAGAAGTTCTTTTATTTGTAGAGGATTTTTTTTTAGTTATTCTGGGTTTTCTGTTTTTCCACGTGAAGTTTAGAATTGTTCTTTCAAGGTCTGTATAGAAGTGTATTGGTATTCTGATAGTTACTGCATTAAGCCTGTAGATTGCTTTTGGTAAGTTGGCCATTTTTACTATATTAAGTGTACAGAAAAGCAACTATTTATTATTATTATTAATCCTGTAATCAGACATTTTGGTAAAGCTGTTTATCATTGTAGGAGTTCTCTGATGGAGTTTTTATGGTACCTTACATACAATATCATATCATCAGCAAATAGGTATATAGACTTCTTCCTTCCCAACTTGTATCTACTTCATTTTCTTTAGTTTTTTTAATGTTCTAGCTAGAACTTCAAGTACTATATTAAAGAGATATGGAGGCAGTAGGCAGCCTTGTCTTATTCCCAATTTTAGTGGAATTGCTTTGAGTTTCTCTCCACTTAATTTGATGCGGGCAATCGGCTTTTTGTATATAGGCTTTATTATGTATAGGTATGAACCTTCCATCTCTGATTTCTGTAACACTTTCATCATGAAGTGGTATTGGATTTTATCAAAGGCTTTTTCTGCATTTAGCTAAATAATCAAGTTCTTTTTTTCCTTTGAGTTTGTTTATATGGTGTATTATGTTAATGGACTTTTGTATGTTGAACCATCCCTGCATCTCTGGGATGAAACCTGCTTGCTCATGGTGGATGATGTATTTGCTGTGGTCCTAGATTCTGGTTGCCTGTATTTAATAAGTATTTTTGCATTGATGTTCCTGAGTGAAACTGGTCTCAAATTCTCTTTCTTAGTTGAGTTTTGTGTGTTTTAGGCATCAGGGTGAATGATTCCCATTCTAAGAATATTCCCATTTTTAAAATGAGTTTAGCAATCTTCCTTAAGTTTCTATTCTGTGGAACAGTTTGAAGAGTATTGGTACTACTTTTACTTTTAATGTCTGGTAGAACTCTGTGTTAAAACCATCTGGACCTGGATTTGATTTGATTTTGTTTATTTTATTTATTTATTTTGGGTGGGATTTTCATGACTGCCTCTACTTCCTTAGGGGTTATAGAACAGTTTAAATACTTTACCTGATCTTGATTTTACTTTGGTTTTTGAAATCTATACAGAGAATTATTTCTTTACTTCAGATTTTCCAATTTTGTTCACTACAGGCTTTCTTTTTTACTCTTTGCACATTTTCTTTTTTTAATTAATTACACTTTATTCACTTTGTATCCCCGCATAAAGCCCTCCCTCCTCCCCTCCTGATCCCACTCTCCCACCCCCTTCTTCACGCATGCCACTCCCCAAATCCACTGATAGGGGAGGTCCTCCTTTCCTTCCTTCTGATCTTAGTCTATCAGATCTCATCAGGAGTGGCTGCATTGTCATCTTCTGCGGCCTGGTAAGGCTGCTCCCCCGCTCAGGGGGAAGTGATCAAAGTGCAGGCCAATCAGATTATGTCAGAGGCAGTCCCTCTTCCCATTACTATGTAACCCACTTGGACACTAAACTGCCATGCGATACATCTGTGTAAGGGTTCTAGGTTATCTCCATGCATGGTACTTGGTTGGAGTATGAGTCTTGAAGTAAGACCTAATGATTTTTTTTTAATTTCTTCAGTGTTTCTTGTTATGTTCCCATTTTTGTTTCTGATTTTGGTAATTTGGATACTTTCCTTTTCCCTTTAATTAGTTTGACTAAGGGTTTGTCTATCCTGTTGATTTTCTCAAAGAACCTGCTCTTGGTTTCATTGATTCTTTATATTGTTCTCTTTGTTTCCAATTTATTGATTTCAACCCTAAGATTATTTCCTGTAATCTACTCCTCTTTGGTGTGTTTGCTTCAATCTGTTCTAGAGCTTTCAGGTGTGCTGCTTAGTATCTAGGGATCTTTCTAGTCTCTTTATTAAGGCACTTCAGTGCAGTGAATTTCCTCTTAGCACTGCTTTCATTGTGCCCCCTAAGTTTCGGTATGCTGTGCCTTCATTTTCATTAAATACTAGAAAGTCTTTACTTTCTTCATTTCTTCCATGACCCAGTGGTCCTTGAGCAGAGAATTGTTCAGTTCCCATGAGTGTGTAGGCTGTCTGCTGTTTCTGTTGTTGAGTTCCAGCTTTCATCCATGATGACCTGATAAGATAACCATGGCTATTTCAATCTTCTTATTGATGAGGTTTGCTTTGTGACAGAGTATATGGTCGATTTTGGAGAAGGTTATATGAGGTGGTGAAAAGAAGGTATAGTCTCTCCTGTTCGGGTGAAATCAAATCTTCTGTAGATATCTGTTAGGTCCATTTGATTCATGAAGTTTTTTAGTCTCTTTTTTTCTTTATTTTTTCCCATGTAGTTTATGTCTCGATAATTTGTACACTGGAGAAAGTGAGGTGCTCAAGTCTAGCACTATTAATGTCTGGGGTTTGATGTGTGATTTAAGCTTTATTGATGTTTCTTTTATGATTGAGGGTGCCCTTGAATTTGGGGCATAAATGTTCAAAATTGAGATGTCATAGGTAGATTTATTCCTTGGATGAGTATGAAGAGTCCTTCTTCATCTCTTCTGATTAATTTTGGTTGAAAGTCTATTATATTAGATACTAGAAGGCTACTTCAGCTTGCTTTGTGGTCCATTTCTTGGAAAATCTTTCTTCAGCCCTTTACTTGGAGGTAATTTTTATCTCTATTGCCAAAGTGTGTTTTCTTTCTTTCTTTTTTTACTTTTATTTCTTCAAAATTTATTCATTATATATCCCAATTGATCCCCCTCTCTCAACTCCCCCAGTCCCACTCTTCTTCCCTCTTCCCCTCATCTTCTTTCCCTAGTCTACTGAAAAGGGCAGTTTTCCACTATTGTCATCTGCTCATAGCTTGTTAAGTCTCATCAGGACTGCCTGGAACTTCTTTCTCCATGGACTGGCAAGGCTGCATCATCAGGGGCAAGTGATCAGAGAGTAGTCAACTGAGTTCATGATAGAGGCAGCCCCTGATCCCCTCACTCAGAGATCCACATGAAGACTGAGCTGCCAATCAGCCACATCTGAGCAGGGGTTCTAGGTCCTCTCCATGCATTGTCCTTCATTGCTGCATCAGTCTCTGCAGTATTAGAAGAGATCATTCTGAGTGAGGTAACCCAGAAACAGAAAGACAGGAATGGTATATATTCACCAATAAGTGGATATTAGCCATATAATATAGAACAACCATCTACAAGCTTAAAGAAGTTAAACACTAAGGAGGATACTAGGGAAGATGCCTAAATCTCATTCAGAATGGCAAACAGGATAGACACCATAAGCAGTGGAAGAGAGGAAACAGGATGGGAGTCTACTACAGAGGGTCCTCCAAAAAGATTCACCCAACAGGGGATCTAAGAAGATACTGAAACGCAGGGCCAAACTTTGGGCAGAGCATAGAGAATATTATGGAGGAAGAGAGAGGAGTTAGAGGGACATTGAAGGGGCAGTAGCCCCACAACAAGACCAACAAAACAAAAAGATCTGAGGTGTGTTTCTTATATGCAGCACAATGATGAGTTCTGTTTTCATATCCATTCTGTTAACTTGAGTCTTTTTATTGGGGAGTTGAGGCCATTGATGTTGAGAGTGATTAGTGACTAGTTGTTACTTCCTGTTATTTTCATGTTGGTGTGTGTGTGTGTGTGTTGTGTGTTTGTGTTTGTGTGTGTGTGTTTCCCTTTTGGCTTTGCTGATGTGGGGTTATTTATTGCGTGTGTTTTCCTGGGTGTAGTTAGCCTCCTTGGGTTGGAGCTTTCCTTCTGTAGTGCCAGATTTGTGCATGGGTACTTTCTAAATTTGCTTTTGTCATGGAAAATTTTTTTCTTCTTCTATCGTGATTAATAATTTTGCTTGGTATACTAGTCGAGGATGACATCTGTGGCCTCTTAAGTATCTGTAAATTATCTGTCCAGGCTTTTCTGGCTTTTAGTGTTTTTGATGAGAAGTCATGAATAACTCTGATAGGTTTGGTTTTATATGTGACTTGGCCTTTTTCTCTTGAAACTTTTAATAGTCTCTCTTTGTTCTGTACAGTTAATGTTTTGATTATTATGTGGCATAGTGATTTTCTTTTCTGGTCTAATCTATTTGGTTTTCTGTAAGTGTCTTGTATGTTTATAGGCCTCTCTTTCTTTAGGTTGGGGAAGTTAAGTTTTCTTCTATGTTTTGTTGAATATATTTTTTGGGTTTTGGATGTGGGAGTCTTCTCTGTCTTTTATTCTCACTATTCTTAGGTTTGGTCTTTTTATAGTGTCCCAGATTACTTGGATGTTCTATGTCAAGAGCTTTTTAGTTTTAAAATTTTCTTTGACTGATATATTGATTTCTTCAATTGAATCATCTACCCCTGAGATTTTTCCTTCCATCTCTTTCATTCTGTTAGTGATACTTGCGTATGTATTTCTTGTCCTCATCCCTAGGGTTTCCATTTCCAGGATTGCTCAGATTGTGTTTTCTTTATTTCTTCTAGTTCCATATTTAGGTCTTGAACAGTTTTATTCATGTCTTTCTCCTGTTTGATTGTAGTTTCCTATTTCTTTTTTTTTCGGTTTTTTTTTTATTATCAGTTACATTTTATTAATTCTGTATCCCAGCCGTGCCACGAGCCCACATTCCCTCCCAGTCCCTCCCTCCCTCCCTCATCACCACTGTGCCCCTTTCCAAGTCCACTGATAGG
>REGO01000684.1:144210-154974 GCA_010120015.1 Rhombomys opimus | reverse complement strand
GCTCAGAAACTGTGTGTGCTTGTCGCCATCTTGGCTCCGCCCCCCTTTCCTATTTCTTTAATTTCTTTCAGAAATTTGTTCAATCCTTCCACTCCTTTTATTGTTCTTTCCTGTGCTACTTCGAGAGCTTTCTTTTCCTCTTTTAAAGGCTCTATAATTTTCATAATCTCAGATTTTTTTCTTGTGCTTCTGGTGTGATAGTATCTTCAGGGCTTGCTTCTGGTATTGTGATATGGCCCTGAGTTTTGTTGCTTCTGTTTTTACACTGGCCTCTAGCCACTTGGTTGACTCTGGTGTTAGTAGGCTAAAAGAGCTACAAGCCAAAAGCTGGTCCATAGTTACACAGCCCTCCTCAGGGGGATAATGGGGCTTGGGTCCAGCACCCAGCTCACCTACTCTTGGCTCTATTTCTATTACCCAGGTGGACGAGGCAAAGGCGGAACAGGAAGAGATATATCCAAGCCTAATAGTGGTCTGATGTGCCCAGCCTGCCTGTGGTGGAGGGAAATGGTGCTTGGGTTGAAGGCCCAGCTCACCTCTGCTGGGAATTCTTATTTTTGTTTGTTTTGTTTTGTTTGTTTGGTTTGGTTTACAAGACAGCATTTCTCTGTGTAGTCTTCTCTGTCATGGACTAATTTTGTAGACCAGACTGGTGCTGAACTCACAGATATACATCTACATCTGCCTAACTGCATGCTGGCATTGAAGGCATGTTCTACCATGCCCAGCTGAGTTTTGTTATTTATAAAAATACTTAAAATGATTTTAATAATGATTGGCCTTTCTTTGACCTCTCCACCCCCCAAGGGAGGAGCAGTCCTGTTAGGCCACAGAGGAAGACTTTGAAGCCAGTCCTGAAGATACCTGATAAAACAGGGTTAGAGTAATGGGAAGGAGGTCCCCCCCCCCTATAGGTGGACTTGGAAAGGGGCAGGGTGGAGATGAGGGAGGGAGGGTGGTATTGGGAGGGAATGAGGGAGCAGGATACAACTGGGATACAGAGTTAATAAAATGTAACTAATAAGAAAAAAATTAAATTAAAAAAAATAATGATTGGCCTTGAAATTATAATGTGGGGCTTAACTAAATTAAAAACATGTCTATTTAACAGTGAGGTGAGAGATCTTAGCTACCAGTCAATTTTTGTAGAAGATTTTTCTGCTTCTAGTTTCATGAATCTATGAAAAAAAAAAATAGCTGGAACTGTTCTCAGAGATAATACAACAACCCTGGAATATTTTATAGTTGTTTATGGTTTTAAATATCATTAATAACCTCATAAGTTCTATGGATGTCACATAACTCATTCCTTTTCGTCAATAATAGTAGTCACTGATACTTGGCAGAGAAAACACTGGACCCTGATTAAAGTAGCTGAAATACAGTGTCGCACTTTCATTTGTCTGCCTCCACATCCCTCTGTTCAATTTTTATGTGAAAATTCTTCCTGCTTCTAAATTTTCAATGTAAATGTAGCATAAGTGGTAGCATATTATTCAAAAATAACATACTGGCTATATTAATTGACTTTCCAGATGTTTCATGAGTCTCCAATTACAGTTAAATTCACTATTTTACAAATAGAAATGTGTTTTAAAACTCCAAATGTTGTGTGGATGGACCCCGAATCTTTTTTTTTAAATTTTTTCAACATGCAGTATCATTTGTTACTAATTTTCAAAATAGAGGATGCTATATCAGAAGAAGGCATGTTGAGGTATTTTCTTCTTTCTAAGAAAGATAATATCAACGAGAGAGATAGGGTAGCCTTAAGCAACAGAAGAAACTCCTATCCAGCTTAATATTTTCCATGTTCAAGGGAAATGAGTTGTATTTGAGTGCATTAGAGACACATCCCTGAAGGCACAGATAAAATGTAAAATACATTTCTATCCGCACTTGCATTTGGGATTGTTTGACATGAGAACGTTGAGACAAGTGAAAAAGACATTAAATTTGGAATGTGTTTTCTATTCTGCCCTTGAATTTCACATTCAATAGTCTTTTTCACAGCTCCCCTCAGAGACTATTTCCATATTATTCCTCTTTATGCTAAACTTGAATAGTCAAATATGACTATTTGAAGTCTGATCTTCAAATATAAGAACCCAACCTGGAATTTCAAACACAATTGTGTAATCATCTTTGTGCCGAATAGAATGTAACCCACTTCCCATGCACCGAAACACCTGCTCAGTAGATACCCCATGGAGGACAAGAAATACACATGTGGGCAATTCAACACATTTAACAAGACCTAATGATCCTTGAAACTGTAATTTAATTCTTAATTTCTGTGAAGTAAATTTAGTAATGACTGATAAGGATCATCATCACAGACACTTAGAAAGTGATTAGGAGGAAAGTGGAAACACCTGTCCTTTTATGTAAGGCACTTAGTTCATTTTATCTAACACTAGAAGAAACTGTCAATCCCTCAAAAAGCAAAATAAAGATTACAGAATTAATTTTATCTTCAAAGCAGAAATCTTCATACTACAAAAAGGCAATTATTAAAATCAAACTGTGCAGCTAAACAATTATGCTTAACAAATGCATATTAATCTGCAGTATTTATAAGAATGAATTTTTCCAAAATCATCTATATGGCCCTTAGTTAATAGTCACTCACATGTAATAGTTACAATTAAAGATTCATTTGGCTTTGTACAGCTGAAGAATGAGGTCATTTCAGGTAATAGATTTGTTTTAACTGGTTTAGTTTACAAGCCATCTTCTCTGATACACTTGTTCCACTGTATAGAAGAATACTTGCTTTGTTATTAACAGGATAGACTTGGGCAGAATTCTTTTGAGGCTGTAAGTGGACAAACTGAGTGCCAAGCAAACAAGTCCAGTCCAAGTATTGACATTTAAGACTTCTTAGTGAATAAATTACAAGAACATGATTGTACTGTCTATTCCCTTCACTTCATGTGTAACACAATGACTTTGCATTTCCATGAGCATACTTCAGGAAAATCCTAACAAGGACAAAAAAGTGAGTACATATTCTAATAATCTTGTTTACAAACGTTTCTGATGTAGTTTGTGCTCAATGAGTAAGGGGTATTTTTCCACCCAAAGACCAAATAATATTCTCATGTAACAATCAAGAATCATAATTTCCAATTGTACGCTTAACGTAAAAATCTATTTTTGTTGTTATTCAGTCACCTTAATACACACCCCTCTCAGCGTAAATACCTGTGTACTTTGTCACAATTTACTAGAAGTACCACTTTATCTGGTTGAATTCCTAGTTTCTCCTTTTATTTTTTCGTGGGTGTTTCAGCTATTTTTATAAAACCTTTTGTTCCTTTTAGTTTCTCCTTAACCAATTACAGAAATAATTGAGACTCTTAGGTTAGTTAAATAATAAGCTCTACAGCACAAGAACTGAGTAGTTCTTACTGTAATCTTTTATTTTTAGGCTTTCCTATTTATATTACTACTACTATTACTACTATTATTATTATTACTATTATTTATTCACCTTGTATCTAGGTTTTAGATCCCTCCCTCATCTACTCATGTTCCCAAACTCCCTCCCTCTTCCTCCCCTAGTTCACTGATAGGGGAGGTCCTCCTCCCATACTGTTTGACCCTAGCCTAACAGGTCCCATAAGGACTGCCTGGATCCTCTTCCTCTGTGGACTGGCTACTTCGCCCCACCCCCACCCCCCAGGCAGAAGTGACCAAGAAGCAGGCAACCAAATTTATATTAGAGACTTTCTCTTCTCTTCCTATTAAACCCCACAGAGAATATAGTCTATGGGCTGTAACTGAGCAGGGAGTCTAGGTACTTTCTATGCAGTGTCTTCGGTTGATGCATCAGTCTCAGCCGTATCGCTGGGACCAGCTCTTTTTGGGGAGGGTCTTTTTGGTCTCCTTGTGGAAATCCTGTTTCTTCCAGGTGCTTCTATATCCCCATTTTTCAGTAAGACTCCCTGTGATATGTACAACGCTCAGCTGTGACTCTCTGCATCTCCTTCAATCTGCAGCTGGGTGGAGTCTTTTAGAAGACACAGGTGGTAGCCTCCCATCCCTGTTTTCTCTTTTCTACTTCTGTGTTATCCTGTTTTCCCTTCTGAATGAAAATTAAGCATTTTTCCCTACGATCCTCTTTGTTGTTTCTTCTGTAGCTTTTAGTTTGTTTGTCATATATTCTATGGCTACTAGCAACTTACAAGTGAATATATACCATGCACACCTTTGTGCTTCTGAGTTACATCATTCAGGATGATCTTTTCTAGTTCAATCAATATGCCTGCAAATTTCACTATTTCCGTGTTTTGTTTTTGTTTGTTTGTTTTTTGTTTTGTTTTGGTAAAACTACTTGAAGCATTCTTATTTATTTATTTTTAATTACTTTTTATATTAATTACAGTTTATTCACTTTGTATATCAGCTGTAGCCCCCTCCCTCCTCCCCTCCTAACCTTACCTTCCCTCCCTCATTTCTTCCTATGCTCCTCTCCAAGTCCACGGATAGGGGAGGGCCTCTTTCCCTTCCATCTGACCCTAGCTTATTCAGACTCATTAGAATCGGCTGCATTGTCCTCCTCTGTGGCCTCATAAGGCCCATCAGGGGGAAATAGCCACTGAGTTCATGTCAGAGACAGTCCCTCTTCCCCTTCCTAGGGTACCCACTTGGTTACCGAGTTAGCATGGGCTATGTCTGTATTCTATTGTGTAGATGTTCCACAATTTCTGTACCCATTCTTTGGTTGAGCAACATCTAGGTTGTTTCCAGATTCTGGCTATTACAAATAAAGCTGCTGTGAACATAGTTGAGCAAATGTCCTTGTTGTGTGGTGGTGTATCATTTGGATATATGCCCAGGATTGGTATATTTGGTTCTTGATGTAGCACGATTCCTATTTTTCTGAGAAAGTGCTAGATTGATTTCCCAAGTGGTTGTACAAATTTATACCAGCAATCGAAGAGGTTTTCCCTTTCTCCACCTCCTCTCCATCATGTGTTGTCAGTTAAGCTTTTAATCTTAGTCATTCTGATGGAATGACTAAGGTGTGAGGTGGAATCTCAGAGTCGTTTTGATTTGTATTTCCCTGATGACTAAGAATGTTGAGCATTTCTTTAATTAATTGTTTCTCTGCCATTCGATGTTCCTTTATTGATAATTCTGTTTGGCTCTGTACCCCATTTTAATTGGATCGTTTTGTCTGTTGGTGTTTAATTTCTTGAGTTGTTTATATATTCTGGAAATTAGCCCTCTGTCAGATGCAGGGTTCATGAAGATCTTTCCCCAGACTGCAGGCTGTCATGTTGTTCTGTTAACAGTGCCCTTTGCTTTACAGAAGATTTTCAGTTTCCTGAGGTCCCACTTATTAAATGTTGATCTTAGCGGTCTTAGTATTCTGTTCAGGAAGTTGTCTCCTGTGCCAATGAGTTCAAGGCTCTTCCCCACTTTTTTCTTCTAACAGATTTAGTGTGTCTGGTTTTATGTTGAGGTCTTAGATCCACTTATTATTTTTATTTTTTTATTTTTATGCAGGGTGATAAGTATGTATTTATTTGCACTTTTCTATTTGCAATTAGACCAGCACTGTTTGTTGAAGATACTGCCTTTTTTCCATTGTATGATTTTGGCTTATAATATTTTAATTATTATTATCATTTCTTACAATTTATTCAATTTGTATTCCAGCTATGGCCCCTCTTTTGTCTCCTCCAAATGCCATCCTCCCTCCCTCTTCTCCCCCTATGCCCCTCCCCTAGTCCACTGATAGAGTAGGTGCTCCTCTCCTCCTATCTGACCCTAGGCTATCAAGCCTCATCAGGCCTGGCTACATTTTCTTTATCTGTGGCCTGGCAAGGCCGCACTCCCCCTCAAAGAAAAGTGATCAGAGAGCCTGCAACTGAGTTCATACCAGAAAGACCCACTGCTCCCTTTACTAGGGAACCCACTTGGAGACTGAGTCTCTCAGCTACATCTGAGCAAGGGTTTTAGGCCCTTTCCATGCATGGTCCTTGGTTGGGGTATCAGTCTCTGCAGGGCTTCCAGGGCCCACTGTGTTTGTTTGTTTGTTTGTTTGTTTGTTTGTTTGTTGTTTGTTGTTTTTGTTTTATTGGCACTGTTGTTCTCCTTTTCTAGCTCCTGTTCCCTCCACATCTTTCTATCTCCCCCTTCTTTCACAAAAAATTCTTTGCATTCTGCCCAAAGTTTGGCTCTAAGTCTCAGCCTCTGCTTCGATACCTAGATCGATCAGCAGAATCTTTCAGAGGCCCTCTGTGGTAGGCTCCTGTCCGGTTCCCTGTTAGTCATCAAGAAGATACAAATCAAAACAGCCCTGAGACAAACTCAAGTGACATCACATGCTGGAGAGGATGTGAAGAAACAGGAACCCTCCTCCATTTCTGGTGGGAATGTAACCTTGTACAACCACTTTGCAAATCAATCTGGTGCTTTCTCTGAAAATTAGGAATAGTGCTATCTCAAGATCCAGCTATACTAATCTTAGGCCTATATCCAAAATATGCTCAACTATACAAAAAGGACATTTGCCCAACCATGTTTGCAGCAGCTCTATTTGTAATAGCCAGATTTTGACTTTTTATATTATCTTGACTCCATCTTTGCCAAAAACCCCAATTTACCTGCTTTGTAGTTCTGTCTTTGCACCAGCCGAATCTTCATCTCGGCTGCACCTCTGCCCATTGCTGGACCTGCTCACTCCTCTCCTCTAACTCCACCTCCCGGGGCTGGCAGGAAGTCTAGCCCTATTCTCTCTTCTGCTGATTGATTGGCTGTAAGCTGCTTTATTGACATGTCAAGGGACCATTGGTGAGCAAAGTTCATACAACAGTAAGACAGATTTTCAGAACAAGGTTTTCAAACTTGTTTTGTATTAGGGATACAGAATTTGGCATTTGAATTACGCAATAACCTTATGCCAACATGTGGGGGCATGCTTTCATAATTGGTTTGTATGTTTACTTTTAACACGCGATCGATGTCATGGTTTAGATATGAATTATATTAAAAAGTCATGTGTTGAAAGTCTGGCCCTCAGTCTAATGTTCAGAATACGCCATCACTGATGCATTTGTTTAAAAGTATTCTGATCTCGCTGATGCATTGTTATTGATGAATTCATAATTTGATAGCAGCTCTGAAAAGTGTTAAGAACTAGGATTGTGGTCTCGTTGGAGCAAGAGACCTGAGAGATTTCTTTGAAGAGCCTCTCAGAATCTCCATCATGCAGTAAGGCACTTTTTTTTTTTATGCCATAATATTATGCTTCATTATAGTATTAGAGAAACCGTAACCATGTAGTGATGAATTAGATGTTTGAAACTGAGCCAAAGAATATATTTTCTTACATTTTCGCCCACCTCAGGTGTATTTTTACAATAATTACATGCTAACCTTTCATGTGCCTCTGAAGTCTCTTTTCTACTTCACGGTTTATTTGGTTATAATATGCCAATACCAGACCACTTTGACAAATGTAGCTATTTTTAGCTCATTTTTAAATAAGAAAAGGTATGGGGCCTACCCTTAACAGTGTTATTTTTCCAGTGAGACACCCTTAAATAAATTAAATTTTCATTTACAAGTGGATATAAATTAAAAGTGACATCTCTGTTCAGGATGATGTCTGCATACATTGTTTTAATCTCTCGGAAATCATGTGGTGCAGACTCATGTAGCTCCTTTACTTACATATTATAATTTTTTTCTAGAAACTGAACTTTTTTATTCAAGTTATATAATTTTATTTTTTTAATTTTTATTAATTACAGTTTATTCACCTTGTATCCCAACTGTAGCCCCTGACCCACCCATTCCCAATCCCACCCTCCCTCCCTCTTCTTTTCCTCAGCCCCTTTCCCAGTTCAATGATAGAGGAGTTCCTCCTCCTGTTCCATGTGACCTTAGTCTATCAGGTCGCATCAGGACTAGCTTCTTTGTCTTCCTCTGTGGACTGGTGAGGCTGCTTCCCTCTCAGGTGGAGGTGATCAGAGACAGCCCATGAGTTCATGTCAGAGATGGTCCCTGATCCTATTACTGGGGAATCCTCTTGGACACTGAGCTGCCTTAGGCTACTTCTGTGGAGGGGTTCTAAATTATATCTGTGCATGGTCCTTGTTTGGAGTATCAGTCTTAGAAAAGGCCCTGTGCTCTTGTCCTGTTTCCTTTATTCTCTCTCCACAGATGTCCATCTCATTTGCCTTTCTGTGTGAAGAGTGAGCATCTTACCCAAGGACCTCCTTCTTGATTAGCTTCCATAGGTGTACAGATTTTAGTATGATTATTCCATATCATATGTCTAATATCCACTTATAAGTGAGTATATACCATGTGTGTCTTTCTGCTTCTGGGATCCTTCACTCAGGATGATCTTTTCTAGATCCCAGCATTTGCCTGCAAATTTCATGATTTCTTTGTTTTTAGTTGCTGAGTAGTATTCCATTGTGTAAATGTATCACAATTTCTGTATCCATTCCTCCACTGAGGGATATCTGGATTGTTTCCAGCTTCTGGCTATTAAAATAGAGCTGCTACGAACATGGTTGAGCAAATGTCCATGTTGTATACTTGAAAATCTTTTGGGCATATGCCTAGGAGTGGTATAGCTGGGTCTTAAGGTAACAGTATTCCTATTTGCCTAAGAAAGCACCAGATTGATTTCCAAAGTGGTTGTACAAGTTTACATTCCCACCAGCAATGGAGGAGGGTTCCCCTTTCTCCACATCTTCTACAGCATGTATTGTCACTTAAGTTATTGATCTTAGCCATTCTGATTGGTGAAATCAATCAGATTGTGAAATCTTAGGGTCGTTTTGATTTTCATTTCCCTAATGAATAAGGATGTTGATAATTTCTTCAAGTGTTTATTTTCATTTTATTTTATTTTTTTTTTGCCATTAGATGTTCCTCTATAGCGAATTCTCTGTTTATCTCTGTACCCCATTTTTTAATTGGGTTACTTGATTTGTTGCTGTTTACTTCTTCAGTTCTTAATGTATCCTGGATGTTAGTCCTCTGTCAGATATAGGGTTGGTGAAGATCCTTTCCCAGTCTGTAGATTGTTGTTTTGTTCTAATGACAGTGTCCATTGCTTTACAGAAGCTTTTCAGTTTCATGAGGTCCCATTTATTGATTGTTGCTCTTAGAGCCTGTGCTATTGGTGTTCTGTTGAGGAAGTTGTCTCCTGTGCCCAAGAGTTCCAGGCTCTTCACCACTTCTTCTAACCGATTTAGTGTCGCTTTTATGTTGAGGTCTTTGATTCACTTGGACTTTAGTTTTGTGCAGGATGATAAATATGGATCCATTTACATTTTTCTACATGTAGACATCCAGTTAGTCCAGAACCATTTGTTGAAGAGGCTATCTTTTTTCCGTTGTATGTTTTTGGCATCTTTGTCAAAAATCAGGTATCCATAAGTGTGTGGATTTATTTCTGGGTTTTCTCTTCAATTCCATTGATCCACCATTCTATTTCTCTGCCAGTACTATGCAGTTTTTATTAATGCTGCTACAGCTTGAGATCAGGGACAAAGATAATCTTAGAAGATCTTTTATTGTAGAGTGTTGTTTTAGCGATTCTGAATTTCTTGTTATTCCTTATGACGTTAAGATTTTTTCTTTCAAGGTCTATAAAAAATTACAGTGGTAATTTGATGGGAATTGCATTAAATCTGAAGATTTCTTTTGTTAAGATGGCCATTTATCTATGTTAATCCTGCTAAGCAATGAGCATGAGAGATCTTTCCATCTTCTGATATCTTCTATTTCTTTCTTCAGACACTGAAGGTTTTTTTTTTTTTTTTTTCATATAAGTTTTTGACTTGCTTGGTTAGAGTTACACCAAGGTACTTTAAAACCTTTGTGACTACTGTGAAGGGTGTTGTTTCCCTAATTTCTTTCTCAGCCCTTTTGTCTTTTGTATACAGGATCACTACTACGTTTATTTTATTTTTTTATTTTTCTTTAAGTTGATTTTGTAGCCAGCCACTTGGTTGAAGGTGTTTATCAGCTGTAAAAGTTCCCTGGTAGCATTTTTGGGGTCACTCATGTATACTACCATATCATCTGCAAATAGTGATACTTTGATTTCTTACTTTCTGATTTTTACCCCCTTGATTCCTTTAGTTTTCTTATTGCTCTAGCTAAGATTTCAAGTACTACGTTGAAGAGATATGGAGACAGGTGGCAGCTGTGCCTTGTCCCTGGTTTCAGTGGGATTGCTTTAAATTTCTCTCCATTTAGTTTGATGTTCGCTATGGGCTAGCTGTATATTACCTTTACTATGTTTAAGTAAGTGTCTTGTATCCCTGATCTTTCCAAGACTTTAAGCATAAATGAATGTTGGATTTTATCAAATGCTTTTTCAACATCTAAGGAAATTATCATGTGGTCTTTTTCACTCAGCTTGTCTATATGGTGGATTACATTGATGGGTTTCTGTCTATTGAACCACCCCTGCATGCCTGGGATAAAGCTTACTTGGTCATAGTGGATGATATCTTTGATGTTTTCTTGCATTCGGTCAGCAAGTATTTTGTTGAATATTTTCACATCAATGTTCATAAGAGAGATTGGCCTGAAAATTTCCTTCATCTTTGGGTCTTTGTGAGGTTTATGTATCAAGGTGACTGTGGCTTCATAGAATGAGTTTGGTAATGCTCCTTCTCTTTTCTATTTTGAGGAATAATTTGAAGAGTATTGTTAGCTCTTCTTTGAAAGTCTGGTAGAATTCTGCACTGAAACCAGCTGGCCCTGGGCTTTTTTTTT
>REGO01000684.1:126903-139908 GCA_010120015.1 Rhombomys opimus | reverse complement strand
TGATGGGTGTAAGGTGAAATCTTAGGGTTGTTTTGATTTGCATTTCCCTGATGGCTAATGAGGTTGAGCATATCTTTAAGTGTTTCTCTGCCATTCAATATTCCTCTGCAGAGAATTTTCTGTTTATCTCTGTACCCCATTTTTTAATTGGATTACTTGATTTTTTGCTGTTTAACTTCTTTAATTCTTTATATATACTGGATATTAGCCCTCTATCAGATATAGTGTTGGTGAAGATCTTTTCCCAATCTGTAGACTCTCATTTTGTTCTGAAGAAGCAAAGCATGAATGCATTTTAGAACACAGGAAAATGTCACTAAAATATTTTTCTTTAGTTTTCTTTTTTATTTATTCTTCACTCATATAATACATCTTAACAACAGCTTATTGCTCCTGCTCCTATTTCTAGGTCTACCTCAAACTTCACTTTTCCCCCAGATTCACTACTCTTCCATTTCCCCTAAAAAAAGGAAAGATTTCTCAGTGATAGTAACTGAATAGTGCATAACAAGATGCAACAAGACTAGGCACAAACCCTCATATCAAGGCTAGATGAAGCAATCTCGTAGAAGGGACAAGATCTCAAAATCAGTCAAAAGACCCAGAGACACCCTCACTCTCACTGTCAGGAGTCCCACAAAAATCCCAAGCTAAACAGAGGAACTGGACATGTAGTCTGTGTTCTCCTGGTGTCCTTGCTTTTTCTGGCTCCTACAATCTTTACTCCCTCTCTTACAAGGTGTTCTGATGAATGTTTGGCTGTAGGTCTCTGCATATGCTCCCATCACCTACTGGAGGGAACTTCTCTGATGATGATCAGGCTAGGTACAGATAAGTAAATATAGCATAATATCTTCAGGATTCATTATATTGGGTTATTTTGTTTGTTTGTTTGTTTGTCCTGTTTGTTTCTACCCTAGGTGTCTGGGCCATCCAGCTTCTTGTTCCTGGCTATCCATATCCAGACATTGTCTGGCATGGGATCACTCTCATGGCTTGCTACTCAAGTTAGACCCATCACTGGTTGACCAACAAGCGCAGAGCCACCATTGCTCCAGCATATCTTACAAGCAGGAGAGAGACGGGTAGACGATTTTGTGGTTGGGTTGGTGTCCCAGTCCCTTCGGCAGAAGCCTTGCCTGGTTACAGAAGACAGCTGGTTCAGGCTCCCATCCTCTACCACTAGGAGTCACACTAGGGTCACCCTCACAGGTTCCAGGATTTTCACTACTCTGGATTTCAACATTGCCCAGTAATTGCCCCTCCCCCCAATCTTCTCTCTCTTCTTCACTTCCTTCCATACCTGATCTCTTCTGTTCCCAAACCCAAGCACCACAAGTCCATTTGCAAAATCTAGTCTACTGCCTTTTCCCAGGGAGTTCCATACTTCTAAATTCATGTAAAAGTGTTTTAAATTTTATTCGTGCGCTCGGAGATTTGAATTATACTTAATGTTATCCTAAAGAATAAAAATGAATGCTTTAGTGGCAGTAAATCTTAAAGGTCAGTACAAAAATTAGTGTAAATATTTCTATTAACTGATAATCCTTAAAATTTGATTATTAATTATTTTTTGAGGTAGTCACTGGGTTTGGTTTCTTGATAAATGTCCATAACTGCGATTAGGTTTTTTTCCTAGTCATGCTTTGAAATTTAATTTTGATAGTGTAGTTGGGTTTTTTTTGTAATGTGTATCTTTATTTAAATTATTAAGCTTATCACTGACTTTTGTAAAGCACCAGTTCTCAGACTAATGAACCATGTATGATTGTCAATTTTAGGAATGTTTTGACAATTTTTGGCTCAGTGATTTTGAATTACAAGTATGTACAAGCATTGTTTACTGTTACAATATGACTCTCCCTAAGGATATGATGTGTCATGATCTTGTATTTTTAATTCTTTAATAAAGCAATAACATTTGATTATCTGATCCTAAAAAAATAAAAATATAATTCTATGATATCTACTAAACCTAAGGTTTTTTTTAAAAAAAGTGTAAGTACATTTACATAAGTGTTTGATGTGGTGTCAAAATATTTTCGTTTAAATCTAGGAAATGCACACATATTCTCATAAAATATTTTTGTTACAAAAATTGTTTTGCCATTATGAAATCAGAAACACCATGAAAATCAAATTTAGGTATATATATTTACATATCTTTTATAAGCTTTTCTAGCTCAACCAGATTTCAGCTGGTTCATAATCCGATAACTAATATCCTTGAAGTAAAATATGATATGAAAATATTTTTCTATAAATATATATTAACCTCATATGTATATTAATTTATAAATACACAGTATGTATGATATTCCTATATATGTAGTTACAGTCTAAAAATTATATTGCATTTTATGAGCCCAAAATAATACTGCCATTTTCACATTATTCAACCAAGCATTTCAACATAATGTTTTTCTAGTAATTAAAATAATTACATGTAAATCACTTCATGATATTTATGGATACAAAGCATAAAATTTACTGTTCCAAAACTATTGTTAAAACAGTCAATCTCTTGTTTTGTATGTTTTTCATTGTAGCACATGTTATCTCCCAATTTTGTTGTTCCTGAATCCCAAGTTCCTGATGACCTTACATGCCTACATCTAAACACTTAGATCAAATAAATATATATTATCTTTGTAGCTCATACATTACATATACATTCCCTTTTTATTTCTGTTTACCATATATAATAATAATTTTATCGACACCTGTGACTTCACTGCATAAGCAAAATATCATTTTTAGATCTAGGTTTGAAAACATATTCAGACATGATAGGATGTCATGGTACACATAATTCGATTATTCTTAAATCTTTTTCACATCTAAATTTTTGCTTCCAGAGATTTTAATCTAGTTTTAAAAAACTTTTAAGTGTAGATGGAGAGAATAGTAATATTTGTTTATATTCTACTTATTGTGTCTAATGTTTTCATACTCCATCATTAGCTACTTGCTCAAGATAAATTTATAGCTTCTAATTTTCTGTTTACTTTATGTTGTATTTCTATATTTTATAACATAATCCCCCCCTACTCTCCTCAACATTTTATGTCAAAACAACATTCCCTTTTGTCCACTAAAGATAAAATTTTTATTCCTTATTCCTGGAATAATTTTAAACGTAATAAATTGCAGGTGCAAGACTCTTACATTTTTACTATACTTAATGATGAAAGACAAGCTTTGCCAATGATAAAGAAAAAGACAAAAGTATTTGTCCTCCTTAACATAGTATTTGAAAGCCTAGCCTATGAAAAGAAAAAGAAGGAAGTAAAGGTAAGGCAGGAAAGGCAGGAAAAGTAAAAGAATGATATGTATGGTATAAAAAAGAAGAAAACAGTTTTAAATTATTTATCTGGAGATAAAATAAATGTTATACAGAGAATACCAGAAATTTATGAGGCTAAGTCCCTGCATTTATAAATAACTTTAACAAAGTTGGTTGTTTTTTGTTCTGTTTTATATATGTTTGTTTGTGTGTTTTGTTGTTGTTGTTTGAATAATGGTTAGCACCTTTCCCCTCTGAATCAACAGCATGATTCCCTAGGGAGCTTAAGGAGCCATATTGTGTATATTGATGTCTATATATCCATGATGAAGGACCTCAAAGAACTAAGCCAACATCCCATATTCTTAGGTTGAAATATGTAAAACCTGTTCGGATGAAACTATGATCAATTGTTCTTTGATAAATGTGAGGTATGGTTACATTAGCACAAATTCTAACAACCCTGGGCAGGTGTTTTGAAGATATGGAGCAACATTTCTCAAAATGAGTAGTTGAAACATGTTAGAGAGGATAAGTGGTTAAGAATCATTCTACTGCATTTTTTTTTTTTACTTAATAGATGGTTGCAGTGATCAACTTTGTTTGAGGATAGTCAAGAAACTGACAAAAATAATATTGGGAGAGAATTCAGAATCTCAAAATAACCACATATAATTCTAAACAACTGATTTTTAACAGTCTCATAAACAACTACTCACAAATCTTGATGTGTTAATGTACTAGTGATAAACTAATATAGCATAATGTTATTGGGCAGTGTGTAAAGTTTACCCATGCTCATTCAAATGCTTATATCTCTATCCCACTATGTGTTTTCAGTCCAGGTATGATTTTGTAATTTTTATTCTAAATTATCCTGTCTTAAGTTTGTATAAACATGCTCAACATTTCTTCTCTGTTTTGATGATAAATGCTCACCAGCCAATACTAAAGAATAGAGAGAAGCTGAATTAAGCAAGGGGAGGAGAAAAAGAGGATATGAGAGTTTTAGCCATAAGGAGAGGTACAAAAAAAAAATCTGTACACCTAAAGAAACTAATCAAGAGGGAGGATTCTTACTAAAATGCTCAATTCCTATCCAGAAAGGCAAAGAGGATGGACATCAGAAGAAGGAGAAAAGAGGGAACAAGTCAGGAGCCTGACACAGAGGACCTCTGAAAAGCTCTGCCCTGCAGACTATCAATGCAGATGCTGAGACTTATGGGCAACCTCTGGGCAGAGTGCAGGGGATCTTATGAAAGAAGCAGGAAGCAGTAGAATCTGGAGAGGACAGGAACTCCACAAGGAGAGCAACAGAACCAAAAAATCTGAACACAGGGATCTTTGCTGAGACTGATACTCCAACCAAGGAGTATGCATGGGGATAACCTAAGACCCCTGCACAGATGTAGCCCATGGCAGTTCAGTATCCAAGTGGGTTCCATTGCATTTAAACTCTTAGTTCTGTCCTGTGTTTTGTTCCTTTCCCTGTGGCACACTGTCTTGGATCTTCAAAATAAACATTGAAATTGTGAAAAAAAAAATATTCTACCCAAATTTTTTATTTGGAATTTTAACAAAATGATGTTTTAGAGCTGCATACCTATAGACTTTCAAACACCAAAAATTGAAGCCAAAGACTAAATGGCGTCTAAGGGAATTGTGGAGAATTGTGCTTCTTTTTATGTTGGTCCTCACAATAATGTGGTCATTCATGGAACTGTTCAATTAGTATTTGTGGTGGTAGAGTGGCATGGATTCTATAATTTAATTAACTATGTGTCAGCAAGCTATTTAACTGATAATTATATGTTTAAAAAAGTATTTAAATATTTGTTCCCCTTCTCTGAAGACAATTTATAGGTAGTCATAGGTTGACAGCATTCTTAGTAGACAGTGAGAGGGGGAAATGATTTATTATGTAGGAGATTTTAACAGGCATACCTTTGAATTGGATTATAACTTAGGATTTTGAAAGTACTTACCATATAAAATTAGATTGCCAAAAATTACTATAATTTTTAGTTAATTAAATATGCCTTGATAACATGCACAGGTAACAAACTAGTCAAATTTTGATCTCATTACATATTTAGAATGTCTTTTATATTTCTCACTTTACTGTTTTTTTTTCAATAACATATCTCACCAACTAGGAGATTTATTAGATTGCTTGCAGTCTCTTTCTTTGCTTTCCCTGTGCTGGCTAATATTATGTCAATTTGACAAAGTAGACTTATTTTTTTACAGAGGTCCTAGTTAATCTATTTTTATTAATTTATTTTATTAATTTATTAATGGGTACAGGAATTGTGGTACTTTTACACAATAGAATACTACTCAGCAATTAAAAACAAAGAAATCATGAAATTTCCAGGCAAATCGTGAGATCTAGAAAATATCATCCTGAGTGAGGTATCCCAGGAGCATAAAGACACACACAGTATACACTCACTTATATAGTCCTATAAGATAATATAAACATACTAAAATATGTGCTTCTAAAGAAGATAAACAAGAAAGAGGACCAGGGGTAAGATGATCAATCCTTACTTAGAAAAACAAATGGATGGACATGGGAAGTAGGAGAAAACAAGTAGGATAGGAGCCAACTGCAGAGGGCCTCTGAAAGACTCTACCTAGCAGTGTATCAAAGCAGATGAGTAGACATATAACCAAACCTTCAGCAGAGTGCACGGAATCATACCATAAAAGGGGGAGTTAATATGACCGGGAGAGGACAGAGGCTCCACAAGGACAAAATATATCAGAGCACAGGGGTCCTCTATGAGACTGTTTCTCCAAGGAAGGACCATGTAGGGATATAACCTAGAACCCCTGCTCAGATGTAGCCCATGGTAGCTCAGTTTCCAAGTGTGTTGCCCTAGTAAGGGGAACAGGAACTATTTCTGACATGAACTCAATGACTGGCTCCTTTACCTCTCCCCCCTCCACCTGAGGGAGGAATAGCCTTGCTAGGTCACAGAGGAGGATATTGCTGCCAGTCCTGAAGATACCTGATAAGCTAGGGTCAGATGGAAGAGGAGGCAGACCTCCCCTATCATTGGACTTGGAAAGGGGCAGGGAGGAGATGAAGGAGAGAGGATGGGTTTAGGAGGAAATGAGGCACGGGGCTATGACTGGGATACAAAGTAAATAACCTGTGATTAATATAAAAAACAATAAAAATTAATAAATAAAAAATATTCAGCATCCTTAGTCATCAGGGAAATGCAAATCAAAACTACTCTGGATTCCACCTCACATCCATTAGAATGGATAATTTCAAAAACTCAAGTGACAACTCATGCTACAGAGAATGTAAAGAAAAGGCAACCTTCCTCCATTGCTTGTGGTAATATAAACTATACAACCACTTTGGAAATCAATATAGTGAATTCTCAGAAAAAATGGGAATACTGCTACCTCTCGAGCTATACCACTCCTGGGCATTTATCTGAAAGATGTTCAACCATACAACAAGGACATTTGCTCAACTATGTTCATGGCAGCTTTATTTGTAATAACCAGAATCTGGAAACAACCTATATGTCCCTCACCCAACAAATGAATACAGAAATTGTGGTATATTTGCACAATGAAATACTACTCAGCTATTAAAAACAAGGAAATTTTCATGAAATTTTCAGGCAAATGGATGGCACTAGAAAAGATCACCCTGAATGAGGTATGCCAAAAGCAGAGAGACGCCCATGGTGTCCTCACTTACAAGTGGATGTCAGCCATAGCTCTATTTTTTTTTAAACAGCTTTTGTTCAATTTCAAAAGCTTTGTACCAAATATAGTGGTCTGGGCTTTCTCATAGCAACTAGAAATCCTGAAAATTCCCCCAGAGATATGATGATATGTTTGGAAGAGCCTCTTTGGTAACTGAGGTTTCCTTTTCCCAGCTATGTGAAATTGACAAGTGAAGCTGATTCTGACTCCAAATTTCCTCTTTTTAGTTTTCAGAGGTACTCCACATTAAGAACAGAAAAGTAAAGTGAGGCATTTAGGATCAATATTTCAGATAAAATGTTTGGTATTTGTTTTTCTGTATCTGGATGATTTAACTCAGTGAACATTTCCCAAGTTCTCTCTACTTACCTGCCAATTTCATTTTCTTTAGAGCTGAATAAAAATACTACCATTCTTCTTTGTTAGCCATCAGAACTTGATGGCAAGACACCACACCTAAAAGATACTAGACTGAGAAATAGAACTTAGTTTCAAGTTGGATGTGTGTTGAAACCTTTCTCTTTTGTGGCTAGATTTCAAAGTGTTAGAAGATACTGTACAGGTTGCTGGGGAGAAAAAATCAAGGATCTTACCTAACACTGAACCATATTAACTATGACACCAATATATCAAGTAAGATGTACCTACATGCCCCACAGTGACATTACTGCTATAGGTGACTCCCATCTTACTGGGTTTAAGCCTAACTCCACACACAGGGGGAAATTCCCATGCTGTACTGCAAACCATGCTAAACGCTCATGTTTGGGGAAGTCACAGACCGTAAAGAAGAACTTACAACTTTGGCTTAGCTAAATTTCCATAGATACAAAATACTTTCTAATTATCTCTATTTGTATGCAGTAGAGAAAAGCTACTCTTGCTCATTAATAAGCCTGTCTTTGCCCTGGATATCTGTGAATTCACAGATTCATGACAGCCTAAGATGCTGAGAGTAAGTGATGAAGGAATGAGTACCGCTTCCTCTTTGGCTCAGGAAACTTGCAGAAAGAACGTTAGAACCATAAGAAGGGAAGAATTGGCCAGAAATGCCATTTTTCAGACATGATATAACCATTGCAGCGGGTCACAAAGCAAAACAACAAGACATCAGTGTGGGAGATACATGTAGAAGTAGAAGAGCTCTTAGGTATGTGAGGGAGACAAAACAGGGATGGGCGGAGTAATCAGAATAGATTTCATATGTGTATAAAATTGTCAAACCATAAAATTAGTAAGTAAAAATTAAAATCATTAAAATTAAATAGTCACATTATTGAAAATATAACAGATGAGTTTCAGAATAATAACATGATTTTATCTTTTTTAAGAAAGATGAACCATTGATAATCATCACACTTAATCTTTTTTGTACCTTACTTTTAATAAGGAAAAATAGCTGTACTTCTGCCAGTTGATAGAAGCACACTGAAGCTGCTCCTTATCAGCTTGCAAACACATATGATACTACGAGGAATTAGACCTGAGTTGCATTGTTGTTGACTACACTAAAATATTAAGTTATACTTAATCACACTGATCTTGGGCCTTGAATAAAATCTGGTAATGAATTTGAATATTTTCATTTTATTAAAACTGATTTTGTATCTCACTGATGTAAGTAGAGTTCAGATAATGTCAAAATCTAAAAGATAATTCTGAATTAAAATGACTTCTCTCCAACATTAAATTCAAGATTTTTAAATGTGATTCTTCAGTAATGATTCCAATTGACTGCGTGTGAATTGCCCTGGAAATGATGAGGACAGTGAGAACAATATTCAGGATATCATTCCAGGCATTCAGAACACCCATCTACTTAAAGCTCATAGAATTATAAGAAATGATGTGTTTGATAGCAGTGCTCACTGCTTCTCTACCAATAGATTTATAAGATTTATGTGTGCCTTCTAAATTGGCCCTTTACTTTGGATTCTGAGAAAAAATACATATTGGATGGTTAATAAAATTCCTTCTACTCTCCATTTATTACAAGCTATTCTTGAGAAAATTTATTGAGCATTGAAGTACACTCTTGATATACTGCAATAGAAAAGGTTTCTTGGTGTGCCTAAAGAAGAGAATGTAACATTAGTTTCACTACAAATTAATCCTTGGGATAAGAAGAAAAAAGAAAAATGAGAAACTATTTTTTGCTCAGAGTGGTAACGACATTGAATTCCAAGAAAATAAATTCCCAGATAGTTCCTATATTTATTTTTTTTAAAAACAGAATGCTTATTTTCCCCTTTACTTTATTTCTTCAATGAAACCAATGGCAATATTATTAAATGATGCGTATTTAATCACTACCAGTAATTATTACACAATAAAATCAGGACAAAAATTTGAATCAGGAGATGTGCAATGTTTTTGTTTATACATTTAAGACCCCACGTAACTCTCCAGTATGTTCTTTCAGTTGTAGCATCAGGTATTTTTTATTTCTTTAGATTAATATAAGTATTTTAGTTTAGAATTATTTTAACTATAAAATAATTACAAAATGTTTCGTTGTATCCCTGTATTTCTTACATAAAAATCACTCTGTTAAAATTTAAGATTGTATGGTGTATGTGAGTAAACTATCTGAATAATTTTATACACTACCATTAAGTAAGATTTTTTTTCTTTTGGGACAAAGGTGTTCTATGCAAGACCAGGCTGAACTTGTGATCTGTCTCCCATCACCACCAAAACACTGAGGTTTACATCATAAACCACTCAATAATCATTGTGCATTTTTTTTATGCTCAAAATTTCCCTGGTTTTACTTGTATTTTGGTGTTGCAGAATTCCTTCTAAGAACCCACATTCAATCTCATTCTCATGACTCCTTAGGTCCCTCTCAACTACCACATTTTCTGTATCTTTGCTGATTTGGTTAGAGGAGTTTTAGGAACTTCTGCTCAAATATTTGCTGAATGATCTTTGACTGGGATTTGTCTTATTCTTTCTCAATATTAGACTGGGTTGATGACGTTTGGGGGAGAAGGTCACAGATGAAAATCCCTATTCCCATGGCAGAAACTCATGGATAGGTATTATCAGCTTGCCTTTTCACAGCTTATGTCAAACATCTTCAGATAGGCAGGTTTATGGTAGAATTTCTCCACTGTAAAATCTTACCACACTAACAATGGAAGTCAGTAATGAGGCACCACTCATATTTATGAGGCAAGATCTCTATTATATCTCCCTGGGAGAGCAGTGTCATTATAAATTATTTTAAGTTATTACAAGTAGAGCATTTATTGAATATATTTATTTAACAATTGCTTGTTTTCCTGATATCAACACTAGGATACTCACTTTATGCTGTGGAATTTAGCTGTACATACCACTGTTTATTTTTCTGCTCAGTAAGATTTTAGTTCTTAGATTTTGGCTTTTGGGAGTATCTTAGTTACTTATCTATTGTCATGATAAGATATCATTAGCAAGACAACCTATAAAAGAAGAGGTTCCTTGGACCCTAAAGTTTCAGAGCGTTAGTCCATGACCATCAAGATGGGCAGTGTGGCAGCAGCCAGACAGACACAGCACTGGAGCTGTGGCTGAGCACTTAAATCTAATTCATAGACATGAGCAGAGTGTGAGATAACAAGGAACAGCATGAGCTTTTAAAAGCACAAAACCTGTTACCAGTGACACACAGTCTCCAGCAAAATGATACTTCCTAAACGTTCTAATCATGCCCAGAAATTTCCACTAACTGGGGATTAAGCGTTCAAACATGAAATATGGAAATAATTCTCTCTCAAACAACTAAAGGGAATATTTAAAGCTGTCTTCTTTTTTCTCTTTCTTTTTCTTTTTTTACCCTTTTTCGTTTTATTTATTTTTTATTATTGTTTATTATTGTTAGTTACATTTTATTAACTCTGTATCCCAGCTGTATCCTGCTCCCTTATTCCCTCCCAATCCCACCCACCCTCCCTCATCTCCTCCCTGCCCCTTTCCAAGTCCATGGATTGGGTAGGACCTCCTCCCCTTTCGTCTGGTCCTGTTTTATTAGGTATTTTCCACCTTACACTAATTTCACCTTCTGATTCATTTTGTGCATTTCTCTTTCTTAGACTAGTATCTATCATTTTCCACAGTTCATTGATCCCTCATCAGAAGCTGAGAATAAAATTCTGGGTATGTTCATCCTCACTATAGTATCTTAGCTTATAGGCTCACTTGTAGCAACTTTTGGTAGATCACCCGTGTGTATGCTAAGTCAGGTATATGTGTTTATTCATAACTTTTCTGTACCCATCTCTAGCTATTATAGCTAGATATAAAATTCATGTCAGTCTCTCCAAATCTAAGTCACTGTTGATGGTTCATTTCAGACACTACTTTTTGAGCACATTTAACATTCATATCAATAGTAAACAATCTCAAATCCATCTGCAGATTTCTCTTATCTCAGAGGACAACTGTAGAGTCCCAAAATTGTTCAGTTGTGTACCAGCAATAGGAAAGGATTTTCATCCTGTATACAACATATATATACAGTGCTGTTAGCATTTATGCTCGTAATCGTAATCTCCATGAATATTGAAAAAAAAAACAACTTTCTATACATTTTACTACCACATATGTCTACTATCTTATGGCATGCATAATTTAATTATATATGCTCTTTATATTATAACTGTATAATATAATATGTTCTGATAAAGGAATAACATGTACAACACTGTATTTTAATGCCAAATAAGTTCACAAGTTTTAAAAGTCAAAGCAAACAAAAGAGCAAATACTGGAATCCTTTGGGTAGACAAAGGGACTTCTTTTACAAATCTCTAACGCTGGTTGATTTATCTTGTATAGGTCTGCTTTTTCTAGGATTTCTTGTAAATTACATACAATGATTAACAATGCACACACTAGCTTCCTAAAAGAACAACATAAGTTCAAAATTACTGTTTAGTGTGGGTTCATATGCCACTTTTATTTTTAGAATTATAAGTATTTCAGAGAAGTCCTGTCCCAATAAATCACTTAAGCCCTAACCTTGTTATATAATTGATCCTGATCTCAAATTCATAATCCTTTGGCCTCGGTCATGTGAGTGTTGAGACTAACCCTGTGGGAACATCATTTGACTATGGTAGTATTTAAGTCCTTCAGAATGCTTTCAGTCTGTGATTCCTATTAAGTTGTGTAGAAGGATTAAAATATGTAGGTCTGGTATTCACATCTTATCTAATTGTTTCAGCACTTGCTTTTTGGAAAAATATTCACTTGCTACCATTAAACTTCTGTGCTTTAAAAATGTATGATTGGATTGTATTTGGTTAGGACTATTTTGGAGGATTTTTATTCTGTTTCATTAATATTTATAGATGCATGCATACATACATACATACGTACGTACACATGCACACACACATAAATATATAAAATTAACCAATAATCCACAGTTTACATTATTATTACTTATCATTGTCTTTAAATTAATTTGACAGTATTATATTTTCCTGTTTTTGTTGTTGTTCCTTCTTTTAAAAGAATTTGTAGGCTATTCTTCCTTTATTGCATATGCAGATGAACTTTCAAATCAGTTTGCTATCATCTATAAACATACTCCCTAGGATTCTGAATAGGAATTTGTTGAATTCAACTATACTTAAACAAATGTGAGCCATTGAAACAATGAATACTGAGTATTTCATGATTTATTAAGGTCTCCTTTGATTTCTTTTATGAATGTTTATACATTAAGCATATAATCTTAAAGTTATCAGTTATATGTATACAGATTTATGCATTTTCAAAATTTTTCATTCCAAAAGATTTGAAAGATGCCTTGGCAGAGGAGAGTGATAGCTATTCTTGCTGACTACCCAGTTTTGGTTCCTGGCACCGGCAGCTGTTGGCTCTCTACTACCTTTAATTCTTATTCCTGGGAACCCACCATCTTCTGGCTTTCAGAGAACCTGCCTATGCAGTCTACACGCACATACTTACAGACACACATATGCATT
>REGO01000684.1:85819-96850 GCA_010120015.1 Rhombomys opimus | reverse complement strand
AGGGAAACAATTGAGTCTGACCACAGATCACTCAGCTAAACCCCTGCAAAGTTCCTGGGTCCCTGAAGGTGCTTGGTCTCCAGAGCCTAGCCATGGCCCTACATGTTGTCCTCACTATACTAGACTGGACTGGGAGCTCCAAAACACCAGAGACTGGGTCTGCCAGTAGAGAGGAAAGCCCATCTGGTCCAAACTCGGGAAACCCTGTTAATCCCAGGAAAACTTCCTGGGTTCCCAAAGGTACTGGGTTTCCAACGACTAGCCACATGCCTGCATGCTATATTCACATTTTGGGTACTGGGGCACACAGCTCCAGCCTCAGGCCTCATGACTCCTGCGATCCACAGGAAGAGCCTCAAGCACCTCTTCAAAGCTCAACCAGTCTCTCTAGGGAGACCAACCAAATCTCTGGGCTCTCTGGTTCTTGAGGATGGATGTACCCAGCAAATACAGTGTCAGAGCACAGTGTTTGGACAGCTAAAGCTCATTAAACTCAGAGCAAGAAAGACAGTGGCATGCCAGCTGTCTCAGTACTTCCCATGTTGAAATGAGAGTCCCAGGGCTACTGAGGAGTCCAGTTAGTCCATAGGATCATACACCTGAGAAAGGCTGTGGCAGTTCCCTGAGAACCCCACACCAGTCAGAGACCATGCCCAATAATTTGAGGAGGGCTCCTGCAGGAACATCCAGCTTTCTACAAGCAGGGTTTATCTCTCATTATGCTCCCTGCCCCTGCCAGGACTTCATTAGGCACCAGAAACTACCAGCCAACACAAGAGACAACCAGATGGGTACTGGCCAGGGTGAAAACACAACCAACAAAAGCCAAAGCAATATGCTATCTCCAGAACCCAGTTAGCCAAAGGCAAGCACCTCTGCATACCCTAACACAACTGAAACTCAAGAAAATGACCTTAAATCTGTGCTTATGAAAATGATGATGGAGGAAATAGCTAAAATCAGATAAGAAAAAAAAAGATACAGTCAAATGGATTGTTCCATTAAGAGAGGAAATTATTATATCACTGAAAGAAATAGATGACAGTTTATACCAACAGGAGAAAGGAATTGAATGAAAGGTAGGAAAATGTAAACAAACAGGTGAAGGAAATCAACAAAGAAGCTCAAGACCTAAAGATGGAGATGGAAACACTAAAGAAAGCACAAGTTTTTAGTTTTGTTAGTCCCTGTGGGGCTCTTGTGCCCTCCATGTCCCTCTAATCCTACCCCTGTCTTCCTCCATACACTCCCTCTGCTCTGCCCAAAGTTTGTTCCTAAGTCTCAGCATCTGTTTCGATACCCTGTTGAGTGAATCCTTTCAGAGAACCCTCTATAGTGGACTCCCATCCTGTGTCCTTTCTTCTGTGTCTATCCTGTTTGCCATTCTGAACAAGATTTAGGCATCCTCCTGGTGTCCTCCTTAGTATTTAGATTTTTAGATCTGTAGATGGCTGTCCAATATCATGTGGCTAATATCTGTTTGATAATGAATATATACCATGCCTGTCTTTCTGTTTCTGGATTAACTCACTCAGGATGATCTCTTCTACTTCCATTCATTTGCCTGTAAATTTCATGATTTCCTTGTTTTTAATAGCTGAGAAGTATTCCATTGTGTAGATGTACCACAATTTCTTTATCCATCTCCATTGAGGGACTAGGTTGTTTCCAGATTCTTGCTGTTACAAATAATGCTGCTATTAACACAGTTGAACAAATGTACTTATTGAGTGGTGGCACATCTTTGGGGTACATGTCTAGATGTGGTATAGCTGGATCTTCAATTAGCACTACTTCTAATTTTCTGAGAAAGAGCCTCATTGATTTCTGAAGTGGTTGTACAAGTTTGCACTCCCACCAACAATGGATGAGAGTTCCCCTTTCTTCAGATCCTCTCCAGCATGAAAGATTTGAGCCCAAGGGGTCCTGCAGAGACTGATTCCCCAACAAGGGATCATGCATGGAGAGTAACTAGACCCCTGCTCAGATGTGGTTGATTAGCAGCTCAGCCTTTAGGTGGATCTATGAGTGAGGGTTTCAAGGGATGCCTCTATCATGAATTCCCAAATCTCTGATCATTTTCCCCTGATGATGCAGCCTTACTAGACAATGGAAGAAGAGCATCCAAGCAGTCCTGATGAGATTTATTAAGCTACAGGCAGATGATAATGGTGGAGAACTACCCCTTTCAGTGGACTAGAGGAAGGGAATGAGAGAAAGAGGGAAGGAGGCTGAGACTCCAGGAGCTGAGGGAGAGGACTTCAATCAGGATATATAATGAATAAATTGTGAAGAAAAAAAATTAAAGACATTTTAATTTAAAAGAAAAAAGCAAGCATGAACTGAACAAGTCACAGAGAGGAATATCTTAGGAAAGAAAATAGAAACTACAAAGGTAAGCATCTCCAAAAGAACACAAGAGGGGTTCCAAGATGGCAGTGATCAGCACACAAGGTATCTGAGGGGCACAGGATCAGAAACACCAAAATTGGTGAATGCAGGGGCAGCTGAAGCCAAAACATCCACATTGAGGTTTCCTGGGCAAGAAGGGACAACCTGGGAGCTGGGACAGTTGGGATCCAGGTTACCTGTGAAAATTTCTGGGGACTGAGAGTAGAGATTATTTAACCCCCTGCACTTTCCCTTTCCCCAAGCAAGGGTACCCCTGCTCATCAAGGCAGTGGACTCTGCCCCAACCACTAAGACTGCTTAGCTGAGACTTCAGTGATTGCACCAAGCACAAGACTTCAAGCTCAGTGACTGAAACAACACAGGCAGGGTTCCAGAGCAGCTGCTGAGGCTGGACATCAGGTAGTACAAGCAGGAGCCTCCGCTTGCTCTGTGACTGAGGCTACAGAGGCATACCTGCCCGGTGGTGAAACAGCGGACACCACTGAACTGATGGATCTCCTGTACTCTTGTTTGCCCCAGAAGGCATAAATCTGAGAATAGAGAACAAGAGGATCCCCTGTGTTTTACGATTAGGCCTGCCAGCAAGTGGGTGTGCCCTTGAGTGAGTGCTTACAGAGTCCCAGAACCAGGGTCCCTCTATACAAGCAGCCAGTTATCTGATCCTTCCCACCCACAACCCCACTGTGGGCAACAGAGGGATCCTTGGGACTGTGTTCTCAACAATGAAGCCCCTGCTTGGTGGGTCTCCTTGTGGAGTCCAGGCAAACAATTCTTGGAGCCCAGAGAGATCTGAATACCAGGAGGACAGTACAACAGGCCTTTAGGCCACTGAGGTATTTAGGGCACTACCAAACAGCACCAGCACCTTCCTCCCCCCATTCAGTCCCCTCCCCCTTGCTTAAGCACCACCCTTCAGGTATCTACAAGCTCTAGCACTCACTCCCTCAAGGCACACTACCACTTATACACACACCCTTGTTTGCACATATGCACATGCAACCTTCCTACCTTAGCTACAATTGAAACACCAACATCCACTCTCAAACGAGTGGCCCTGTCTCATCTTCCTGGAGAATACTCCAGACACCAGAGACAGATGGACCCAGTCTGAAGTACAGACTCCAGGAACAAACAGCGAAGGTTACAGATAAGCAGATGGCTAGAGGTCAGCAAAAGAACACATCCAACAAAAATAAGGATGTCATGGCTTTACCATCAACTCAAAAATAAATGGATATTTTAATTCATCAGAAACACAGGAAAATGATTTTAAAGCTACAATTATGCAGTTATTAGAGGCATATAAGGAGGAAAAGAACAAAGCTCTCAAAGAAACACAGGCAAATACCACCAAACAAATAGAGACACAATTAGAGGCACAATTAGTGGCATGTATAGAGGAAATAAACAAACAAACAAACAACAACAACAACAACAAAAAAAAACAGAGGCCATCATGAAAAGACAGTAGTCCACATTCAAACAGATAAAGGAAATGGTGCAAGGCATGAAAACAGAAATAGAATCAATAAAGAAAACACAAACAGAGAAAACCCTGGAGGTGGAGAACTTAGAGAAAAGATCAGCATTACCAACAAAAGGTAAGCATTGCCAACAGATTATAGAAGATGGAAAAAAGAATCTCATGTGCTGAAGATACAATCGAAGAAATGGATATATTTCTCAAAGTAAAAATAAAATCAGAAAAGTTACAAACACAAAACATCCAAGAAATCAAGGATGCCATGAAAAGATGAAATCTAAGAATAATAGGAATAGATGAAAAAGAAGATTCCAGGCTTCAAGTTCCAGAAAAATATTTTCAAGAAAATCATAGAAGAAAATTTTTCCAACTTAAAGAAAGATCACCTCCCACTGAGGGGAGTAGCAGCCTTACCAGACCACAGAGGAAGACAATACAGCAACTCCTGATAAGATCTGATAGACTACAATCAGAAGGAAGGGGAGGAGGACCTCCCATATCAGTGGACTAGGGGAGAAGCATGGGTGGAGAAGAGGAAGGAAGGGTGGAATTGGGAGGGGAGAAGGGAAAGAGATGGGGGGGATACAAAGTGAATAAACTGTAATTAATAAAAATTAAAATTAAAAAAAACAAAAAAGAAAGAGATGTCCATAAACATACAAGAGGCCTACAAAACAACAAATAGACTAGACTAGAAAAGAAACTCCTCATGTTATGTAATAGTCAAAACACTAAATCTACAGAACAAAGAAAAACTATTAAAAGCAACAAGGGAAAAAGCCAAGTAACAAAGGTACAAAGCAACAAATAGACTAGACTAGAAAAGAAACTCCTCATGTCATGTAATAGTCAAAACACTAAATCTACAGAACAAAGAAAAAATATTAAAAGCAGCAAGGGAAAAAGGCCAAGTAACAAAGGGAGACCTATCAGAATCATACCAGAATTGTCAACAGAAACTATGAAAGCCAGAAGGGTCTGGGCAGATGTCATGCAGGCACTGAAAGACCACAGATGCCAACTCACTAATATACCCAGCAAAACTTTCAATCAGCATAGATGGAGAAAACAAAATATTCCATGACAGAACTAAACTTAAACAATATCTACACAGCAAACCAGCCCTATAGAAGGTATTAGAAGGAAATCTCCAATCCAAGGAAATCAACTACACCCAAGAAAACATAGGATATAGATAACTTCCAAGCAAAGAATTAAAAGAAAACTAGCTTTGAAACACAGTAACACCACAAACTCCACAATGGAAGGAACTAACATTCATTGGTCACTATTGTCTATCAACATCAATGGACTCAACTCTCCAAAATGAAACAGTTACAGAATGTTTGCAGAAACAGGGTCCAACATTGGGTTGCATCCAAGAAACACACCTCTGCAAAAAAGATAAACACTACCTCAGAGTAAAAGGCTGAAACAATGTTTTTCAAGCAAATGGACCCAGAAAACAAGCCGGGGTAACTGTCCTAATATCTAATAACATAGACTTTCAAACAAAATTAACCAAAGAAGATGAGAGGGGTATTTCATTCTCAACAAAGGAAAATTCCACAGGAGGGCATCATAATCCTAAACCTCTCTGCCAACAAAACAAGAGCACCTGCATTTATAATTGAAACATTGTTAAAGCTTAAATCACACATTGAAACCAATACCTTAATATTGGGAGATTTCAACACTCCATTATCACCAAGGGACAGATATAAACAGAAGCTAAATATGGAAATAATGAAATTTACAGAGGTCCTAAATCCAATGGACCTAATATATGTCTGCAGAACTTTACATCTAAACTCAAAAGAGTGTAACTTTTTATCAGCTCCCTAATAAATCTTCTCAAAAATTGACCATATACTCAGGCACAAAGCAAGACTCAACAGAATAAAAAAAGATCAAAATAATCCCTTGTATCCTATCAGACCACCGTGGCCTAAAACAAGACCTCAAAAACAACAGAAATAACAAAAAGCCTACATACACATGAAAAAGAAACAACTCTCTACTCGATGACAGCTTGGTCAAGGAAGAAATGAAAAAAAGAAATTAGAGACTTTCTAAAATTCAATGAAAATGAAGGCACAACTTACTCAAACCTGTGGGTCAAAATGAAAGCAGTGCTCAGCGGAAAGTTCATACAACTAAACGCCTCCAGAAAGAAGTGTGAAACATCTCTTACAAGCAATTTAATCACACATCTAACAGCCCTAGAACAAAAGAAGCAGACATACCCAAGAGGAGTAGGCAACTGGATATAATCAAATTCAGAGCCAACATCAATTAAATAGAAGTAAAGAAAACAATTCAAAGAACCAATGAGACCAAGACCTGGTTCTTTGAGAAAATCAATATGATAGAAAAACCCTTACCCAAACTAACTAAAAGGCAGAAATGAAAAGGGGGTACATAAGGACAGAAACTGAGGAAATCCAAACAATAATTAGGTCTTACTACAAAAGGCTATATGCCACAAAATTTGAAAATCTAAATGAAATGGAAATATTTCTTAACAGATTCCACTTACCAAAATTAAATCAAGATCAGGTAAATAGATTTAATAGTCCTACATCCCCCAAGGAAATAGAAGCAGTCGTTAAAAGTCTTCCTCCTAAAAAGCCCAGAGCCCAGATGATTTCAGCGCAGAATTCTACCAGACCTTCAAAGAAGAGCTAACTCCAATTCTCTCCAAACTATTCCACAAAATAGAAATGGAATGAACTTTACCAAACTCATTCTATGAAGCCACAGTCACCTTTATACCTAAACCACACAAAGACCCAACAAAAACCGTGAACTTCAGACCTATCTCTCTTATGAACATTGATGGAAAAATACTCAATGACATGCTTTCAAACCGAATCCAAGTGCACATAAAAAATATCATCCACCATAATCAAGTAGGCTTCATTGCAGTTATGCAAGGGTGGTCCAATATACGGAAATCCATCAATGTAATCCACATCCACCATATGAACAAAATGAAGGAGAAAAACCACTTGGTCATCTCCTTAGATGCTGAACAAGCATTTGGCAAAATCCAATACCCATTTATGTTCAATGTCTCCAAAAAATCAGGGATATAAGGCATATACTTAAACAGAGTAAAGACAATATACAACAAGCCTATAGCCAACATAAAACTAAATGGAGAAAAACTTAAATCAATCCCACTGAACTCAGAAACAAGGCAAGGCTGTCCACTCTCTCCATATCTCTTCAACATAGTACTTGAAGTCCTAGCTAGAGCAATAAAACAACTGAAGGATATCAAGGGGATACAAATCAGAAAGGAAAAAGTCAAAGTATCACAATTTGCACATGGTATGACAGTATATATGAGTAACCCCCCAAATCGAGCAGAGAACACCTTCAGCTGCTAAACACCTTTAACAAAGTGCTTGGCCACAAAATTAACTTAAAAAAATCAGTATCCCTCCTGTATATAAAAGAGAAATTAGGGAGAAATTAGGGAAACAACACCTTTCACAATATCCACTAATAACATTATCACCTTGGTGCGAATCTAACCAAGCATGTCAAAAGACCTGTTTGAAAAAAACTTCAAGACTCTAAAGAAAGAAATTGAAGAAGATAACAGAAGATGGAAAAATCTCACATACTCATGGATCAGTAGGACTGACATAGTGAAAATGACAATCCTTCCAAAAGCAATCTACATATTCAATGCAGTTCCCATCAAACCAACACAATTCTTTACAGATGTTGAAAGAAGAATTATCAATTTCATATGGCAAAACAAAATAACAAAAACAAAAAAAATAGAATTGCTAAAACAATCTTGAATAATAAAAGATCCTCTGGAGTTATCTACATCCCTGATCTCAAGCTCTACTACAGAACAATAGTAATATAAACTACATGATACTGGCATAGAAACAGAATAGTAGATCAATGGAATCAAATAGAAGACCCAGAAATAAACCCCCACATGGAAGGATACCTGATTTTTGACAAACACTCCAAAATCATAGTATGTTAGAAAAAGCATCTTCAGCAAATGGTGTTGGTCTAACTGGATGTCTACAAGTAGAAAAATACAAATAGATCTATAGTTATCACCCTGCACAAAAGTAAAGTCCAAGTAGATCAAAGACCTCAACATAAAACCAGACACATTATAACTTTTAGAAGAAAATGTGGGGAAGAACCCTGAACTCATTGGCACAGGAGACAACTTCCTGAAGAGAACACCAACAACACAGGCTCTAAGATCAACAATCAATAAACAGGACCTCATGAAACTGAAAAGCTTCTGTAAAGCAAAGGATGCTGTCAACAGAACAAAACAACAGCCTACAGACTGGAAAAGTGTCTTCGCCAAAACTATATTTGGGGGCTAATATCCAGAATATATAAAGAACTAAAGAAGCTGAAAAGCAACAAACCAAGTAATCCAATTTTTAAAAAAAAATGGGTTACATAGCTAAACAGAGAATTCTCAATAGAGGAATACTAAATGACAGAGAAATACTACAAGAAATGCAACATCCCTAGTTATCAGGGAAATGCAAATCAAAATGAACCTGAGATTTCACCTTACACCCATCAGAATGGCTGAGATAAAAAACTCAAATGACAACACATTCTGGAAAGGTTATGGAGAAAGGGGAACCCTCCTCTATTCCTGGTGGGAATGTAAACTTGTACAACCACTTAGGAAATCAATCTGGACCTTTCTCATACAATTAAGAATAGTGCTTCCTCAAGATCCAGCTGTACCATTCCTAGGCATATATCCAAAAGATACTCAAGTATACAACAAAGACATTTGCTCAACCATGTTCATAGCAGCTTTATTTGGTATAGCCAGCATCTGAAAACAACCCAGATTTGCCTCAGCTGAGGAATGGATACAGAAATTGCAGTACATTTACACAATGGAATACTACTCGGCAAGGAAATCATGAAATCTGCAGGCAAATGGTGGGACCTAGAAAAGACCATACTGAGTGAGGTATCCCAGAAGCAGAAAGACACAAACTGTATATACTCACTTAGAAGTGGATATTATGCATATTATATGAGATAAACATACTAAGATCTGTACACCTAAAGAAGCTAAGCAAGGAGGATGATCCTTGGTAAGATGATCAATCCTCATGTAGAAAGAGAAAGGGAATGGACATCAGAAGAGGGAGAAATAGGCAATAGGACAGGAGCTCAGCACAGAGGGCTCTTAAAATACTTTACACATCAAGGTATCGAAGAATATCTGAGACACATAGCCAAACTTTGGGCATTGTGCAGGCAATCTTATGAAAGAAGGGAGAGATAGAAAGACCTGGAAGTGACAGGAGCTCCACAAGGAGAGCAACAGATCAAAAAATTCTGGGCACAGGAGTCTTTTTTGATCCTGATGTTCTAGCCAACGACCATGCATGTAGATAAACTAGAACCCCTGTACAGATGTAGCCCATGGCAGCTCAGTCTCCAAGTAGGTTCCTTAGTAATGGAAACAGAAACTGTCTCTGACATTAACTCAGTGGCTGGCTCTTTGATCACCTCCCCTGATGGGGGAACAGCCTTACCAGGCCACAGAGGAAAATAAGGCAGCCAGTCCTGATGAGACTCAATAGGCTAGGGTCAGAGTGAAGGGGAGGAGGACCTCCCCTATCAGTGGACTGGGAGAGGGTCATGGGAGGAGATGAGGGAAGGAGGGTGGGATTGAGATGGGATGAGAGAGGGGGCTATAGCAGGGATATAAAGTGAATAACCTCTAATTTATAAAAAACATAAATATATTTAAAGAATGTAAAAAAATGAAATACAAGAGATGGAGTTGTAGAAGTTACAATGAACAAAAGAAAAAAAAATGATGTCACCATCAAAGAAAATGTTAGATCTAAAAATTTCCTGACACAAAACATCAAAGAAATCAAGAATACCATGAAAAACAAAACTAAAATATAATAGGAAAAGAGGAAAAATAGGATTCCCATCTCCAAGACCGAGACAATAATCTCAACAAGAGTATAGAAGAAAATCTTTCCTAAAGAAATACACCTATAAACATAAAAGAGGTCTACAGAACAGCTAATAGATTATACCAGAAAAGAAAATTGTCCTATCATATAATAATTAAAATAGTAAATGTACAGAACAAAGAAAACTATCAACAGCTGCAAGAGAAAAAGACCAAGTAATGCATAATGGCAAACCCATCAGAACCACACATGACATCTCAACACAATGAAATACTGAAGGACCTGGAAATGTGAGATGCAGACCCTAAGAGAACACACATGTCAATTCAGGCTACCATATCTCCATATCTAGCAAAATCCTCAATAATCATAAATGAAGAAAACAAGACATTCCAGGACAAAAAAAAAATTAAATATTACCTATCCAAAAATTCATCCCGACAGAAGATACTAGAACGAAAAGTGCAACCCACGAAGGCTAGGAAAACATCTAGGAAAACACAGGAAATATCACTACAACAAAACTAAAAGTAGACAAACACACTACCACAAGCAACATCAAAATAAAAAGAACTAATAGTCACTAGTCATTAAACTCCCTCAACATCAATGGATTCAACGCTCTAATTAAAAAAAAAAAAAACACAGATTAACGGAATGAATGCATAAACAGGACCCAACACTCTGCTGCATACAAGAAACACACCTCAGGCACAAAGATGGACATTACCCAAGAGTAAGTGGCTTGAAGAAGGTTTTTCAAGCAAACAGACACAGGAAGCAAGCTGGAGTAGCTATTAGAATACTAAATAAAACATACTTTCAACAAAAATTTATCAAAAGAAACACTGAAGGACACTTCATACTCATCCAAGGAAAATTCCACCAAGGTGACATCTCGATTCTGAACATCTATGCCCCAAATACAAGGGCACCCACATTTGTAAAAGAAAAATTTATACAGCTTAAACCACACATTGTTCCCAACACGTTAATAGTGAGCTGTACCGCACTCTCATCAAAGGATGGCTCAATGAAACGGAACCTAATCCAAAAAATGACACTAACAGATGTTGTGAATCAAATGTACATAATAGGCATCTATAGAATTTTTCACCCAAACAAAAGAGACTATGTTCTTCTCAGCACCTCAGGGAACCTTCTACAAAATTGACC
>REGO01000684.1:44789-57739 GCA_010120015.1 Rhombomys opimus | reverse complement strand
AGCCTCTGCCGTGCAGACTGTCAAAGCAGATACTGAGCCTGATGCCAACTGTCGGGCAGAGTGAATGGAATTTTATGTAAGAAGTGGGAAATAGTAGGAGTGAAAGACGTTAACAAAGAGATAGCAATATGAAAAGGTTTCGTAAAATTCCCATATCTATATAAGGTAATGAAAGTTGATGTGTATGTGTTTGTGTGCGCATGCGTAGACACTGAGGATTCAGCCACTATCCCTGTTGTTTTGGCATTGTGGCAGTACAGATACTGTGGTGAAACATGCAATAGAATTGCATAACTTGTGGTGAGAGAGAAAGTAGAAAGAGAGAGAAAGAAAACTGGTGTTACAACATTCTAATAACGCTCTGACCACATAATCCCAATGAGTGAACAGACTGAATCATATTCCATATCCTTAAGGGTTCAGTTCTCAATAGTGCCACCTGAGAGCCATATGTGGCCCTATATGCTTAAAGTATAGCATGTCAACTGAAACAGGGAAAAATTCATGATTTTGAGGTTTTAGTCCTTGACTATAGTGGTAAAGTTGGATGGTGGGGAAAGGTGTTATGATGTGGCAGACAGGAGGTTGAACAAGAAAGCTCTTTTGCTCAGCAGCACATACAATAAATATGAAATAATGTAGAGAAGCTTAGCCTGGTTCCTGTGAACATGGTACTAAAATTTGTGGCAATTTCTATATTTTAAAATAATATCACCGTGCAATAATACCTTCCTTTGATAGCTATCATACTATAAATAATAATAAATTATTAACAAAGTTAATACTATCATCATCTAATCATTTCCCAAAGATTCTATATCTCTACTGTCTTGCGTTACATTCAAGCATTCAGTCCATGACCTGCTGAATAACATTGAAGATCCAAAACATAACCTAGCCATGACTCCAGAGCGAAATGCACTCAGTTCATCTTCATTTTGTTATAGGTGTCTTAGAGGAGGAGTGGTTGTATTGGGGTATGACCAAATTGGTTTTGTGGGATAGATAAAGAATTGTATATTCTGGAAGGAGAGCTTACAGAGAAAGCAAAATGAAAATGGTAGGCAAAGGCATGTGGCTGCTAGTGGAGGATCATGGGAGCAGCCACTGACAAAAGATGTATCAATAGCTTCAGAGAGAATGAGGGCCACAGATGCTGAGGACTCACAATGCAACAGTCACAGGGAGAAACAGAATAGCAATAACAATAACATGCCTTATTTTAACAGACAGCTTCCACTGGGACTGTAGGGGACACCTCCGCAGAAACTGGACTCTAATCAGGTACTCTGGGTCAGGCTTTAAAGGCTTCAGGGACACCTTTCTTCTAGACTTCTCCTGTTTTCTTATTGGAGGTTATTAAAATTTTTGTGATGGTTGTGAGACATGCTGAGGGTGTGTGTATATGGGGAGGCATTAAGCCTGGATGCAAGGAGCATCCCCTCTTAAAGTGACCAGTCCCTATCTTCTTAATCAGCCTAAACTCCTCTGACCCTCCCTCAGTGAGTCCTTTAATAACTCGAATGTCCCCCTATTGTTCATAGTCCCAAGACCAAGGTTGTTGGAAAATGGAGATTCAACTCTTAGTTGTAAGCCCTTGGAAATCAGAGGGAACCTCGCGGGTTCCAAGGTAAAATAGCTGTGAGTTAAATTTCCTGCTCTACAGTAGAGGTAAAGCGATAAAAAGGAAGGCTAAGCCCAAAGTCATACATAAATCCATCAATCTGATTGTTAAATTCTGAAACTCCATCTTTGGTATTGGGATCACACCAGCATACTGAGAGGGCTAAATATTTTCTCCAAACCAACAGATGAGCTCAGTAGTGCCACATGGCCCCTAGTCAGACTGACTGCTCATTTTGCAGTTTTCATTAAAGCAAATGTCCCATGTTCCTGACATTTTTCCAACCTTGTATCCCACTCCATTCCGTCTCCTGCTCAGTTCCCTTTCTTCATCCATTTCTACTGCCTATTTCCCTTCAGAGTAACTTTCCAGCACCCTCCCTTGGGCCCTCCTTGTTATTTAGCTTCTTTGGGTCTGTGGATTGTAGTGTGATTCTCCTGTACTGTGGTCTAATCTCCACTTTTAAGTTTGTACAAACCATGTTCATCTTTCTGAGTCTGGGTTAGCTCACTTAGGATGATCTTTTCTAGTCTCACCCATTTGTCTGGAAATTCCATGATTTCCTTCCTTTTAATAGCTGAATAGTATTGCATTGTGTGAATGTATCTCCTAGGTTGTTTCTGACTATTTTCTGACTATTATGAAGAAAGCTGCTATGAACATAGTTGAACGAATGTCCTTGTTGTATGGTAGAGCATCAATAGGGTATATGCCTAAGAATGGTATAGCTGTATCTTGGGGTTCAACTATTCCCAATCTTCTGAGAAAGCACCATAATTTGACTTAACTATGACAGTTTCATTCATTGCCCTTCCAAGGACTGCTTCCAGCTATTTCAGTCTGGTTATATACTGTCCAGTTTCTAAGGTTTTCTTCAGAATTTCAGTGGAAGCTCCCAGATAACTCTTGTGTGATATTCACTACAATACTAGCATCATGTAGTTGAGGCCATTGTCTGCTACCATTACAAATCCTATTTGAACCACTGCTTAGCAGCATTTAAGTTCCAGGAGGGGTGAATAATGCAAAAACATCCTGGGAAAATAACTCTTTAGGAAACCCTGTTGAGCCAGGTGTGGTGACATATGCCTTTAATCCCAGCACTCAGGGAGGCAGAGACAGGCAGGCAGATTGCTGTGAGTTCAAGGCCTGCCTGGTCTACAAAAAGAGTCTAGTACACCCAAGGCTACACAGAGAAACCCTGTCTCAAAAAAAAACCCAAACAACCAAAAAATATTATTATTATTATTATTATTATTATTAATTTTCTTATTATTATTTATTACAGTTTATTCATTTTTATCCTGGCTGAAGCCCCCTCCCTCATCTCCTCCCAGTTCTACGCTCCCTCTCTCTTTCCTCTCTATGTCTCTCCCATAGTCCACAGATTGGGAAGGTCCTCCTCCCTACTATCTTACCCTAGCTTATCAAGTCTCATCAGGATTGTCTGGATCCTTTTTCTCTGTGGCCTAGTAACACCATCTTAAGAGGGAGACCGAATTCATTCCAGGGACTGCCACTGCTTCCGTTAGGAGAGAACTCTTATGGAGACTGAGCTGCCCATGGGCTGCATCTGAGCAGGCAGTCTAGGTCCTCTCCAGGCATTGTCCTTGGTTCATTCATCAGTCTCTCCAGGGCCCCTTTTGCCCAGATTTTTTGACTCGGTTGGTCTCCTTGTGTTGCTCCTGTTCTCTCCATGTCTTTCTTTCTCCCCCTTCTTTCCATTCCCTGCACTCTGCCCAAAGTTTGGCTATGAGTCTCAGCTTCTGCTTTGATACCATGCTGGGTACAGCTTTTCAGAGGCCCTCTGTGGTAGGCTCCTGTCCTGTTGCCTGTCTTCTACCATTTCCCATGTCTATCCTGTTTGCCCTTCTGAATGAGGATTAAACATCTCTCCTAGGCTCCTCCTTGTTGATTAGCTTTCTTAGGACTATAGATTTTTAGTATGTTTATCCTATATTATATGGCTAATATCCACTTATAAGTGAGTATATACCATGTATGTCTTTCTGCTTCTGGGATACCTCATTCAGGATGGTATTTTCTAGTTCTGTCCATTTTCCTGCGAATTTCATGATTATCTTGTTTTCAATTGGTGAGTAGTATTCCATTTTGTAAATGTAGCACAATGTATGTATCCATTCCTCTGTTGAGGGACTTCTAGGTTGTTTCCAAATGCTGACTATTACAAATAAAGCTGCTATGAACATAGTTGATAAAATGTCCTTGTTGAATGGTAGAGCATCTTTAGGGTACTTTTTGAGCAGGCTATGCCAGTCCTCTTTCCTCAAATGCAACTCTGCCAAAGTAGTCTTTACCTTTCCATATTTTTGCTTATGATGGTGGAATTTTGCTTATTTTTGAGATCCCTTCAAGATGTCTTTTCTGTTGTCCCATTTTGAAACACCTTGCTTCTTTTTGATAGTGCTGATTTCTCCTGCATACGGAAGCTTCATGCCTGAAATATACATTCTTCTATGGGTTTCTGTTTTTTCTCTCTTGAAATCTGTCTAGAGGCAGCCAGTACAACACAGACTGCTGTTAGAATATTGTGCGCTGGTGAAATTTATTGGTCTGGCTTAACTAGTCTGTCGATTTTAAAGATGGCTTTCATAAAATGTTAGGGCACAAGGAGAACAAGGGTGAGTACTCTTCCAGAATGTTGCATGTGCCAATTCAGAATTAACCCTCTTTCTGGTTTGCACCTCCATGGACTCAGCCCAATTGCCTTATCAGCATTCAGACCTTTGTAACATTAAAAGAACTACACATTAATATTCCTTGGGGGGTAGTATAGGATCCTTTTTACTGCTTTCTTCAAATGTCTCCCCATTCCTCCAACCAAACTTTTCTTAGTCTTCTAAACCACATCATAAAGCATAGCAACAAGGATTCAACCGCATTCTTACTACTGATCAAATGGAATACTTTTTCTGTGTAAACATGCTTGGGTTAAACAATCTAAAGAAAAAAAAACTTATTTTAATTAAGTTTCAGGAGATTCTTTTTTTTTGTTTGTTTGTTTGTTTTTTACTTCATAGATTTGGGGTCTGTGGCAGTACAGCACATGTAGATGGGAGTAAATGGTAGATGAGGCTATTTCCCTCATGATGTCTAGAAGCAAAAATCCAAACAGGAGGCAAACCAGATTCAGTTACTCCCTCTTGGAGCACATCTCTGAGATCCCAGTTTTTGTTTGTTTCTTTTGTTTTGTTTTGCTTTGCTTTGCTTTGTTTTGTTGTGCTAGGATCAAATTGTAAATTTTCCAATATTTTCAGTAGAGTGATGCACTTGTGATCAAGCCTTAAGTACATGAGCTACTGGAGGACATTTTATAGTCAAACTATAGAAATGGCCAAATATATTTATTTCAAAATATGGATTACTAATTTGTAAAGAAAATCACTGGTGACATTTACTGTTCTCTATGTGACAATGGTACTTATGACCCTTTCATTAATTTCTAGCTACTTCCCCTTGGCCCTGATTACCTTTAGAAACATGAGAATGTATGTGTAAGAACACTGCAAAAAGTCAAGATGGTTTACCAAATAATGGTTTTCAATTATTTTCTTGTAAATTGATTCAATAATTCCTGATATTGCAAGTCTTATCACTGCTGCCTCCTACCTATCCCTTCTCATAGTCTTCTGTTTTATAATAATTTTAGGTATTTATTTTATTTTCATGTCTGTCTGTCTATATGAGTATAGACTACATTCTTCAAGTACTCTCAGAAACCAGAAGAGGATGATGGATCTCCTGAAGTTGGGTTGCTTGATACCTTGGAGTCCTACACATGAAAATAAAACAGGTAGTCCTCTACCTGTTTTTGTTCCATCATTTGGGTCTCAGGGATCAAACTAAGCTTGCCTGGCTTGGCTGCATGCAAGCTCATTTACTTACTGAGTCACCTCAGCTGGCATGCACTGGCCAATATTATGTGTGAAATGGCAGAAAGTACAATAGTTAATGAGTGATGGCACATTTCTTTTCATTCCTGGCCCCCTGAACTTTAATTATGCATCCTGTTTTCCTGGAAACAAGATTTAGCTTATCAGAAATTTGGAAAAAATTAACAGTGACATAGTTACTGATTATTCATTTAGATACCACTTCTGTAGGTGAATATGAGCTTATCATAGCTGAAATCTATATAATTAATATTCCATTAGTTATATTGAGAACTAATTTTTATAGAAAGTCAGTATGTCCAGCTGAATATTTTTCTACTTATGATTAAGATTACATTTGGTAATATTGTTATGGCTTCATTTGATGGCAATGATAAAGAATCTATGTAATTAAATCTTTTGAAATTTCACAGGGAATGAAAAATGTCTCCTTATGATCTAGGAGAATTTCTGCTAACAAATGATGAATATTTTGCACATTCTCATGCTTTTATTGTGCCTGCAACTCCACAAAATGGAAAATTTAATTATGTTCTTAACAGCATTGATTTTATTTAATATATATTTTCTCATAATATTATTGTTCTTTCAAAAGACACTATTTAAAAAATGGAACACTTGTTTCATAAAAATTTCTTAAGATATATGGGGTAGAAATTGATGTAAAAATTTAAGCAACTTGTTTCTGGCTAATATTTAGTATTAAAATAAAGACAACTTCCTGAACAGAACACCAACAGCACAGGCTCTAAGAGCAACAATCAATAAATGGGACCTCATGAAACTGAAAAGCTTCTGTAAAGCAAAGGACACCGTCATCAAAACAAAACTACTGCCTACTAATTGGGAAAGAATCTTCACCAACCCTTTATCTGACAGAGGGCTAATATCCAGTATATATAAAGAATTAAGAAGCAGAAAAGCAGCAAATCAAGTAATCCAATTTAAAAAATGGGGAACAGAGCTAAACAGAGAATTCTCGACAGAGGAATATTGAATAGCAGAGAAACACTTAGAGAAATGCTCAACGTCATTAGCCATCAGGGAAATGCAAATCAAAATAACCCTAAGATTTCACTTTACACCCATCAGAATGGCCAAGATCAAAAACTCAAGTGACAACACATGCTGGAGAAGTTGTGGAGAAAGGGAAACCCACCTCCACTGCTGGTGGGAGTGTAAACTGGTACAGCCACTCTGGAAATCAATCTGGCACATTCTCAGACAACAAGGACTAGAGCTTCCTCAAGATCCAGCCATACCACTCCTAGGCATATATCCAAAAGAGGCTCAAGTACACAATAAGGACATTTGCTCAACCATGTTTGTAACAGCTTTATTTGTAACAGCCAGAAGCTGGAAACAGCCCAGATGCCCCTCAACTGAAGAATGGATACAGAAATTGTGGTAATCTACAGAATGGTATATTACTCAGCAATGAAAAACAAGGAAATCATGAAATTTGCAGGTAAATGGTGGGAACTGGAAAAATCATCCTGAGTGAGCTATCCCAGAAGCAGAAAGACACACAGGGTATATACTCACTCATATAGACATATAATCTAGGATAAACCTAGTACAATCTGTACACATAAAGAAACTAATCTAAAGGGCAGACTCTGGCTAAAATGTTCAATCCCCATTGCAAAAGGCAAAGGGTGACAGACATCAGAAGAAGATGAAAACAGGAAACAAGTTAGGAGCCTCCCACAGAGGGCCTCTGAAAGGCTGTGCTTGGCAGACTATCAAAAGCAGATGTTGAGAACTATGGCCAAACTTGGGGCAGAATGCAGGGAATATTATGAAAGAAGTGGGAAATAGTAAGATATAGAGAGGACAGGAGGTCCACAATGAGAGCAACAGAACCAAAAATAAATAAATAAATAAATAAATAAATAAATAAATAAAATAAAATAAAATGAGCACAGGTTCTTTCCTGAGACTCATACTCCAATCAAGTAAGGTGCATGAAGATAACCTAGAACCCCTGCACAGATGTAGCCCATGGCAGTTCAGTGTCCACATGGGTTCCATAATAATGGGAACAGGACTGCTTCTGACATGAACTGATTGGCCTGCTCTTTGATCACCTCCCCCTGAGGGGGGAGCAGCCTTACCAGGCCACAGAGGAAGACAATGCAGCCACTCCTGATGAGACCTAACAGACCAGGATCAGAAGGAAGAAAAAGAAACCCTCCCCTACCAGTGGACTTGTTAAGGGGCATGCTTGGAGAAGGAGGAGGAATGGAGGGATTGGGTGGGGAGGAGGAAGGGAATTAGAGGGAGGATACAAAGTGAATAAAGTATAATTAAAAATAAAATAAAAAACAGGACTTTTTCTTGGTTTCTCCCATAGTACATTTAGCAATATTATTTCTACTAATACATTTTCTCTAATATTCTTCCTCTAAATGTCACAATTTTGAAGCTATATCTCATTCAAAGAGATGACATGAATTTCATGTTGAAACATGCATGGATTAGGGGAAGGTTAAGAGGGTATAAATATAAAGATACAAACCAGAAAGATATATTTGTGTGGCTATCTTTTTTTAAATTTAATTTTATTTTTTTATTATTAGTTACATTTTATTAACTCTGTATCCCAGCTGTATCCAGCTCCCTTGTTCCCTCCCAATCCCATCCTCCCTCCCTCATCTCCTCCCTGCGCCCTTTCCAAGTCCACTGATTGGGGAGGATCTCCTCCCCTTTCATCTGACCCTGTTTTATCAGGTATCTTCAGGACTGGCTGCAAAATCCTCCTCTGTGGCCTGCAGGACTGCTCCTCCCTTGAGGGGTGGGGAGGTCAAAGATCCTGCCATTGAGTTCCTGTCAGAAATAGTCCTTGTTCCCCTTACTGTGGGAAACCAATTGGTTACTGAGTTACCACGGGCTACATCTGAGCAGAGGTTCTAGGTTATATCCATACATGGTCCTTGGTGGAGTGTCAGTCTCAGAAAAGACCCCTGTGACCAGATATATTTGGTCCTTGTGGAGCTCCCATCCTTTCCACATCATACTAACTCCCCTTCTTTCATTTGATTCCCTGCACTCTGCCTAGGGTTTAGTATCTGCTTTGAAACACTACTAGGTAGTCTTTCAGATGCCTTCTGCGGTAGACTCCTGTCATAAGTCCAATGCATATCCCATTTTTTTTTTAAGTGAGGATTGATCATCTTACCCCATGTCCACTTTCTTGTTTATGTTTCTTTATTGCACTTCGGTGATACTGCGTAGTTTTTTAAAAATCATTTGGAACAGGCTTTTTGTTCTTTTTATGTTGTTTAGGTGTAGAGATTTCTTTATGTTCATCATATCTTGTAGGTCTATATAAGCGAGTATATACCATGTTTGTCTTTCTCCTTCTGGGATACTTCACTCAGAATGATCTTTTCTAGATCCCACCATTTGCCTGCAAATTTCATGATTTCCTCGTTTTTGATTGCTGAGTGGTATTTCATTGTGTAAAAATACCACAATTTCTGTATCCATTCCTCTGTTGATGGACATCTGGATTGTTTCCAGGTTCTGGTTATTATAAATAAAGCTGCTACAAACATGGTTGAGCAAATGTCCTTGTTGTGTACTAGAGAAAATTTTGGGTATATACCTAGCAGTGGTATAGCTGGGTCTTGAGGAAGCACTATTCGTAATTGTCTGAGAAAACTGTGGCTATCCTTTAAAATATTACTTTATTGCACTTCGGTGATCCTGGGTATTATTTTAAAATCATTTGGAACAGGCTTTTTGTTCTTTTTTATGTAACTTTGCATGAAACTATTGACTGAATTGGTGGACTCTGCAAAACAGATGTTTTCTCAATGTGGGTAGCTTTCTTATAGCATAAATACTTTCTAGGTCATGACTGGCTTGCATCATGTAAAATCGTGTTGCCAGATCTCATGGTATATAAGCTTTGGGACTCATATTGTAATAGAATTATCAGCTCTCTGATAACAGAAATGGTCTTTGTTACCTGCTTTTCCTACAGATTTTGGTGCATTCCACATTCATTGTTAGATGAGCTCGAGCTGCTCATACTATAAGCTATTCTTTGGTGAAAGTACCCACAGTTGCATAGAACTACACACATGTATTTTCACACTTGCTTTCTCACATGTGAAGGATAGAAATAGTGGTAAAAACTGATTATCGTTTACCAGGTTTTATTAGTATTTATTGCCTCAATATCAATATCTTGTTCCTGATACTACAGTCATAAACAAGTGTGACCTTTGGAGGATGTTAGATTAATGTCCAAAAGTGACTGACCATTTTTTTAGCTTATTGCTGAAAAATGAAAAAGTTTAACTAGAGTTTGTTGCCCGAGTACTTGTGAGGTTGCCCAAATATGGGTGAGGTTACTCACTGTAGGAACGGCAACTTGTCAGTTTTACACTGCTGGAGAAAATGATACCCTTTACAATAATTGTCAATTAGTAATTATGGACAAGGTAACTATTAATTTCCTATTAATGATTCCAACCTGAGGATGAGAGTTGGGAACTATGAAAAATTACTAAAAAATTAATAAAATCAATTATATAATGCTATAAAATGTCCAGCAATTTTCTTAAAAATTAAATACTAAAAACCAAGTAAGCAAGAGAGAAAATTTCAAAGAAATTTACAGGTTTTCTTAGTGTTATAGGCTCATTAACATTCCTGTACTTGGACATTGTACTGCTCTGGTTAAATGTTTTGTAAGTTAAAAGGACTATGTATAAGGAGTATCTCTGAATATTTTTGGTCAGGGATTAACTGGTAATTGTGATAACCTTAAAAACTTGGAGAAATCTGTATAACATGGTCTTTTCTATAGATAGAGTTGGCTGATATTAAACCTCTTTATATCATTGATTTCCTCCTTTCAGACTGTAATAAAAATAATATGAATATATTGTAAATTCAGATGTAAAACCTCAGGCTGAGAAAATGAGTAATGTCATAAAGTCATTTAGCTGACTATGTAATCCAAAGCTAACAATTACATCTGGTTATAGTGAATTCTGCAATATCTTCCTAAATTTCTCCAAAGACGTATAAGCAGTAGGTAATTTTTCTACATGGATTGTTGCATCTTCAAATATATTACTTTTGAAGATACTGAAACTATAAAATTTGTTAAAACACCGTTTTGCAATATAGTTAATTCTTATGGGAACTCTCCATTAAATATTTGGAAATGTGGGTCAAATATAAGTATTCGGTTGTTTTATAGATTTTCTGTTTTTGTGTATGGGTAATGAGAATGACTTATAGCAAGGAAAGAAAACATTCACATTATTTAAGTAATAAAATGTTTTTTAAATTAAAATATACTCATATAATTTTCTTCTTTTTTCCTTTCTCTAACCTTTCTCGTGCCATGCATCCCTTGTTCTCTCATATTAATATTCTCTATTTATTTAATTTTATATGTGTAATATATAATATATATACTATAATATGTTATAATATAATATAACATAACATAATATAATATAATATATATGAACTGAGCATGTTATTTATACATACTTAGGAATATTATTTATATAACATATACATACAGTATATAATGTGATAATATATGTATATTTATATCCTACTCTGTATAATACTACATGTATATATGTGTACGTGTATATATATGTTTTGGGGGATGACCACTGGGCCTTGGGTAATTTTATGGGCTTTACCTGAGGAAGACTATTTATCTTCTTTCCAGTAAGTCTAGTTGCCCATAGTGCTTTGATTAAGGTTGAAATTCAATGAAATTTTCCCTTCCTTACATGTTTATACGACCACTGGTATGGTCCTCATTCAGGTCATGTTTAGATAGTCATGCTAATGAGAGTCCACGGATTTAGCTTTTTTGACATTTCTAGAAGACAAACTATTTCTGTCCTTCTGGCTTTTACAAAATTGCCTTTGCCATGAATCCTGAGCCTTACATGAAGGAGTTATGTAGTCGTTACAAATGTCTCATCCATCATCAAAGAAATACCTCTTTATAACAGAAATCATGGCAGAAAACCACCACTGCTCAAAATTCAGAGAACAAGTGACCATTTTGTGTCTAGCACCCAATTTAAATAGTTTTGAAATGCTACCTCCTTCCTAACAGTCACATCCATCACAGAGACCTCTGTCCCAAGGCAATACTTACCTGTTTCCTAATCTTTACATGGAGACAGGGATCCCTTTCAAAAATACCACTTAAACATAGTATTTCAATTTTGTCTTATCTTAGATATTATTGAATTTGGGTAAACTTCGCTTTTCAATGTAATATATATGTAAGTGGCTTAGCTTACTATATGTAACCTGCTTATATTTAAAATAATCTTGTTCTGTCTCTTAGAATGTCACCTTATTACTTTTTATGTCAGAAAATAAAGTTTTAAGCCTGTTTTAATGATGACAGTTTATATGTAATCTACTTTATTTTAACATTTTCTGAAAGTATTAATGCTATAATTAACTTATAGAGAAGCCAGTTCTTTTTTGTCTATTCTTTATCATGATCAGAATGACTATCTACTGTGTTAATATTACTTTCAAGAATATAGGATTTTAAGAAAGGTTTCGTTAATAGGAAATAACTGCAAGTATATATGGCAAAGAAATACAAATTAAGCATAAATAAAGAGTGGGGTTGTGGAAAATTTTTGTAGCGGTTGCTTTATATCACTCATTTGTTCCAAGAACATCAACAGCAAAAGTTATTGACATTTTGGATAGGTGAGATATCCTCTAATGGAGCATATTTCGTTAAATCACATGCTGTTTTTAAAACAGATCGTATCGTTACTGTAGCTTAGGACCATTGGGAGCTACTTATATATTAAAAATTAACAAATCTGTCTGTGATTTACGAATGGCAAATTGCAATTCATTTTAACCTGACTAAAACTGTACTTCCCCCCCCCCACCCCCGCGATCAGTAGATTTAAAATAGAGTGACTCATGGCTGGGTTCTTTTAAACAGTTTTAGTACATTTATACACTATTAGGCAACCTGTTCATCATTTACATAGTTCAGACGCCAGCTGCTTCTCTGTTGTTACAACTCCAAAAACAGAGTCTCTCTCTCTCTCTCTCTCTCTCTCTCTCTCTCTCTCTCTCTCTCTCTCTCTCTCTCTCCTGCAAGATTCTCAAAGAGGATCTCCCAAGCCTCAAAAAACCAGGAGCTACAAAAAATCCAATTGCTGAAAAGAAGTCTCTAGCTCCTCCCCTCTAATTTTGGCAGACTGAACCACGTCACAGTCATGGGAGTGGGTGAGCTCCAAGCAAAGTCATTGGGGGCCAAAACAGTTTACTTTTTCTCTTAAGTCGTATCATTATTGTTACTATTACTATTCTTATTATTTACAATTTATTCACCTTGTTTCTTAGATGTAGCTCCCTCCTTCATCTCCTCCCTGTCC
>REGO01000684.1:17676-31492 GCA_010120015.1 Rhombomys opimus | reverse complement strand
GTCCTATATTCCCCAAGGACATAGAAGCAGTCATCAAGATTCTCCCTTCCAAAAAAAGCAGAGGACCAGATGGTTTAAGAGTAGAATTCTACCAGACCTTCAAAGAAGTTCTAACTCCAGTTTTCTTCAAATGATTCCACAAAATAGAAACAGAAGGAACATTACCAAACTCATTCTATGAAGCCACAATCACCTTGATACGTAAACCATACAAAGACCCAACAATAAAAGAGAACTTCAGACCTCTCTCTCTTATGAACATTGATGCAAAAATACTCAATAAAATACAAACCGAAGTAAAATGCAAACCGAATCCAAGGATACATAAAAGATATCATCTACCATGACCAAGTAGGCTTCATTCCAAGCATGCAGGGGTGGATCAATGTACAGAAGTCTGTCAATGTAATCCACCATATAAACAAACTGAAGGAACAAAACCACATGATGATCTCCTTAGATGCTGAAAAAGCCCATGACAAAATCCAACATCCACTCATGTTGGAGATATCAGGAATACAAGGCACATACATAAACATAGTAAAATATATAGCAAGACTATAGGCAATATCAAACTAAAGGGAGAGAAACTAAATTCAATCCTACTGAACTCAGGGAGAAGGCAAGGCTGTCTGCTCTCTCCATATCTCTTCAGCATAGTATCTGAAGTCCTTACTAGAGCAATAAGACAACTAAAGGAGATCAAGGGGATAAAAAGCAGAAAGAAGTCAAAGTATCACTATTTCCAGATGTTATGATAGTGTACATGAGCGACCCTAAAAATTCAACCAGAGAATACCTTCAGCTGATAAACACCTTCAGCATAGTGGCTGAATGCAAAATTAACTCAAAAAACTCAGAAGCCTTCCTGTATACCAATGACAAAAGGGCTGAGAAAGAAATTAGGGAACTGACACGACACTCTCACAATAGCCACTAATAACATAAAGTACCTTGGTGTGATTCTAACCAAGCAAGACTTGTTCGACTTGAAAGACTTGTTCGAAAACAAAAAACAAAAAAACTTCAAGTCTATGCAGAAAGAAATTGAAGAAGATATAAGAATATGGAAAGATCTCCCGTGCTCATGGATTGGTAGTGTTAACATAGTGAAAATGGCCATTCTGTCAAAAGCAATCTACAGATTCAATGCAATTCTCATCAAAATAGTAAGACAATTCTTTACAGACCTTGAAAGGAAAATTCTCAACTTCATATTGAAGAAAAAAAAACAAACCTCAGGATTTCCAGAAAGGTCCTGTACCACAACAAATCATCTGGAGGCATCTCCATACCTGCTCTTAAGCTGTACTACAGAGCAATAGTAATAAAAATTGCTTGGTACTGGCATAGAAATGTAATGGTAGATCAATGGAATTGAATAGAAGAGCAAGAAATAAACCCACACACCTATGGATACTTGATTTTTGACAAAGAAGCCAAAACCATTCAATGGAAAAAAGACAGCATCTTCAACAAGTATTGCTGGTACAACTAGATGTCTACATGTAGAAAATGCAAAAAGATCCATATTTATCACTCTGTAACAAAACTAAAGTCCAAGTGGATCAAAGACCTCAACATAAAACCAGACACAATAAATCGGTTAGAAGAAAAAGTGGGGAAGAGCCTAGAACTCATTGGCACAGGAGACAACTTCCTGCACAGAACACCAACAGCATAGGCTCTAAGAGCAACAATCAATAAATGGGACCTCATGAAACTGAAAAGCTTCTGTAAAGCAAAGGACACCATCATCAAAACAAAACAACAGCCTACAGATTGGGAAAGGATTTTCACCAACCCTTTATCTGACAGATGGCTAATATCTAGAATATATAAAAAACTGAAGAAGTTAAAAAGGAACAGGGACTGTCTCTGACATGAACTGATTGGCCTGCTTTTTTTTTTTTTAATTACCTCCCCCTGAGGGGAAAGCAGCATTACCAGGCCACAGAAGAAGACAAGGCAGCCACTCCTGATGAGACCTAACTGATTAGGATCAGAAGGAAGGAAAAGAAGTCCTCCCCTATCAGTGGACTTGGGGAGAGGCATGCATGCAGAGGGTGGAGGAAGGAAGGGATTGAGATGGGAGGAGGGAGAGAACCAAACAGGGGGGATACAAAGTGAATAAAGTGTAATTAATAAAGAAAAAAAGCAACAAATCAAGTAATCCAATTAATAAATGGGGTACAGAGTTAAACAGAGAATTCTCTGTAGAAGAATATAGAATGGCAGAGAAACACTTAAAGAAATGTTAAACATCCTTATTCATCAGGGAAATACAAATCAAAATGACCCTGAGATTTCACCTTATACTCATCAAAATGGCTAAGATCAAAAATTCAAGTGACAATATATGCTGGAGAGGATGTGGAGAAAGGGGAACCCTCCTCCATTGCTGGTTTGAATGTAAATTGTACAACCACTTTGGAAATTAATCTGGCTCTTCCTCAGAAAATTAGGAAAAGTGCTTCCTCAAGATCCAGCTATACCACTCCTAAGCATATATCCAAAAGTTGCTCAAGTACACAACAAGGACATTTGCTCAACCATGTTTGTAGCAGCTTTATTTGTAATAGCCAGAACCTGGAAACAATCCAGATGTCCCTCAACTGAGGAATGGATAAAGAAATTGTGGTACTTTTACACAATGGAATACTATTCAGCAATTAAAAACAAGGAAATCATGAAATTTTCAGGCAAATGGTAGGATCCAGATATGATCATCTTGATTGAAGTATCCCAGAAGCAGAAAGACACACACAGTATACACTCACTTATTAGCAGATACTAGACATATAATATAACATAAACTTACAAAGATCTGTACACCTAAAGAAACTAAGCAAGAAGGAGGATCCTGGGTAAGATGATCAGAAAGACAAATGGGATGGACATTGGAGGAAGGAGAAAACAGGAAACAGGACAGGAGTCTACCATAGAGGGCCTCTGAAAGACTCTACCCAGCACTGTATCACTGAGAATCATAACCAAACTTTGGGCAGAGTGCAGGGAATCTTATGAAATAAGGGGGAGATAGTAAGACTTGGAGAGGACAGGAGCTCCACAAGGAGAGCAACAGTACCAAAATATCTGGGCATAGGGGTGTTTTCTGAGACTGATACTCCAAACAAGGACCATGTATGGATAAAACCTAGAACCCCTGCTCAGATGTAGCCCATGGCAGCTGAGTACACAAGCGAGTTCCCTAGTAATGGGAACAGGGACTGTCTCTGACATGAACTCAGTTGGTGGCCCTTTGACTTCCTCCCTCTGTCCAGAAAGCAGCCTTGCCAGGCCACAAAAGAGGACATTTCAGCTTGTCATCTCATCCTGATGAGACCTGATAAACTAGGGTCAGAGGGAAGAAGAGGAGGACCTCCCTTATCAGTGGACTTGGAGAGGGGATTGGGAGGAGATGAGGAAGGAAGTGTGAGATTGTGAGAGAATGAGGAAGGGGGTGACAGCTGGGATACAAAGTGAATAAACTGTAATAAATAAAAAAATTATAAAATAAATAAAAGAAAAAAAATGAAAGAAAATTTTGCTAATGTTTAGTCTATTTTATCTTTTTTAGGGTTTAGAATGAATTTTCAGAAGTTTTGTGAACTAACAATGAAAGGAACAATTAAAATTAAGAGTCTCCGTGTGCTTATTTTGAGCACAGAGGACTATTCAAAGCTGTATTTTGAGTATACACAAGGAAAAGAGGAATGCAGGCAAATGTGAATCCAGACTAGTGGAAAAACTGTTTTAAGTTCACAAAAAGCAGTTTCTAGAATCATCTTCTGTTTGTTAAAGATAAGTGGAAGTGAACACCAATGAAGATAGACATTCCCTGATATTACAGAAATGGTGATGAGATTCAGATTTGCTACACTGTTTTAAAAGGCAGGTAGGTGAATGTGAAAAACCAGAATTCAAGGAGAGAAAAATCTAAATGTCAATACTTTGGTATCCTCACTGTGTACAAAGAGCTTAATTAACATAAGATTGAGGGTAGAGTAACTGGAAAGGCTGAGGTAGGATGGGAAAGAACTGAAAGAAGAAAAGGGAAAAAAATCATCTAAGGGGTAGTATTCTTGGGAATTGGGAAACAATGCATTATTAAAATAAAAATGAAAGAATGAGAAAGCGAAGGAGGCAATCAGGAAGGATGTATGGGAATTGCTGTGCAGCAAACTTGCTCTGTATAGTGAATTCTAAGCCAGCAAAGATTCCTGTCTTGAAAGGTACTTGTTTGTGTACTGTGCATGTATCCTCCAAAATATGATGCTGCTCCCACATTAGTATGTGCTGATTAAATATTCACATAAGAATATACACAAGAATTCACATAAACACACATAAACACACACATACACCAAAATATTGAGAGGAATGGAAATGGATTATTCTCCTGACTCCAGTGGCTTTTAAGTGAGGTATTTTTTTAATCCCTTCACTTGCTAACCCTTCAATGAATTTCTATTATGTATCAAAAAATAGTGTTAGTTGACAACATACATATTTGGAAGCAATTAAAGAAGAAAATTACCATTTCCTAGTGAAGATAGTGTGTCACATCAGGCTTGCAGTGGGGGTGTAGAGTTTGCACCTAGTTTTTTGTGTTTTATTTATTATTGTTGTTGTTATTATTATTATTATTTTCATTTTCTAAATAGAGATGTGCTGGGCTTGGTGAGGAGGAAATCCTGTATCCTGTGGAAAACTCTCTCCAGGTTGCAAGAAGTAGAGCTGTTGGGCTCAGCAAAGAGTTTCTTATACTCAAAGTATTTTACTCTCGCTGACCTTCTATCAATATATACGGAATTTAACCTCTTGAGTAAGATTATAAATTTTGCTTTCCCGACCCCAGATACAGTTTACTATGCTCTCAGCATTATCTTGCTACACTGTTCAGTAGTTACATAACAATGACTAAGCACCCATGCACACAGTTGCTTCAGTGCTCCATAAAGAGCTGTCTGTGCGCTTGCATAAGCAGTTATTTACACAGTCGGGAAGCAACTGATCACAGCAATCCTTGGCAAGGCTGCCCATAACTAAGCTCTCGTGAAATGCGCAAACAAAAACTTAGAAAACAGGTAGTAAATTAAGAGTCAGGAAAGAAAAGATGGGGAAGGGGGTAGTTCACCGGAATTGGAATTTTTTTTTTTTTTGATTGTAATGAAACAGATGTGTTAAGCTCAATTATCTTATTCCAATGGCCAGAGACATGTTGTGATTTATAGTATCATGAATAATTTTCTGTCTTGAAAGGTAGAAAGAAGCAATGCAGGATTTTGAGAGGATTCTTTGTTTAAATTTAACAATATTTCATGTCTTAAAATTTGCAAGTCTGAATTAGAAACTCACACAGAACTTTGATTGCATGACTATAAAACTGATTTATTAATGAACGTAAGAATCAATAACTCCATTTTACATAAGAACAAATAAATATGCGTAAATAGCTGAGTGCTATAATTTGTTTGGCAGTCTATTTGCAAGCAGCCATACATCCTGTGCTGCTAAGTGACTGCCTTACACTGCCCTTACACTTTAGGATTCGTTTATAGAAATGATCAAAGATGAAAGAGAATTCTCAAATGAAAATAATAAAAACTGTTTCTTTTGTGTTTTTATACACTAAAGCACATGAAATAGAGAAAGCTTCGAAACACTTCACTTTTTGCCCTTTTTCATGCTATCCCCCCCCCCCCTGTGGGACATACTAGAATACGCAGAGGCTCAAAATGCTTTCTGAGAAGACTTAGGATCTGAGTGAAAAAAATCGGTAAAATGTCGAAGGAAAGGATCCAGTCTTAGCTACCCTCTGCCCCCTAATATGCTTTATGGCATATGTACTTTTCCTCACCACAACACACATGTACATAGGCAATAATAATAATAGAAAGTTAGCTGTGGATGTCATTGTATTAAACATCAAGGTTTTCCACTCTATTTGTTAGGGTATATTTTAGAAAATACTGCTATAGACTCATTGTAAAGCTTCACATCTCTCTTCTCTCTCTTTCTTTCTCTCTCTTTCTCTCTCTCTCATTTTTCTCTTTGATACTTTGATAGTCACATGCTGGATGACTGAGTCGAGCATCTTTATTCTATCACCTTAACATGGTTTACTTTGCTAGAGATTTTTATATCAACTTCACTCAAGCTAAAGCCATTCAAGAGGGACCTCAATTAATAAAATGCCTCTGTAAGTTCAGGAGGTAGGGAAAAGCCTATAAGGCATTATTTTTTTTTTTATTATTATTAGTGATTGGTGGTGGGGTGGCCCAGTCCATTTTGTGTGGTGTGATTACCAAGTTTGTGGTCCTGGATTCTATAACAAATAAGCCTGGGCAAGCCATGAGGAGAATGCCCGGAAACAGCAATCTTCCACTATCTAGGAATCAGTTTTTGCCTCTAGGTTTCTGTTCTGCTTGAGTTCCTGTTGTGACTTTCTTCAGTGATGTAAGCTGAATAAACCCTTTCCTCCCAGTGTCACTTGGTCATGGTGTTTTGTAAGTAACAAACAGTAACTTTAAAAAATACAGTTACTAAGATGCTTCCTCACAAAATCTTACCAAAGACATTTAAAGCCGTTAGTTTAGTTCTAAATTTTGCAAATAATTTAAGAACTGAGGTTAATTTCTAGTCTTAAAAATATTCAAATGTAAACTCCCTAGAACTAAGTGTGAGTTGCTGAAGAATGTTAGGACATGTATACAAGTGAGAGGTCAGGACAAGGCTCAGTCTAAAGTGTCCATTTAAGAAACACACTGAAGCTTTGACATTTGAACAGAGATCATTCCCTATCCTTTTCTCTCTGACATACTTCATTCTACATCACTTTTAAAAATAAGAACTAAACTTTTTTTTCCTAAGTGACTGAGTACATGAAAATTAAAATATGACTAGACAGAAAGCAAAGTAGAAAGCAGAGTCCCCAAGAGAAGAAGAAGGAGGTGTCTGAGTCCTCAAAGATAAGCAAATTTTGCCTGTCATCTGCCCTTTATCTCCAGGGCATGTAGTGGTACCTCAAATGTAAGCCACATTGAGTTTTCCTTTCAAGCAAATATTAATTAATGAGATTTGCATTCTAAATCTCAAGATCTAAATAACATACCCCAGAAAAAGGCCTTGTATGAGGAACAGAGTACTGAAGCCTCCTTCTTGTTTTGTGGTATCTATTCATTTACCAAATGATCTCCTCTTCCCTTTGGGCTGATGTGTCTTCTTAAAGAAACACCAGAGAGACTTAAGACCAAAAGCAATGAAAATACTTTGAGAGTATCTGAGATGGGCATATAACAATACCAGTAACAAATGCAGACTGGTAAATTAATACTATAGTTCATTTTACTCATTCTGTGGGATAAGGTATACTTCACAATATCTTCCTCATTTCCAAGTAGAAACAAACCTTTGTTAAATTGTTTGAGGAAAAAAAAAATATTGATAATAAAAATTTTTCTCTACATTTCTGTTGATATTTAAATCCCGCATTTGAGAGACCAAAGCATTAAAAATTAGTTTTTTGAGTTATTGATTTAAAGTTTAAAGCACAAGCCTGAATAAATGCCAGACAGGTGGAGACATGTCCAGCCACATGTGTGCGTGCGTGTATGTATGTGTGTGTGTGTGTGTGTGTGTGTGTGTGTGTGTGTGTGTTGGGGGTGGGGGGAACCAGCCTTACTGCATTCTTTTTCTGCCCACTAGAGATACAGTTGCTAGGAAACTGGCTCCTCTCCCCTAGGATAGCTAAACAAAGGAAGCCAGACCATTAATGGTTTTGGGGCCTTCCTATAGCCAATCAGTTCAAAATGCAACCCAATAGATGCGTGCCAGGCAGTATTTCCCATGCTTTTGGCACTCTGGGAGGGACTGGAATCTTTAAATCAACCACCTACACTGAGCATGAGGTTCTCTGCTCTCAACCATTGTGTTGATGAAGGTGTGGGCACAAGCTATAGCTTGTAATAATAATAATAATAATAATAATAATAATAATAATAATAATAAATCCTCATGTGTTTTGGATCGGACTCGACCCCTGGTAGTCTCTTTGAGGGTCTCACAATCTAGGCATAGCACATTTAAATCCAATCTCTCTGTTTTTGGGGCATGACTTTGAGTTCAGTCCCAATTTTCAACGGAAGTGGAGGTCAGAGTTGTAGTTGTATTCATCCTCCTCTCAATTTCTTGTGCTTAATTTCATCTCATTTGCTTAATCATTAAGATTAGATTTTAGCATAACATTTTTTCAGATTTCTCTTTTCTTTTTTAATTTTTGTTTGCTTGCTTGCTTTTTTTTCTTTGTGGTTTTTCGAGACAGTTTCTTTGTGTAGCCTTGGTGTCCTGGACTCCCTTTGTAGACCAGGGGACTCACAATGATCCATCGCCTCTGGCTCCCTGAGTGCTGGGATTAAAGGCTTGTGCCACCATTCCAGGCTCTTTTCAGATTTTTCAATGCTGTAGTTTCAATTCATTATTTCTAAATAGTAGTCGAGCATTTTACCACTGACTACAACCATAGTCCTTAGATTCAATTCTTACAACTCTTTGATATTATCTACAAAATAAATTTAAGTATTCAAACAAATTTACTTGAATATTTGTAATTGACTTATACATAATAAAAGAGCTAAAACAAAACAAAAAATCAAAAAACCAAAGAGACAATCATAAAGACCCCTAAATATAAGAAACAATAAAAAGCTAAAGTGTAGAGTATAGTACTTGTTTAACATTCACAGGACTATCTGAAGGCTGAAACAAACATACAAATAAGAAAGAAAGAAAAAGAGAGAATTGTGATGTGGTAAAATCTAGTTTTTCTGAAGATGGCCAGACCTCAAATGGAAAATGATTACTTAAAAAAACTGGCTTTAAATGGTAATGCTCACTTCCCCACCCCCCATGGAGGAACAGCCTAGCTAGGCCACAGAGGAGGACATTGCAGCCAGTCCTCATAAGACCTGATAAACTAGGGTCAAATGGAAGAGGAAGAGGACCTTCCCTATCAGTGGACTTAGTTAGGGGTAGAGAAGAGATTAGGAAGGGACAGTGGGATTGGGAGGGAATGAGGGAGGGGGCTACAGCTGGGATCAAAAGTAAATAAACTGTAATTAATACAAAAAAATAATAAAAATTTAATTTAAAAAAGATGGAGCACTCTGTCTCTTATATTCACCATTTTGGTAAATTATATATCTCTTCTTTGAGCATCTCTCACTGCACAAAGAAGCTTCTCTGGCCCAGGATAAGAGTAGTTCAGGTCCTTGGGTATAAACCTAAAAATTCCCAGCATGGGCTTTTGACCAGGATTATAGATCCAGGCTTGAAATTCTCTCCAATGAAGTCGGGCTCAAATCTAATCAGAAAGTGCTTAGTTAACCATAACAGCCATGTCACGATTGTACCAGTAGGGACATTTTACATCGTATGCAAAAATGGTTTTCTTAGCTCAGTTTATTACCAAGAACTCTTCTTTTGAGGCTATTGTGATGAGGACTTCCTTTCTGATTTCTTCTCCTGTCTGTTTATCTATGGTGTACAGAAAGGCCACTCAGTTCTCTGTTAATTTTACATCCTACCACTCTGCTGAACTTGTCAGCACTAATATTTTTATGGTGGATTCCTTCTGATTCCTTATGTACAGAACCATATCATTTATAGATATGAAAACCTTAACTAATTCTTTTTCTGTTTATAGCTCTTTTACTGCTTTCGCTTGTCTTATCTTTTCCTAACATTTCTAGTGCAATATTGATTAAAGGTGGAAAGAGTGGTTTGTTGATGATCTTAGTGGGAACTCTTGAGTTATTCTATTTTTAGTATAATGCTATATATAGGAGTTTCATGCATAGCCTTTATTAGATTATGATATCATGACTTCATCTCTAGCTTCTCCAAGGCTTTTGTCATAAGGAGATGGTATCAAAGTAATAGTATGTGTTGAAAGAGAAAATCACATAATTTCTGTCTACAAATCTATGTGATGGACAATTAATGGTCTTCCTTTATCCAGTACCTGAGTGCTATTATGATAGGTATATGTACCATTTCCAGCATCATAGGTTCTTTCTTTAAAATTAATCATTTTTATTAATTATAATTTATTCATTTTTGTATCCCAGCTGTAGCACCTCCCACATCCCCTTCCAATCCCATCCTCTGTCCATTTTCTCTTCCCATACCCCTCTCCCAGTCCACTGAGAGGACTCCCCTTCCATCGGACCTCAGATCTTATCAGGACTGGCTGCATTGTCTTCCTCTGTGGCCTGGTAAGGCTGCTCCCCCACTCAGGGGTTGGTGATCAAAGAGCCAACCACTTGTTCATGTCAGAGACAAGTCTCTGTTCCCCTTACTAGGGAATCCACTTGGACACTGAGATGTTATGGGCTACGTCTGTGCAGTGGTTCTAGGTTATCTCCATGCATGGTCCTTGGTTGGAGTATCAGTCTCATGAAGAACCCTGTGCGCAGTTTTTTGGTTCTGTTGCTCTCCTTGTGGAGCTCCTGTGCTCTCCTAGTCTTACTATCTCCCACTTCTTTCATAAGATTCCCTGAAATCTGCCCAGAGTTTGGCTATGAGTGTCATGAAATTAGCAGGCAAATGGAGGGAACTAAAAAAGATCACCTGAGGGAGGTACCCAAGAAGCAGAAAAACACATTGTAAATATTCACTTATAAGTGTATAGTAGAAATATAATATAGGATAAACATACTAAAATCTGTACACCTAAAGAAGCTAAACAAGAATGAAGGCCCTGTGTAAGATGATCAATCCTCATTCAGAAAAGCAAACGGGATGGACACTGGAATAGGGAGAAAACAGGGAACAGGACAGGAGCCTACCAGAGAGGGCCTCTGAAAGATTCTACCCAGCAGGGTAATAAAGCATCCTAGGTACTTAAAAAAAAAGAGAAATTATTTTGATTTTAGATAACTAGAAAGAGAACCTCATTATTAGTGACTCTAGTCATATCTATTACATACCAGGAAGAAAGAACGGCCATTAGCAAAATGAAGTACATGATTTCTTAGACCTATTATCAATCGAAACATTTCTCCAAAGCTTAAAGAAAGTGATTAAGCTCATTCAATACTTGGATTTTCATCAAATGTATCCATTGTCAGTCATATAATATATAGAGAGAGAATTATTTTTTTGTACTTACATTACATATATATATATAATTTTACTGTGTTAATTAATCCACCAAATACATGTAATCTGTTACAATAGTAGTTACAAAAAAAGTGGCAGTGTTTTGTACCCATTATATTAAAATTTCAAAATGAGTTTTGACTGTACCTTCATTTTTTCATTTGTGCTCAAACTCTCTTTAAATCTCATCGTTTTGAAACTCAGTACCTATAGGAAAGCTCTATTCATGGTGCCATTGAGACCACTCACACTCTGTTTCTTTGACTTGTGTCTTTAAGCAGTCACATAATTCTGATGTTTAAACTTCAAAATTTGGAACATTTTATCAGGAGGGAGTCAACTGGGAAAATGCCCTAGATTTAAAAATGGAACGCAGCCCAGATGGATTCATCGAAAGGTTGCAGTTCTCTGCTTGGAGCACAGACACAGATTGTTAACTAGATGTGAGGGAGCCATTCAATTGAAGTTCAAAAATGCAAAAAAATAACACTTTCACTCTAATTCTCTTGTGAGCAGGAAATTGTTCTTTAAGTAACTGAAATAACATGAGCCTAGGGAGGGAAAGTTAATTGTGCAGCTGCATTTGATGTAATGTAACACTAAAAAAGAGCAGAAACGGATAGAAGACGACCTTATATTATTTTGAGATCTGAGGACGGGAAGGCTGGTTACAGAGCGATGTAGGTTAAAGTATCTTGTATAAATGAATTAATTAGATGAAGCAGAAAGAAAAATTAGCAAAAGATGAAAGATAAGGCTTAACCTTCACAATAAAAATGTTCAAATGAAAGGATTTTATATGTGATTGCAATAATGATAAAAATGAGATTACTTTCTCCATCCTCATATGAACAAACAAAAATTAGATGTCACATATTATAATTATCAGTGAGAAAACGAGGCAGAATATGTGATCCATTAAATATTCAAAATATATTCATAGCAATTGATTTCTTTTCATTCTCTTTAAACTCATAATCCTCTGTTACTATGTCTGTTGTCTTGTTCAGCTCATGCTTCAGCAGTCATGTTGGTGAGACATTATGGGTGTAGGGGCTGATGTGCCAAACCCACACAGGAGACCTTAAGCACACACAAAAATCTGCAGGCAACCATGGAATGCTGCAGAAGAAATAGTCTTGCCTGGAGCAGAACACACCAATTGGTTACCGATACTAAATGGTCTGCCTTGAAAACATATATATAAAAATTTATATAAACTGAGAAGTTGGATTTTATGTATTTTGGAATACATATAAATATATATATGTATATGTACACATACATACACATATACAACAATTAATGAAATTGAAAGAAATAAAGGAGAGCTATCTGTAAGGTTTTGGAAGAAGCAATAGGAAAGGGAAAAGATTTAATAATATTATAATCCCCAAAAGTCAAACCAAAAAGAAGAAAGAACTCCAATCATATATGACATGAATGTATAAAAATACTGGTCTTGGCCTTAAGTCAACACTTCAAGAAAATGTTACTTTGCATGATATTGTGTTAGTTATCAACAGTCATTTTTCTAGTATTTAATTTTATGCCACAAAGTTTCTGAAAATATTTATTTAAGGTGAACATGGCAGTTCAGTACTTTACCTGGGATTCATGGAAAATGGAGATAGGAAAATCAGGAGTGAAAGTTCAGGTTATGTTAAAATATTCCCTTTGTCAAATCATATATACATAAACATACTTATCCGTGCATATAAATAATACATTTACTAATATACTTTTAATCATTTAATTTCATATTATAATTTGGTTACTTATCAGTCTTTAGAAGATATAATTCCTTGCTATCATTAACTGAAACATTACATTTGGCTTGCTGTTTTATTCCCAATATACCCAGTCTTTTTTTACACAATTGAATTTTTGCAGTTTTATAAGATTTTATTCTTCACTGCCTTCTTTTAGTTTTCTCATTCTTGCCACTTTTCTTTTTATTCTTCTTATTATTATTTACAATTTATTTGCTTTGTATCCCAGTTGTATCCCCACCATCATCACCTCCCCAGCCCACCCTCCCTACCAGTTCCTCCCCTAACCCTCTTCCCTAGTACACTAATTCAGGAAGTCCTCCTCTCCTACTGTCTGATCCTAGCTTATGAGGTCATTACAGGGTTGCCTGGATCTTCTTCTGTGGGCTGGCTAGATTGCCCCACCAGAGAGAAATGATTAAGGAGAGGAGTTCAGGTAAGAGACTGTTTTCCCCTTACTAGAGGGCCCATATGGAGACTGAGCTCTCTATGGAATAAATCTGAGCATGATGTCTTGGTGGTCTCTGTGAATGGTGTTTGGTTGATGCATCAGTCTCTGCAGTCCCCCCTGCTCCCTGCTATTTTTTTTTTTTGGCTTTGTTGGTCTTCTGGTGGTACTCCAGTCCCCACAAGGTCCTTTTATATCAACATTTTTCCATAAGATTCTCTGCTCTCTGTCCAAAGTTTGACTGTGAGTCTTTATAATTTTTTATTTTTATTAATTATAGTTTATTCCCTTTGTATCCCACCTGTAGCTCCTCCTCTCTCTTCCCCTCCCAACACCATCCTCCCTCCCTCTTCTCCACCCATGTCCCTCCCACAGTCCATTGATAGGGGAGGTCCTCCTCCTTTCCATCTGATCCTACTCTATCAGGTCTCAT